>PVLD010000722.1:0-55010 GCA_004027595.1 Dinomys branickii
TACTTCTCTTTGGGAGAATGTCCCTTAAGCTGTCTGCTGAGATTTCCGCTTCTACTCCCTACCCCAAGACCTGGCCGGGGCGAATAAACAGCTCGCCACCCCAGGATTCTTGCAGATAGGCCACTCAGGTGTTCCTCCCTGGGTGGAGCTCCTTCCCCCTCACAAAACCCGTTGGGGCGCCTAAGTAGGTCTTCCCACCTGGGAGATCCCACAGTCCTTGAAGCTGCTTTGATGTCTCTCGCTGGGCTGAGCTTCTTCCCGATTCAGGAAAAACCGGTTAGAGCGCGCACTTAACTCACCCTGTGATCGTGTAGACAGGAGTGCCGTTCAGATGTTTTTCCCTGGATGGAGATTTTCCCCGACTCAGAAATCCCACCGGCCGGTCGCTGTTGCTCCAGTTCGTGCAGCGTTGGCTGCGTGTGTGGCGTTCTGAGCGGGATCCCAGAGCACTGCCCGGTTTGGTGCAGTTTGTCCCAGTAGCCGTTCTCTGTCGGGTTCAGGAGCTGAAGCCATTCTTCCCTCCGCACTCGCTCTCTCAGCTGGTCGTCTTCTTCCCGGAAGACCTCATTTCTGTCTTCATATTGCTATATTTCATTGTTTGGGTGGTAATCCTCTGGGAGGTTCTCTCTCTGCTGCCTACCCGGTTGCCATCTTCCCGGAAGTACCCCTCTTTTACCTTCATTTTCCTTTCTGTTATTTTTGTTATTCTTATTGCTGTTTGTTTCTTTGTTTCTGGTGTGGGTTTTTTTGAGTCAAAGTCTCACTATGTAGTTCACATTGGCCTTGAGCTCACAGTGATCCTCCTGTCTCAGCCTCCTGATAGGCATGCACCATCACGCCCAGCTTAGCTCTGTCTTTGTAATATAAACATTTAATGGATAAAGATTTGAATAAGACAACCCCCAAATATCTCAGCATATTAGAAGATTCCTGATTTATTTTGTGAATTCTAAATAAAATACATCCTAATAATGATAAGGGGGCATTTCCAAATATATGCCTGTTTTTATAGTATCTCAAAATACAAATTAAATTATCTTTTAAGCAGCAATAAAGTATGTACAATATACTTGACAAAGTATATGCAATGTATTTGACAATATAAAGTGTATGCAATGTCTTGATTGATAGATGTGTTCTGTACATTGCTTTAAATAGATTTCTGTTAACAAAACAAATACCTCTATTTTTAAGTGACTGATTAAATAAAAATATTTATCACATTATCTCTCCCCAACATAGACATAAACTCTCTAAGCGTGGTTTCTAAGGAGAATAAGAAATGTTCCTCGGGGTATAAGCTTAATTAAAAACAAATAGGCCAAGTGCAGTGGTGAGCACCTGTGTAGAGCCAGCACTTAGGAAGGCTGAGGCAAGAGAACTGCAAATTCAGGTCCAGTCTGAACAACTTAATCAGACCTTGTTTTAAAATAAAAAATAAAAAAGCCTTGGAATGTAGCTTAGTGGTAGAGCACCCCTGGGTTTGATATCGCTATACTGCAGAATAGATGATGGATAGACACTCAAGTAGATTTTTAGAAGTGAAAACATGTGAATTTGGAGGACTTCTGTGTTTTGCACCTGATAAACTTTCGTATTACAGATAAACTCATTCCTCATCATCTTTATGAGAAGCTCCAGAAAGCCTGGCGCATTCAGACCTGGTAATGAGGCTATGAATTTAGGAAGTGCCCATCCATTTCACTGACTTCATCTCATTGTTCAGTATTCAAATCCTTTCTTTCCCTCCAGGCTCTTAGATTTCCTGTGCTGTATTCATATTTTGTATCCAATGTGCTGAAAATTTTAACATCAGCTCTCGTTTTCAACCAGTTATAAACTTTATTTTACCCTTAGGGATACATAAGAGGATCGTATGTAGACATACTGGAAATATAAATGATGTGTAAAGAGAACTAAGGAGATTGGAGAAATAAACTTAAATTTTGCCAGAATTTAGAACCCAAGGGTTCTAAACAAGTAAGAATTCAAACAGTGGGTAACTAGAAAACTAGTGAGAATGTTAATCCTTTAAGTAAAATGTAAGGCTACTTTCCAAAGTCTAACAGTTAAAATTCATTTCAATCATTTTACATAATTCTTTACACAAATTTCTACTTTATCTTCTCAAGTTGATAGTTGTAAAAATTTCTACTCAACATGAAGACATAATCTTAAAACTTCCAAAGGAAAAAGCAAAACGCTGATTATTTGAACTACTATTTTCTGGAAAATACTACTCTATAAGAGTGACTGTCATAAGTGATGTACCAGCAGCCTCAAAGCCCACTGCATCACAGCTGAGCAGGAAGATGCTTCAAACAATAAGGTTAGGGAAAATTATTGTATTTCTTCAGCATATCCAGATCAAAGACTTAGCGAACTCAACCAGGCTGAATGTTAGCTCTGAGCCTCAGAAGCTAACATTACATGTCAGACTTTTTTGGATGCTGTCTGCAAGTAAAACAAAAGAAAGTATGGAGAATGCTACTGATTTTTTAATACACAAAGCCTTTTACTTTGAGGACATGATGTGCACTAACTTCTTTAATTAAATGTGATATGAATGATGCCTAGAATATAATCATTTTTTGAAGGCCTGGCTCAAATTTCACTTCCTCTAAATACAAAGAAAAGCTTTTCCTGAAATAAATAATGGTGATAGCCTTTTGTATGTTATTGCTTATTGATCACTTGCTAAGTAAGTGATTACATAGGATTCACTACCCATCAAAAATAAAAAATACATGAGGGTAAAGCAACAATGAGATTATAAAAGAAAAATATACTTCAGTTCACATTTTTAGATATACAGAGACCATCCTTTTTCCCTTCCTGCCCTCCTCCGTACAGAACTTTTTCAAACGGGGAGGGAAAAAAGAGATAGAGCAGGGAGAAAAGGGAGGAAAAATGAACTAAAATTGAAGAAATAAATTAAAATAGAGCTTTTGCAAAGGAGAAGGGGATCAAGAGTTGGGGGGAGCAGGAAGGAAGGGGAAGGAGACAAAAATGCATTAAAATGTGTTATGTACATGCACAAGCTCCCCACAATAAATGTAATCCCCATGTATTGTAAACATGTACTAATAAAAATACATAATTAATAAATAGGCAGTGAGCCAGGGATGGTGGCACACTCCTGTAATCCCAGCACTTGAGAGGGTGAGGCAAGAGTATCATTGTGAGTTCGAGGCCAGCCTGAACTAGTGAGACCCTGTCTCAAAAAATAAATAAATAAATCTGCAGAGAAAGCCTCATGAAGTATATACGCTAGCAAACTGTAGATGCTTTAATATATTCTACACTAGAACTGTGTTATTATAATTTAAAGGTCCAAGGAAGAAATCTCCAAGCTTTCTAGGAGAAACACAACAAAACAGAACACAACCTATGCTCAGAAGATATTTCAAATTGGCCTTCAGATGATTTACCTTTACTTTTGTTACCACAGAAAATATTACTACCCTCTAAAATCCTGCTTAATTACCAAAGGTTAATGCCATGTACTGATAACCTGCATATCCTTTTGTAGCATTCCTGCAGTTTGGATGAAAATGGAGTCTTTACCTTTCAGCAATTTTCTTTTGACACAGAGGAGAGCATTAGTCACTTGTCAATGAGATGCAATATTTGACACAATTTAAAGAAGGAGGGATTTAATTTAGCTCATGGTTTAGGGGGATTCAGTCAATGGTCAGCTAGCTCTGAAGCAAGAACAACCAAGAATGGTGGACCCAAGCTCCTTAGTTCATGCAAGCCAGGAAGCAGAGCAAGGGAACAGTGCCAGAGAAAAAAGGGCAAAGGAACATATCGAGCACCCAAGGCCATTCCTCTGTGACCCACCAAGACATACCTAGAAACGTGCTCTATCATTCTCTGGATGCCAAAACTGAGCAAGTTGACAATTAATCCCTAATTGCCACAACCTGCATTGCTGTAAATTAACATGAGAGAATTGTCTGACAAGACCTGTACTTTAAGGGATTGAATACAACAAGCACATGTAGAAAGAACAAGAACATAAATACCATGACCTCTCTTCCCTTTCTTATGCTCCAATCTACTGCTGAATCTACTGGAAGCCAAAGGAGTGAGGAATCTTTGACACGCTTTTGACAGGCTATTAAGTCAGCCTGACAGGGCAAAACACTATGAAAAAAGGGGGAAGTGTATCTGGTAGAATAACTGTCCCAGCACAACAGGTGAAACAAAATTGCTTTATAAAGTGGTAGCATCATGTTATCTTCCCACTAATAGTTCTACATCCTTATTAATAAGTTGCTTTTAGACATTTTGTGTTCTGCTAATCTGATAGCTATGAAACTGTACATCATTTAAATATGCACTACCCTTTCATCTATTGTAGGTGAACATCTTTTCTTATTAACTATTCCCTTTATGTGAATTCCCATACCAAATCTTTCATCCATTTTTCTTCTTAAATCAGCTGTTCTCTTTTTAAAAACATACTTCCAGTGCCTTCTTCCAAGCTTTTCTCTGTTTCAACTGCAATGAAAAACAGGCCATGCTTTATTCTCCTATATACACTTGATTTAATTCTTGTACTTCCCATTAGCAATGATACAACATCCATTTGTGATCCTGTGTTGTTTTGTTTATGAACTCAACAAAGTCTGACTACTTCATGTTAGTTGGCCACAGTGCAATTGACATTAGTAAGGCCTTCCAGCCCATTCAGAGGTCTAATTCTTTACACAACCATGAGAACCAGTGAATGATTTTCTGCCATGTGTATGCTCCCTGGGAGTATGCACCCTTTTTCACTGAAGAAATAAATATCATAAAGTAAGAAGGAATGAAGAGATAGAGGAAGGAAAGGGAGAGGAAAGGGAAGAAAGATATACACAAGAAGAAACTCATGCTCGCTTCGGCAGCACATATACAAAAGAAGAAATTGGCCAGGTATGCTGGTGCACACCTGCAATCCCAGTCCTCGGGAGGCTGAGGCAGAAGGATTGCTGTGAGCTCAAAGTCAGCTTGTTCTACACAGGGAGTTCAAGGGCATCCTGAACTGCATACCAAGATCCTATCTCGAAAAAAAAGAAAAACCTCTGCCACTGAGGTGGAAGGAGGTGTATCGTTTATACTTGGTTTCATCATTACTGGTGCACACTGAGTTGGACCTAGTTGACTCTCTTCATGGTTTTATATTAAATTATCAAACAGACTAACTCTCAATACATTACAGCGATATGGAAAATAACAATTAATACCCTGGGTGAAGAGTCCACCAATAGCAATATGAGAAAGTATTTTAGATATATTAGTGTTTGTGCAACAAGTAAAGAATGATTCTTAGGATGATGAAAAAGATGCAAAAGCAAAACTATCTTACAGATAAGTTCGGATCAATTGAAATAAATATATATTAATGTCTTAAGAAGACATTGCTAATATGAGAGTCTGATCCAAGATTTGACTAAAATTAAAAGATGGCAGCCGGGCTTTGTGGTGTGCACCTGTAATACCAGCATTCAGTAGGCTAAGTCAGAAGGATCACTGAGAGCTTGAGGCCAGCCTGAACTACAGAGTGAGCCCCGTCTCAAAAAAAATGACAGACCCTAATAAATTTTGTCAATTTATTTTGACTCTGTCTTTTCGTTCTTCCTCTTAGAATGGTGAAACTCATGTTAACAGAGAGCAAGCCAACTCACCAGGAAAAATTACACTATTTCTAAAAGTTCAAATACGAATTGATGATTTGTTATTTTCAAATATAAAGAGTTTTCATTAGCCTAAAAACCATGCTCATTTTCTCACAGTCTGAGCTTCTTTGCCAGGAAAATATGCTATGTTTCAGAATTTTAAAAGAGCTATTTGCCAGTGCCCTGAAAGCATTTCCATGTTATGTATTTAAAATATCAATTCTATAATTAATGCTATAAGTGAAAAGATTTATCAGGAAATCCAGTAATATAGTGTGATAAAAACAAAAGCTATGAAAATAATGCAACAGATGCTGAAGCATCCTCAGAGGGAAATTTATATCTTGCTGCTACAGAAGAAAATGCAAAAAGATGTGAAGTTATGATTTACGCTTATAGCTTAAGAAGTGAGAAAAATAAAAGCAAATTAAATCAAAATCTAATGGTACAAAAGGGAAGAAAACAAAAATAAATACAGAAATCAGTGAAATAGTAAACAAAATATAAAAAAATTAACAAATCCAACAGAAGTTTCTTTGAAAAAATTAAAATAGGATTGATCAAGTAAAACACAAAAAAATTCAAATTTCCAATGGCAAGATTGAGTGAAAGATTATAATTTGAGATTTTATAGACATTAAATTTTTTAAAGTTTCCTGAACATAAATTCAATGATACAAGTAATATGCACAAATTTATTTAGTAGTACAATTCACCAAAATTCTACAATAAAAAATAGATTACCAGAACAGATCAAAATGAATATAATAAGCTCAATTTATAATTTAAAGTCTTCATGCAACCTTAGATGATATCACTGATAAATTCCATCAAATATTTACAAAAGAAATAATGCTAGTCTTACATAGATTCTTCAGAAAGTAGAAGACTAAACATATACCAATTCATTTTATAAAGACAGAATAATTCTAATATAGATATCACCAAAAGATATTATTAGAATTGAGAATTATAGACCAATACCTTCAGAAATATAGACCCAAAACTCCTTAATTAAATATCAGGAAATTCAACCTAGAAACATATAAATAGAATGGCAAAATTACATTTTTCCCACCAATAAAAAATAAACTTAGCCTTCAAAATCAATAAATATTTTTCATGATATTCATAGATTAAAAGAAAAATATCATATAACAGGGGTGCTGAAAAAGCGTTTGACAGAATTCAACTTCTATTGGACTCAACAGGCCTCCATGAGCTACCTGGGAGCTCAGATCCTCCAGCCCCACCCCCTGCCACTACTGAGGGAGGGGCCTCAGTGAGCTGTCTGGAAGCCTGGTTCCTCTGGCCCCGCCCCTGCCAAAATCTATGGAAGGTTTCTTAGACAAGGAAGCCTTGATGAACTGTCTGGGTGGTGTCCTCTAGCTCCACCCCCTGTAGCCACAGCATGAAGAGGCCTTGGGGACTTGGGAACCCTTGGTGAGCTCTCTGTCTCCACCTTACACTGCCATCTCAGGAATGAACCTGAATCCCTGGAAACACAGGGAGATTTTAAAATGACAAAAAGAAGAATCAAAATGCAAGCTCGACCAGACACCTCACTGAGAACAAGTCCAGGAAACTTCAACATGAAAGAATATGCAAGTCACACACATGAAATCTCTGAAATGATACCAACTGAAATAAAGAACCAACTACATCAGGCTATGGAGGAAATCAGATCATAAATAATTGCTCAGGTAAAACAAAATGACAACCATAATGAAAGAATTGCTCAGTATTCCAAAAGGAGACATAGATAAAAGTATAGAGGAGCACAGAAAAATGATGGAAACCTTGAATGAACATTATAGGAAAGAATGAAAATGCATGAAACAGATTCAAAGAGACATTCAGGAAATAAAAATTTCCACTGAAACCTGGAAGTACTGCTCAAATGAAACAAAAGATAGACTCTAAGACCTTGAAGACAGCATCACAGCTGGTGATTGTGAAAGAAAAGATCTCTTAAAAATAACAAAGGAAAAGCAAATAACAATTCAACAGCTGCAAGATGAGGCAAAGAAAAACAATATAAAGCTGATAGGTGTCAACAAAACAGCAGGAGGCAACACAAATGACATAAAAAGATTATTTGCAGAAGCAATAGTGGAAAATTTCCCAAGCACAGGACAAGAACCTTATATACACTTAAGTGAGGCATATAGATTCCCAAATAGCCATAACCAAAATAAATCTACACCCAGACATAATACTGAAGACCTCAGAAAAAAAAAAAAGCAGGAGTAGCTATTCTGTTTGTAGACGAGGTGAACTTCAAACCAATAATGATCAAAAGAGATTGAGAAGGTCACTATATTCTTGTTAAGGGAAAACTACAAGAGGAAGACATAACAATCATAAATATATATAAAGCAAATTTTAACAGACATGAAATCAAATAAATAATAACATAATTGTAACAGGGGATTTTAACATGCCATTGTCACAAAGAGATAGATCAACTAGACAAAAAATCAGCAAAGAAATAACAGAACTAAACCAAACATGTGAACAAGTGGACTTAGTAGACCTTTACAGAATGTTCCACTCAACAATATTAGAATATACATTCTTCTCAGCTGCATATGGAACATTCTCTAAAATAGACCACATGGCAGCACATAGAACATGCTTAAGTAAATGCAAAGGAATTGAAATTACCCCATGCATATTATTGGACCATAGTGCAATGAAAATGGAAATAATTGACAAAAGAAATTGCAAGAATTCCATAAACATATGGAAATTAAATAACACCCTCCTGAACAACCAATGGGTCACTGAAGAAATTAAAGTACAAATTAAACACTATTTACAATCAAACAAAAATACTGATATAAACTACCAGAACCTGTGGTACACAATAAAAACCATCCTCAAAGGGAAATTTATAGCACTGGATTCCCACATCGGGAAAACAGAACAAACACAAATAAACAATCTTATGTTACACCTCAAACTTCTAGAAAAAGAAGAGCAAGTTAATCCAAAAACCCAAAGAAGGGAGGAAATTATAAAGATCAGAGTGGAAATTAATGCAATTGAAACTAAGAAAACAATAAAAAGAATTATGAATCAAAGAGTTGGCTCTTTAATAAAATAAATAAAATTCATAAACTCCTACCCAATCTTATCAAAAGAGGAAAGAAAAAACTCAAATCCATGCAATAAGGAATGAAAGAGGTGATATCACTACAGATCCTGTAGAAATTCAAAAGATCATCAGTATCTATTTCAAAAATCCTTACTATCATGCGATGGAAAACAGAAGAAATGAATAAATTCCTAGATATATATGAATTACCAAAGCTGAATCAGGAAGACATAAAAATCAGCCAATGAAATTGAAAATGTAATAGAAACCTGACCAATAGAAAAAGCCCAGGTCCTGATGGATTTACAGCTGAATTCTACAAGAATTAGAGAAGATTTAATACCAATTTTTCCAAACTCTTCAAAGAAATAGAAAGGGAAGCAATTCTCCCAAACTCATTCCTGAAGGCAAGCATTATCCTGATACCAAAACCAGAAAAAGAACTAACAAAAAAAAGAGAAGTATAAGCCAATCTCCCTACTGAACATAGATGCAAAAATTCTCAATAAAATACTAGCTAATAGAATGCAGAAAATCATCAAGAAGATAATACACCATGACCAGGGGGATTCGTCCCAGGAATGCAGGGATGGTTCAAAATATACAAATCAAAAAATGTAATACATCATATTAAGAGAGCCAAAAGACAAGAATCACATGAGCATCTCCATAGATACAGAAAAAGCTTCTGATAAAGTCCAACACTTATTCATGATAAAAACGCTACAGGAAACTGGCATAGATGGACTTTACCTCAATCTGATAAAAGCCATCTATGACAAACCACCAGCCAACATCATACTAAATGGACAAAAACTGAAAGCTTTCACTTTAAAATCAGGAATAAGACAAGGATGTCCTCTGTCACCACTCCTATTCAACGTACATCTGAAGACACTAGCCAGAGCATTTAGACAAGAGAGAGAGAGAAAAAGGAATAAAGATAGGAAAGGAAGAAGTGAAACTATCTTTATTTTCAGATAACATGATACTGTACATAGAAGACAAAAAAACTCCACCAAAACACTCCAGAAATTAATCAACAAATTCTGTGGCATAGCTGGCTACAAAGTCAATGCTCAAAAATCAATAGCATTCCTGTACAAACAACAAACATACTGAGAGAGAAATTGGAGAAACCATACCTTTCACAATAGCATCTAAAAAGATGAAATGCTTGGGAATCAATCCAACAAAAAAAGCAAAAGATCTATACAGTGAAGATTACAGTACTCTAAAAAAAGAGATTGAAGAGGATTTCAAAACACGGAAAGAAATTACTTGTTCATGGATAGGAAGAACCAACACTGTGAACATGGCCATACTCCCAAAATTGTTATACAGATTCAATGCAATTCTGATGAAAATACCACTGGTATACCTCACAGACCTAGAGAAAATATTCCTTAAATTCATCTGGAACCAGAAGAGACCCAGAACAGTGAAAGCAATCCTACAAACAAAGACAAGGCAAGAAGTATCACATTCCCTGATTTGAAATTATACTACAAAGTTATGGTGATAAAATAAGTATGGTACTGGAAAAAAAAAAAGACCTAAAGATGAATGGAACAGACAAAAAGATGCAAACACAACCAAAGACACTCAGTCACCTTAGTTTTGACAAAAGGGCCAAACATATTCACTGGAAGAAAGATAACCTTTTTAATAAATGGTGCTAGAAAAACTGACATTGTCCACATTGCACTGGTTTGAGGCACATGCAGAATTGAAGAGCTCTGAGGTTAAAAAGGTTTCCACACAGATTTCAAAAGAAGGCCTGGGAGGCCATGCAGTGTGCTCCTGAGGGGGCAAAATGTGAAACCATGCGTGAGAAGCGAAGAAGCACTGGAGACCCCAGACATTCAAAGAAGCCAGGAATGTGGATCATCTGAGGAAGGTTGCAAGGAGAAAGCAAAGCGGGCTTAAAAGAGAAGCTGTGGAGGCTATGATCACCAGAAGTACCACAGAGGTGGAGCCATGTGAGGCCTTCTGAGCTCATAACTCACCACAGATTGCCTTGGACACTGCACGGGAATCTGCAGGACTTAATGTTTGCCTGCTTGAATTTGGACTTGCTTTGGTCACAATGCCTTGTATCCTTCTGTTTGTACCTTTTGAAATGGTAATGTTTACCTTGTGTCCTTGAACGTTGGAAGTGTTTAACTTTTTGTTTGTGAAGTTGTCAAAATCCTAAATATTTCAGCATAGCTGAAAAGTCCAAGTCCCAAGTCTCCTCTGAGACTTAAGGTAAACTTTTATCTGTGAGCAGTTGCATGTTACCATAATAAAACAAAATAATTTTGTTCTTCATCTGATTTAAGAATCTCCATAAGAATGTATTTATCTGGGCTGGAGGTACAGCTCAGTGGGGGAAGTGCTTGCCGCTAAGCACTAAGGCCCTGAGTTCGATCCCCAGTCCCGGGGGGAAAAAAAAAAAAAAAAAAAAAAGGAACGGAGAATGTATTTATCCTCTCAAGAGAAATAATCTTATAGTTTTGATCTAAATATCCACCCTCATTACTCATTAGGATACAGGAAAATATTTAGATGAGCTATTTTACTATTTCCAAAGGGCTTACAAACTGAAATGCTGCTTCTAATCATCCTTAAAAAACAATCATGTAAGTTTTGGTACTTTAATACAACTCGCTATGTTAGACTTCTATGAGCAAGAAATTATCCATAACACTGAGACAATAGCATAGCTTTGTTATTTTGATCTGTAACATATACTTTGGAAAATTATCTACATGTATATACTCTATGATTATAAAATCTATGGGGAATAGGGCAAGAAAAATCGAAAGTATTTATAACATCTATAAATCAGGGGATTTTTCTTCTTAATTTTTTTCATTGCATCTCATAGACCTACCCAAATCACTCCTTTACTACTGAGTTTCAATCATCTAATGTCCATTAGTAGTATAAAATACTTTTATAATATTAGTATTATAAACATTGCTGTATTTAGGCTTCTAATAACATAGTGTTATCACCCCCCTATATCAATAGGAAAAAGATAAAATAGTTTTAATCATGTCATAAATTTATTTAGAGAAAAAAACTTTCTAATTTATACATAAATTTTTTAGGTCAATGTGTTCTGCAGTAAATTATGAAAGCTCCCACCCAGCACACATTTCTCCCTGTTTCTCACTCATTCCCACTTTTATGCTTGTTCCATCAACTAGGTTTGAACAAAACATGTCACTTTGGATAGGGCAGTTAAGAGTCAGCACATAGCCACTGTTGACTTATCTCTCCTGGGGAATTTCAGGTAATAGGGCAGAAAGAAAAGAAAGTTTTTTTTGTGTTAAAGTGCTGAGATTGAAGCCTGCATCCACTGCATAGCATAAACTTTTGGTTTCGACTAGTACATGTATGATATAAACTGAGGACCATGGAGACAAAAGATGTATATGACCACAAGCAGAAAATATAGGAGTAAGTTTACAAGCTATAGTCTATGATGGACTTATAGTCAAATTCAGAGGAGTCCAACCATCAGCAAGTCCATGATGCTGGCATGATGTCATGTTCATGGGGAGCATAACATAACTGGTGAAGAGAAAAGCAGTAAAAACAAGTAAAAACTGGTGAAGAGAAAAACAGTAAAAACAGAAAAAAAGAAAGTGAAGTGCAAAACAGTAAAAACAAGAATCAAACTATTCTGAAAACTGCCTGCAATGGTGGCATTTCTTATGGAGCTACTTTGGGCTTCTGAGAATGGATAGAATTCTTTTCAATAGGTAAGAGTGAAAAGGATTCAGTCATGAGCTAAAGAAGAGAAACAAGTTATTCCATCATGCAAGCCAAATGCATTCTGGAATGTATAGGAAATAGTGACTGAAGGATGCAAAACCCAGGACAATCTACCAGGCAGGCTGGTAGAAGACACAGGAGAAAGGCCTCTGGTGTTGTAATCTTTAAGTTTGGATCCTGGCTCTACGCCTAATCTTCTGTGTGACCTAAGTCAAATTGTTTAAGCTGTCAGACACCTCATATGAGAGTTCCAATGTACCTGCAGTACAAGATCATTGTTAGGACTGAGTTAATTTACATAGAGCATGCGCACAGTGCCTACCACAAAGCAAAGCAACAATTACTTTTAAGAGTCTAATAGAATAAAAATGCTGAGCACCACATTATATAACATGCTGTACAAGCATAATACTAAAATTTAAGAACAACTGAGGGCTTTTAAACTATGGTTTAGTATTTTAAATTGAATGAAATACTTTCATATGCTTCAAGGCCCCAGAACGATTCATGTGTTTCAGTCAGATCTCAAATGGCTACATATAGAAGTCTTTATTTTTTAAATGGGAGACCTGATTCATTCTGATCTCACGTCTTAAATATCCCAAGATAAAACTTCAAATCACTGTACTATAGTGGCAATTATTTGAAGTGAAATAGTACTCAGATTGTAGAACTATTCTTCAACTTTAGCTCAGTGGCATTAGATGTTTTCATTCCAAATACAGAAAACACAAGACAGTGATAGATGGTTATCTGATCTGATTTTCATTCTGAATTTATACGATAATTCAACAACAATGAGCCCAACAAGAATAAAGCATACATCAAAATAAGGACAGTGGCACTATATATTCCATTTTTCATGCACATCAAATTATCCTTGACATAAGAAACTGGAGCTTGTTATTTTTTTTTTCTTCTACATGTTGTCTATTCTAACATCCTTTGTCTTAAAAATAATAGCATTTACTTATATCAAGAAGTTGGATGGCTAGGCATTCACTCAATTATTATAGATTTTTACCATTCTTTCTATTAATTAATAATGAGGATGTTTAAGCTTCAAGTTAATCACTAGAAACCACAGTACCTTATTTAGAAGATGCATCATTCAGATTACAAATTGATGTAATGAATTCTAATGAATACTTTCCTCCTACATTGAAGCTTAATCCCTATTCAAAGTGGATTAGTTAGTATTTAAAATTATCATAGGATCAAGAGTGATTAGTGGCCTATCATAAAAAAGAATCTTATAAAATGCATGGTTCTTTATCACGTGCAGGACTGAGGGTGAGCTATTTAAAAGTTTCTGAGGATGGTGCATTGTACTGAAAATCTTGCAAATGATGGCCATTCCTGAGGTGTTCTGCAGTAAGACTCAGCCCAGAAAGAATGAGGTCCACTGCTACAAAAATCATTGCCTAAGGAATAAAACAGCTGCATGCTAATGGTTTGCTAGTTCTTATTATCTGCATTCTCATTGAATTCTCAGCCTCACAATGTGTGACTCTAAGTCTCCTTTGCCTGCAAGATTTTGTAAGAAGCTTTTCAAAACATGAAAGCCCCTGAAAGACTTAGCTCGAAGCTTGAAGTTTGACTCAAATGAATATACCAGAGATCCGGTTTAGTAATTGAAATTGCCATGTTTTGTTTATATCCTCACAGGATAGGTGTAAAACTGAATTAGCTTTGAGTGTACATAATGCATAACTCAGAGATACCAAAATAATCAAAGCAATAATAATACCTAAATGCCAGACTTGCTTAGAATGACATTCTGTTTCTAGGAACAAAACTGATAGAAAATATTGCAGTAAATCAGAGTTACTTTTCACTGTAACACAATATGAAGTCAAAGGTGTCTTCCAAACATCCTTGGTTTCCCATCATAAGTGAAAATGGAAATACGGTCTCCCTGAACTCACATAAACCTATCGCCATAGTACAATAAGGCTCAATGACTTTAGTATTTTTGTAAAGACCATTTTTGAAGAATAGTACAAAATGTTAATAGTGATTGCGTCAGCTCTCCCATTACTGAAAAACTGCCTTACTAAACCAAACCAGTGATTATTTTTGTGTAAAATGATATGGGAGAAGTCATCTCTTTTTCGAGTACCCGCTCTTCACTGTGTTTGCTTTAGACAGCTGCTCGCTGGTCTCTTGAACTTTAAAAGCTCTACCTTGCAGGCTGCCAAAATACTCATTTTTTCTTTGCAAACAAATCCCCAGATTTGGGCTGTAAATTCTATCTCTAGGTAACTAGGCTTTATACTGGAATGTAATTCATGGGTTTTTTTTCCCAATCATCTTACTATTATTGTACTATTTGTGGGAAAATGGGAAGATTAGAAATTTTATATTGCATATATATGGAATCTCACTACTGTTTTAATTTTCATTTTGCTGATGGACAGAGATGTTAAACTTTTTTTCATGTATTTATGTTATTGATTTGTATTTCTTCTTCTGAGAAGTGCCTATTCACTTCAGTTGCCAAGTTTTTTATTGAGTCTTTTATTTGGGGGTCTTCTTTGCATTCCTTATATATTTTAGAAATTAGCCCTCTGAGGAACAGTGGGGGGATTGTGGTTTTTTTGTTGTTGTTTTTTCAGGAGAGGGTGGGTTTTCTTGGTACCAGGAATCAAATTTAAGGCCTTGCCCTTGCCAGGCAGGCATTTATGCCATGGAGCTCTATCCCTTGTCCTGAGGAGTAGTTTCTTAATGAGTGGATTCTTTCCAGGATCTACAGTTTTGAAGTTCAGCAAGTTCCAGTTTTCTCCACCTAGCCTTTCTGGCCTATGGGTTTGTAAGGTGCACTGCCTAATCCAGAGGTCCCTGTGTTTACCTCAGGCAGTTGCAGTATTCTTCCCTGAGTTGAGTCCTTGCCCGAGCGGTAGGGAGATGAGGCCACAGACCTCAGATCTGTGCTGTGTGTAGGCAACAGAACAAGAGTTTGAGCATTACACTTAACACCAGCAGGAAGTTTCATATCCAGCCTTTCTTGAGTTTGACCTGGCTCCTCACCATGGGGGGCAAGACCTATATTCTTCCTGGCCTGAGCATAAGCTCAGGGTGTGTCTTTTTGGCCTGATCCCTGCCCTTGGCTGTCTCCTCTGGCTGTCATTCCTCCAGTCACTGCAAAAGGGTAACACTGGGAGCGCTGAAGTGAAGTTGTTTTTAGTTATTCTGAGTTCCAAGTTTAAATAATCAACTCTTTCCCATAATGGCTCCTGACTAATCATTCCAAGGCAGTATGGTGGGTACACATGCTTTAATTCCTCCCTGGCTAGCTCCTGTCATTTGAATGGAGTCCGCTCGGAGCAAAACTCCACTGTGTTCTTGCAGCTCACAGTGGCCATGGGTTGTGCTGCCATTTCTCCCTGGATCTCCCAGGTTTGGGTGCCTGCTTACCTTGATTCTGGGGAGCCAGGTTTCTCTCAGCATGAGCCAGAAGCGAGCAGCCTGGTAGAGAGTTCCGATTGTTTCATTCTTTTTCGTGTGTGCCATGGACCATCTTTCCAACTTCTCAGTAGCTTCTAATTTTTCCTATCAGGTGCTCCCCAATTCCCAATAATCTACCTCTCCTTTTTTTCTCACCACATTACTATTTTTAGGTGTCTGGATTCAGAATTTCAGAAAGGCTGAATCTTGATATGGAACACCACTTCATCATTTTCATCATAAATTATCAGTGGGTCAAAGAAAGATCAAAGGGCAAATCACAAAATACTTTGAGACAAATGTAGAAATAGGATAACACAACATACAAAAAGTATGAGATATAGCCAAAACAATTCTCAGAAGGATATGTCTAGCTATAAAACCAATATTAAAAAAGAAGGCTCTTAAATTAAAAAACTAAATTAAAGGAGGAAAAATAGGACAAATTAAACTTAAAACAAGATAAGGAGGAAAAAATTGAGAAAATCAATGAAACTAAAAGCCAATTGCTCAAACACCCAAACAAAATTAATTGCCTTTTAGTTAAATCAGCAATCACACAACACAGAACATTCAAATGACCAGAGTCTGAAATAAAAAATTACAGAAATTGTATAGAAATGAATTTATAAAATAAAAAGCATTATAAAGGAATTGTATAAACAACTGTGTGCAAACTAATAATGTAAATTTGACAAAATGGACAAATTGTGAGAAAAGATGCAAATTATAAAAACTACTTCAAAAAGAGATAAGCCATTTGAATGTATGTATAATAAATGAAGAAAAAGACTTAGTCATCAAAAGCAAACTACAAAGAAAATCCAAGGCTCAGAGGATGAAATCCAAAGTGTATTTGAAAATAAAAATGCCTCCAGAAAATATGAGGGGAAACTTTCCGTTGATTTTACAAGGCTTAGCTTACCTTGATGCCAAAACTGAAGATCTACAGATCAAGAATGTTGATGCAGAAATAGAATACTGATGCAGAAATCCTCAAAATAATATTGCCCAACTGAATCTAGAATTGTGAATCATGACCAGGTAAGATTTATCCCATCAGTGCCAAGTTATTTCAATACCCCCAAGTAAATTAGTGCAATGCATCAAGCCAGTAGAATACAAAAGAAAACTCATAGAATCATCTCAGTATATGCAGGGAATTTGCAGAAATAATCCAACCTCTTTTATGATAAAAAAAATCTCAGCAAATAAAAATACAGTTCTTCAATATCATAAAAGGCATTTACAATTAACCTATAGTTAAGGTTATACTTACCATTGAAAAACTGTGTTTTCCACTAAGACCAAGAGAAAGACACAGATCTTTGCTATCACAGCCTCCTTTCACTATTGTATTAGAGGCTTTATTGGGGCTGGTTAGTCAAGACAAAGAAATAAAAGGCATCAGTAGTACTGGAAAAATAGTAAAATCCTCTCCTTTCAGAAATAATACAAAGTCAGGTATAGAAAACCATAAAACATAAGGACTAATAAGCAGTTTAGTAAGTTTGCAGACTATAAAAGGAAAATACAAAATTCAAGGCTGAGGATGTAGCTTAATGATGAGTACTTGCCTAGCATGTGCAAGGTCCTGAGTTTGAAACACAGCATTTCAAATCTATAGAGATAAATAGATAGATGATACACAATAGATAGATGACAGATACATAGATACATAAATAGACAGATATAGCATTTCTAAACTCTTCCAATGAACAATCCAAAAACGAAACCCCATTGACAATAGCATCAAAAAGAATAACTTATTTAGATATAAAGTTAACAAAACAGTGAGGAATTTATACTCTGAAAGTACCAAATATTGCTGAAATTTAAGATCAAAGCAAATAGAAAAATACACCATATTTATGAACTGAAATACTTAACAGTGTTGGGTGTTATTATGCCCCAAATAGACTTGCAGATGCAGTTCAATCCCTGTAAGAATTCCAGCTGACATCTTGCTAGAAATTAAAATTCACTGGAATTGTTAAGGGACCCCTAACACCAAAACAATCTTGATAAAGAACAACATATATATAAAAAAAAAAGAACAACATATAAGGACCCACAATTTCTAGTTTCAGGAGAATAAAAAGCATTGGTAATAAGGTAATAAGGACAGCAGATATTGGGGAAAAGGTAAATGTAGAGTAGTGGAATGGAACTGACAGCCCAGAAATAATCTACACCTCAGGATAGTTTTTTCAACAAGTGATTCTGGGATAATTCAATAGCAACATGCAGAAATCAATGCTGCAACCTTACTTCACAGTATTTCCTAAAATTTACTCAAAACAGATCAAAGACCTAAACTAAAATGATAATGCTTTTAAAAGAAAACATAATAGTCAATCTTCAAAACCTTGAATTTGGTGAAATGTTCTCAGATAAGATATTAAAAGCATGGCCCGTCAAGGAAAATAGATAAATTTACCTTCGTTAAATCAGAAATTTTTTCCTTAAATGATGTCCTCGAGGAAGTTAAATAAAATAGAAAACATGTATCTGTAAATCATGTCTGAAAAGTGATTTGTATCCAGAACATATGTAGAACTCCTATGACCCAATGTTAAAGTACAACCTAATTTACGAATGAAAAAGAGGAAACTTCTGCATACATATTTCTTCAGGGGAGTGATGCAAATGTAATATAAGCACATGAAAAGACACCCAACATCGTTATTAACCAGGAAAATGCAAACCAGGAAGCCAGAATTTCAACCCCACTGGGAGAACTAAACCAAAAAGTGGATTGAAAAGTGTTGGGGGAGTTATAGAAAAACCAGAAGTTTCATGCACTGTTGGTGAAAATCAAAATGTGCCACTACTTTGGAAAATTCTCTGGCAATTCTTCAAATAATTAAACATTGAGTTGCTATATCACCCTACATACACCAATCCTCTACTCAAAAGAAATAAAAAGACTTCAGCACGAAAAGTTATATAGAAATGTTTATACCAACATTATTAACAATTATTAATAATAGCTTAAAGTTGGAAAGTATCCAAAAGTCTGTCAAATGATGAATGGATAAACAAATGTACTACATCTGGACTACAACTTGGGCTTTCAAAATATGAACCACTTGTTACAACATGAGTCGTCAACCCTAAAAAGATCACGGCAGCTAGAAGAAGCGATTCACCAAAGAAGCCCATGTGACAGGAGCACTTTTATATGAAAGTCCAGAAAAGGGAACACCATACATGTAGAAAGTAAATCAGGGATTGCTTTAGGCCAGCAAGGCGTAGAGATGAAGAATGATAACTATAGGGTGCACAGGTTTTTTTCAAAACAATAAAAAGATTCTAAAATTTATTGTGGCAATGGTTGCATATATTTTTTAGTACATTAAAGTCACAATTTAATAGGTGTAGATAGTATCATACAAAACTATATCTCAAGTTGTTAAAGACAATTCAATGTTTCCTTTTTTCTTGAATGTCTATGTTTATGGATTCAAAAATGAGCAGTGTCTAATTTGTCTCTAACAATGCTCATTAATCTCCTTAATGGTAAAGCTAAACGAGATTCCCAAGTCAAATAACACCAGGAATTGCTTGTCATGGTATTTTGATATTGTTCTTTGCCTGAAATTGTTAGCTTTAAATTATAATTCTCCTTGTATTTTTCCCCAGCATGAAGCTTGCTCGTCAACTTTCTCTCTATTCAACAACTATGTGGCTGTGAGCCATACCTTCTGGCAGATAGGTGACAGACAGGCAGACAGATGCGCACATCTGTACATATGTAGATGGATGGATTCTATTTATTCTGTTTCTCTAAAGAACCAACAGTTAGTAATGGGAAATACTGGTTTCACAGATGATGGAATTAACAGGAAGTAAAATACAAAATACAGTATGTTAGTTTCTTTTTGCTGTGGTAACAAATTACCAAAAATAATAACAAAGCAGTATACATTGATTACCTTAATAGTTCTGGATTTACAAGCTGTCAAGGGGTATCTCCACACAAACCCCCTCCTGGCAGGGTTTTACTCCTTTATGCAACCTCCAGGGGAGGAAATTTTCTTGCCTTTTATAGAGTCTGCCTGCATTCTTTGGCTCATGGGTGAGTGATTCCCTTCCTCTTCAAAACCAGCAAAAACCTTTGATTCTTTATCACATCACATCATTTTGACTCTGACTTTTCTGCTTCCCTCCCCTGCATTTAAGGAGCCCTTATGATAACCTTGGACCCTCCTGGATAATACAAGAAACTCCCCTTACCTTAAGGTCAGTTGCTTGACAACCTCAATCCCATCTACAATCTTAATTGCCCCTTACCATATAAAATAGCATATTCACAATTCCAAGGATTTGGACACAAACATCTTTAATGGAGTACCAATCTTCCAGTCATAATTAGCAAGTGTAGAAAAAAAGTCTTCCCTGCATTTTTTTCCTTTTCGTGTTCTAGTGTTGCCCACCCTTTCCAAATAAACCACTTGCACTTAAACTGGGGTTTCATTTCTGAGAAACTAAAACAATTATGCTTTACAAGATAACTTGAAAACATTGTGCTTAGCTTAAAACAAAGCAGAAGAAGCAAATAAAAGCACTTTTTCAGGGAAATATAGTGCTAGAGGGTCTGGAATGTTATTTGGCAGACTTGCTAAGACATTATTATGGAAATTTGCATGACAGAAATAGGCTCGTACTGTTTCATGCCTGAGGAGAACGTGAAAGGCAGAGGACAAGAGAGTATTGAAGACAGAGAAAGGTTGCACAGGACTCTATCCATTCCTACAATACTGGCATTAATCTATTCATGGTAGCACACCTCCAAGGATCCTAGCATCTCAATCTCTTTAGCCATTGCAATGGCAATTACATTTCCACATGGGCTTCATAGGGGTCATTCAAACCATTGCAATGAAGTACAAGGTGATATTTTGATGTTCTTAACATTACAAAACAGTTAAGCTAAAATATGCCTTTCATAATTTTTGCCATCTAGATGAATGAAAATATACTGAAACCCATTTACTACAGATAATTGTGTGAAGAGGACTGGATAAAAAAAACTGTGGCATTTTTATATAATGGAATATTACTCAACTATAAAGAAAGACAAATTTGAGGCTTTTATAGGTAAATGGTCACAATTAGACACCATATTCATATGAAATAAATCAGAGGTACATATGCAAGCAACGTATTGTATCACTAGTGTAAGAACCTGAAAGTGGGAATATAAATTAGGAGGTATGAAGGTAATGTGCTCAAAAGTGAAGAAAAAATGGGATGAGGGGAAGGAGAACAGGAAGAAAGGGACAAATATGTATGTATGTACGTATGTACGTATGTATGTATGTATGTATGTATGTATCTGCAGGATGGCTAACATGGTTCCACTATTGACTTATGTCGCTTTATGGTATGGAACAGTTGATGATTGGTTGTTTGATCAAGATTGTATGTCTATATGTGTTTTCCTAAGCATACACTTTGAAGTTATCAATATGTAATACAACAACCATTGTTAATTCCCTGTCACTTTGTCTATAATGCAATTTTGATTGTACTGTTCTTGTGTTACTTTGTGTTTCTTTGTTAATGTTTTCCTTTTTTTGTTGTTGTTCTTTTTTCTTTTATACTTTAAAAATAAATAAATAAATAAATGAACAAAGATAGTTGTGTGAATAATTAAATGTTGCTCACATGTTCTTCTTGATTCCACGATAAGCGCCTTCATTTCCCAATGACTGTTTATGTGGTGCAGTGTGTAGCTCCAATTTGTCCCCTCAAATATGCTTTCATGTTTTATTTTTTATTCTTACACAAGTTAGGACAGAAAACTCTGGATTATAATGAAACATTTTACTCCATGGATTTGGTCACTGCCCGTTTAAATAATATGAAAGATGTCATTCAATGACAAAGCGCCTTTGCAAACTGCTCTCAACCTAGAAGCTCTGCCATCCAAGGCGGGTTCACTATAAATCCAGATTAACTGGCTAACATGTACATCATCCTAGATAAAATTTTGAAAAACTTGGACATGGGATATGCTTAAGGAAGCAAATTTAATCTAGCAAAGTAGGAGAGGGGTGTGGTGTTGGTGGTATAGTGGTGAGCATAGCTGCCTTCCAAAGTAGGTGAGGGAGGGGTTGGGGATATAGCTCAGTGGAATAAGCGCTTGCCTAGCAAGCTCAGGGTCCTGAGTTCGATCCCCAGTACCACAAAAAAAAAGTAGGTGAGGGATCTACTGTAAGTAAACAAACTAGTCTAATAACTAAATTCAGCATGGAGCCAGATCACTCCAGGGTACTAGACTTTGGTTTACTGATATATCCTAATTATTTAGATCCACTGGGGAACAAGGAAAATGTCCTGGAATGCATTACCAGATCACTATTGAATTCCAAAATAAAAAGCTAACATAATATTATAACTCTAGTTGAATGTCAAAATATATGTTGTAGCAAAAGGCAAAGTACTATGGCACAATTCAATTAAATTTCTAGTTCCTTCAATTAACAGGAGACACTGTTCCTCTCCCCTTTACCTAGATTTATCTGCAGGGCTGGAAATGAGCCATCTCTGGGAGATAGAGATGCATGGTAGTAGGTTGTCCCTGAAACAGACAGAATATCAGCAAACAGGAATGCCAGAGGATCACAAAAGGAAAGGATTTATGTTTTTACAGAAGCAAACAGGATACAATATCAAGCTTTGGGGCCACTGGTCATCTATTAATTATAGAGAGGATAAAGAAAATCCAAATTCAAGACAAGAGAGAGAATTGAAAAGCAAGGAAGCATAAGACACCTGCTTCTGCCAATCTCTAGTGAAGCAGTCATGAGTTGGTTTAGTAGCTGAAAAAAATGTTTCAGCACTATCTTGTTATACTCAGTGTAAGGTCTACAGAATTTTCACTGCACTCTAGTACTGCAACAGTGGCGCATTGACTGAGGTTCTTAATCTGAGATGGAATTTAGGGGGCCGAAACACTTAGATGGCAAAAAATTGCATCCTTATTTCCATTAGTCTCTAAAACTCATATAATTTCACTAAGTTGTGCCTGTGACAAGCAATACATCACAGTGCTATTGGGGGAGTCCTGGGTTTTCGAGACAGCCATAGTAGTGTCTGACACAAGACAGGAAAAGTACACCAAGTAAATAAATTTGAATGGGAAGCCGCAGCCCCAGACCTTAGGTTGGATGCAGATTACACAGCAAAGTTGCTACAGTGACACATAATAAACAGAGCTACAGGCATACTAATTCTAACCAGCGTTTAGCAAAGTCATTTCATCTTTCTAATCATATAATAATCATATTCAGATTTTATTAAAATATTAAATATAAGCCAGGCTCAGCGGCACATGCCTGGAATTCCAGCCGTCACAGAGGCCTGAAGAAGAAGCATTGTAAGTCCAAGTGCTGCTCGAGTAAATTAGTAAGACCCTGTCTAAAAATAAAAGCATAAGTAGAAAGGACTTGGAACTTAGCTCAGTGGTAGAACACTTGTGGGTTCAGCTCCCAGTACTGAAACAAAAATTGTAGTCCTAGAACTTTCTCTGAGTGATATTTGACTATATCACCTAATATAATTCAATCTTTTACTTTTTTAGCTTCTTTTGCATATATGTGTGGGGTTGGGATTGAATCTAGGGCCTCGGGCATTCTAGACACATAACTGCACCTCTAAGCCACACCCCAGCCCCTTTTGTAATCAAACAAACAAAAACCTACAGACAAAAGTATCTTTCAACATCAAGGTTTGCAATCCTTCTTTTCTGAGTAGGCCTTAATCCTTGTGAGTCTCTTTCCTTAATGTCTCAGTCACAGTTCCTTTCATCATAACGTAGAGCGTCAATTGCTCAATTCCAACATGGAAATCCTTCTTTGCTATAGCTTCAGCTTGGGTTTTTAAAAGGATAAGAAAGGTGAAGCTTGGGCATCTCAGGTATGAGTCCCAACTATCTTGGACCCGTGACACTAATCCTGGGGACCCCCAGACTATTTTAAGTATCTCAGAAAGACCTAGTATATATTTTTGATTTGCCTCTGAGATGTTAGTAAGTACTAGATGCCCGATCCCTCTCCCTTTCTTTCCTCCCAGGATTGCATACACTCTCTCAGTACTCTAATGTTCAACATCAGATAATCCATTTAGCAATAATAGCTAAGATTATTTACTTATTTATTTCAGCACTGGGGATTGGAACCAAGGCCTCTGCCCTGAGCTGTATCCCCAGCCCCTTTTAAACTTTTATTGGAGACAGAGTCTTCTTAAGTCCCTAACTTCCCCAGCTGGATTTCAACTCCAGACTCTCTCCTGCACCAACTTCCCTAGAGTTCCTAGGATTACAGGTAGGCAACACCAGGCCAGGCTGAATTTTCCTTTTTCATGCTAAAAATACATTAGCTGACGCAATATATGAGGTTTCCATGAGGGTCATGGAAGATTTGGTTAATAGAATAATTGAATAGCAGTGGCCCATGCAGATTTTCAAAAGTTTTAAGTAACTAGTGCTACTTGAGAGATATACTTTCTACATTTTAACTAAAGATTTAGCCAAATTCACCAGCACTCAGGAGACAGATGGCAGGAGGACCACTGCGAGTTCAAGACCAGCCTGGGCTACAAAATGAGCTCAAGGCCAACTTGAACTGTATAGGGAGATGCTGTCTCAAAACAGAAAAATATATAGCCAGAGTAATACGTGTGTGTGTGTGTGTGTGTGTGTGAGAGAGAGAGAGAGAGAGAGAGAGAGAGAGAGAGAGAGAGAGAAGGATGATGCATTTTTTAGAAGTTTGTATCAAAACTCTCAGAACAATTTGTTGTATGGGAACAGGGTAGAGGGGTCGTGTAAAGATTCCAGCAGGATGAGGTGGGAAGGAGAGAAGATACAGTTGAAGTGTCAGGAGTGAAAATAGCACTTTGATCACACTAGCATTCTGGAGAGGACCCAACCTTCAAGCAGAGTTAAAGCAGTCATTTTGCTCCTGGTTTGAGCAAGCAGGTTTCCTTTACAGACGTATCATGTTAGTTTGCATAAATTACTTCAGCATGGTTACATACTAATACCTTGGCTCCAGAGCTGATTCTGCTGCTGCTGGAAGATGTTATAGATTATGCTGTCTTTTGACCAGATATTAATAGAGCTTTCCTCGGCAACCAACAGTGATTAATGAGATGAAAAGATAAAATGCCCCACCTGCTGCAGAAGCTCCAAAATGGAACAGAATTAATGAGAGAGAGAGAGAGAGAGAGACCCTGAAGCCACTCTGGTAAAGTGTACAAGGCAGATCCGCTAGCTGCCTGTTTGCCTTGTCTTCTAATGATGATGTTTGCAAATGATTTTGTGCCTCCTGAATTAGTATACTAACAGCAACCAATTTAAAAGAAATTATATATTCCCACAATAATTACCATGTGCACCAAGTACTTTTTACCTGACTATAGATTATAATCTTAAGGAGAATTTTTAAAAAGCCAACCTCATTCTTATTACTTCATATTTAGGCAAAATAAATGTGACTTTAAAACTTAAAAAGAATAAAACTACCCCAGCTCTGAGAGTACATGACATGGAGAGTCCCTTGCTGCAGAGCTTAGATGAGCTGTCCTGGGCTATCAACATTCCTGTTTAGCTCTTGTGACATTTCCAGAGGAGGAAGTAATGGGCACCCCAGGAATGCAGTTGCTGGGTCCGTGTCAGAGGTGAGGGGCAGCCCCAATAGGAGGAATCCTTTTATGTGCACGAATAAGGAGCCTTTGCCAGAGAACGACAGTGCACTGCGTATTTCTGACTCTGCCAGCCCCCGCATCTTCCTCTCTTCCTCTCTCCTTCCTAATGACTGGGATCCATCCAAGAGGGAAACTCTGGTCCAACTGAGGCACAATAGGCCCTTGTTTGATAGTGGACGGTGTTCCTGCCATAGAAGCTATCTCTGCTTTTCCCTGTGCTTTGCGTGAGGTATGCTCACTGCTGTAAGCACTGTGATCACTGGGGTACCACAAAGATAAGAATAAAAAGAGTGCTTTTTTATGAGTTTTGAGCAAAAGTCACAGTCTCCAGACTAAATCTAACACAAAGGTCTGTTTGGGATAGTAAGAAGTAGTCTGGATTCTTTTTTCCAAATCAGCCTGGCACATTTCATACTCCATCTCTTTTGCTGACTAGAATGTAAGCTTTCTGCTGCAAGGAATTCCTCTCTGTTCACCGCACGAAGCAGCACCTGGGACAGCACTTTGCAGGAAAAAAGCAAAAACATATTTTGAATAAGTGGTACTTAGATTTCCATTTACTTCATGCCACACACACACACACACACACACACAAACAAGACTCCCTTAGAACTATAACAGATCATGGACCAAATTCTAAAAGAATTAGCTGTATCTGGGATATATCTGACATTAACTAAGCTGCATCATCAATAATAGTTGTTTTCTTCTTAAATTAGATAAGATAGAAAAATTAATAACTGTTATAATGTCCAAGGGTTGAAGGAAATATTTATTATGGAAAAAATGAGAAAATTTTATTTTTAACCCAATGTGATTTGATGCAGTCAATAAAAACTTAATAATATCTAAGATGTGTCACAATCCAAGTTAAGATAGATGGAATATAAACCCCTCACTGAATCCCAGTACCTTTCGGTAAAGTGCCGCAAAGATCTTTCCTCCAATTGGTTCTGACAAAAGTAATATACGATCAACTTATTTTTATGATTTTAAGAGATAAGTGGAACATATGGAGACTTAAGTACATGCCTCTATTATGTGAAAGAGAAAATGGACAGATCTTCAGCTGTCTTTTATTCCTCATGGGGATTCTTTTCTTCACCCTAAATATACAGGAGAAGAAATTCTTTTATAAAATGGGACCTGTTTAAATTGCAAGAAACCCCTGCTTTTATTATAATTTAAAAGTGAACCATTCAGCACAATTAATTAAGCAAGTCTTTGTGGCTCTCTGTGGTGTGTGAATGTGAACATGTGTGTCTTGTATTGTGTTCTGAAATGCATTGCCCTTTGAATCATTGTTCTAGTGAGTTCCTTACTTTGGCTTACATAAGCCAATTATGAACTAATTTTACAAGATGAAATACTTATGTACTAATACCCCATTATCCGTGAGGGCTATAGTATAAGATTCCCAGTAGATGCTTGAAATTATGTCTAACCCTATAAATACTAAGTCTAAACTCTATAAATACTGGGGGGGTTTTCTTATATGTACATACCTATGACTGTATTGACTCAAAAATTAAGCTCATGAGATTTACAATAATAACTAATAATAAAGTAGAAAATTATAACAATATTCTATAATATAACTTATATGAAAATAATCTGCGTTTAAAGAGTCAAAAGAAAAATTAGTATTTTTCAAAATGCAGCTGGAGCCAGACATGGTGGCACATGACTATAATCCCAGCACCCAGGAGGCTCAGGCAGGAGGATTGCTGCGAGTTTGAGACCAGCCTGGGCTGGTCAAAGTGAGCTCAAGGCCAGCCTAAACTGCATATCAAGACCCTCTCTCCAAAAGACAAAAAAAAAAAAAAAATGCAGCGGGATATAACTGAAATTGTGGAAAGCAAAACCATGAATAATGGGGAGAACTTTAATTAGTTTCTTAAATAAGGAAGAAATTAATATTTTGCTCTAACTTTGTCAAAGTAAAAGCTGAAAATGTAGCCTCAGTTACTATTTACCATCTTCTAGTAAAGTAGAGGAGAATTACATTTTCTTTCTAGGATGCTATCATGGTGTTTCTGAGAAATAACTATCCTGGTTGTTCTCCTCGTATAGTACCGGCTCAATTCAAGAGTAATGCTTAGAACAATTTTTTTCTGTCTCCATATATTTACCAGTACTCAGTAATCTATAGTTAGATGTTGACCAACTACACTGAAGCATTATACAATATTAACATGCATAACTCCCTGCTACACTTATTGTAGAGAAGGTATAGCAGATATAGATCTACTACTATGCATTGCTTGTATGAAAAATCATCAAAGATAATGCTCCCAGTACCAAAGAAATCTGCACTTTTAAGCAACCGGCTTTGGTATTTAAAATTCTGTCTTTGAGTACAAAAGTACTTTTGCTCTGAATGCTAAAGTGCTTGAATGCTGAAGAGCCACACGTTCGCTATATGAGTGTGGGATCTGTGACTGCCGTTAGTGTATCGGACTTTGTCTTCCATGCAGTACTGTGGAACACAAAAGGATTCAGAATCAGGAACTGGAAGGGAAATTGCTACGCCTGGAACAATTTAAATGATCCTCCAAGAATCTATGGTTGGTTACAATTGAGTAATTATACCATTTCCATCAATAAGAGCAAACTACAACAATCCTCAACTTGTTACATTATTAAATGATTATCAAGGGAAAAAATAGAAAGAAAACAATGAGACAGATAAACTATATGCTGCTACTTTAGCAAAAAGGACTACAGATTGTCCAGCTTTCTTCTGGCCATCATGTCCTGTTTCCTCTGAATTTGTACCTTTCAGAGTTTTTGGGTTCACGTTTTAGAAAAGCCTCACAAGAGAAAACATAAAAGCGCCAGTGGAAAGACAAAGTTCAATAAATAAGTGAGAGCTCAACGGGCCTCTCCGTGTTTATCCCCCCAGGGTCTCCTTTTACCCTTTCTCTGCCTTTGCTCCCTTCCCCAGATGCGGCCACCTTTTGCTTTTCTCCAATCCCACCGCCACTTACTCCAGCTTCTGTGGGAGTGGTATAAGTGATCTTCATTA
The DNA here is from genome assembly GCA_004027595.1 of Dinomys branickii. Lineage (NCBI taxonomy): Eukaryota > Metazoa > Chordata > Mammalia > Rodentia > Dinomyidae > Dinomys > Dinomys branickii. Next base: position 28,724 of record PVLD010000722.1, read on the forward strand.
CCCTAAAAGTAACGGAATATGAAGTCTCCTACCTGTTTGCTCTCTCCTCACACACGCGGAAGCACACATGCAGACAAGCCCTGGATGAGGGCGTACATACCGATTCTGGGGAGACAATGCAAAATTTTAGTTTCTCAATTTTTATTTTCTATTTTTATGGTACCCAGGGAAATTGTAGCCAAAAAAATTTTTTTGATAACATATTTTAAATCTTCCCAAATTGATAATTGACTCTACCTACCAACCCCTGTCTGTAATTAACCAAAGCACAGCAGGGAAAATTAACCCTCTCTACCTGTCAATGGCCTTTCAGCTCCTACCAAACTCAAAAAGATTTGGAAGAATAATGCAAGAAAAAGCTTTTATAACATCTTTTCTCTCATATCAGTAGAAGAATATTATTCAACCTCTGGCCAGCCTCAAGAATTGCTAGGCCAAGGAGAGTAAAATATTGGGTTACCTCTCAAGCAACCTTTTATCCTGTTTGATGTCTACTCCATGAAAAGGAAGTAGACAATTAGAAATAAAATTAGTCATGGATTTTCTCCAGTGCTGTTAATATCAAAAGTTTTAGCCCTGTTACAAGACAGAATGATGCAAACCCCAGGATTCAGTGTTTATAAATAGACCACATGCTCAGACCTACACTTTTAAAGAAAAACTGCTGATCCTCTTAGTCATCTGCCAACCGTTTCATGCCAGGGTTTCCCTGGGAGCCTTGCCTGTACATATCATCGGAACATCTTCACCATTCACAGATGATGAACTTCCTTGGGGGCAGACTTCACATTAATCAGAGATCCTGAGGCTCCAATTCTACTTGCAAGTTCTTACTTCCCCTGTCTAAGCTTCTCAATGGAGCCCAACATATGACATTTAAACAACCACACTCCTTTACCAAATTCCTTCTACAGCTGCACTTAGGTATCATTTCTCATGCTTTTGTTATTTCGGCAAATATTGGTGAGTACCTCCTAAGCAACAGGGACCTAGTATGGTTATCATTCTATAGAGTTAGTTAAGTTTCTCTCTTACAGAAATGACAACCTAGAAGAGAGAGAAGCAATGAGTCAATAAAATAATATAATCACAAGTTGAACCAGTGCTTAGATGAAAGTAAAGTAAATGCTGTAGGAGGATAGTAGAAGCTAGGTGTGGCAAAAGGGGTGAATCACTGACCAGTCCTGAGGGATGACAAAATACCCAGATTTAAATTATTAGAAGAGGAAAACAGAAAGCAAAGAGGCAGTGATCATCTTAATGAGAAGCAATTGATATACTTTAGGAAGCAGAAGGAAGCCCAGGATGCTAGAGGGCAGTACGCAAGGAGGAGGGTGAGACTGGGGATGAAAGCAGAGGGGTGAGGCAAAGCCGCTGCCTGCGGAGCCTTCACGGTCATGGCAGAAGGCTGAGTTCTACTCTCACTGGGAGACAAATGGAGGCGCAAACTAAAGCAGCAGTGAAGGTGGAGAGAAAACTCTGGGCTCCAGGGGCGTCATCCATCAAGAGAATAAAGGACTTGAGGCTGGTGATTTTCATTTACTCTGATAAAGTCTTCTGGTTTACAATGGTATACATTCTCCAGGATTGCCTATATACAGAAGAAAATTTAACCCACCAGGACTGATTAAGGACCGAAGGTTTTTGAGGAGAACAGAGAAAGACTGGGGAGTGGAGAAAAGCTGCAATCGTGAACATAAGGAAGTATACTACATACGATGCAAACTGTAGGTCACAGAGAACTTACCGAGAGGATCCATGTAGTGGACAATTTTACAAAGCAAAAAAGTATATTCACTGTTCAGTCACTGATTATAAAAGTGACAATACACCTTTTAAAGCTGAAGATCAATGCCTCTTATTCTGGTATAAAAACTAAAGAATGAACTTGTGATGCTGAGCACCTGAACAAGTAAACTGGGCTTCTGAAGATCAACTTCCTTTACTGCCATGCCTGCCTCATTGCAATTTTTCCGACATCCAACTATGAGCCTGATGCCACATTTCTGAAACACAAGTGCCTGTTGACTGTCTGAGTGTTCCTGTCAATGACAGGCAACAGTAACAGCTTCAGGATTGGGGAAAATGCAGGTGACCTTGCTTTTTGGGTCAGTTTTTCAGCAGTTGCACCCATGGGCAACTAAGAACAACTGTAGCTACCTGTGGGCCTGAAGTGTCAGTAGCAGCTTCAGCAGAGTCCAGACTCCTAAATGGTTCCAGCTCACTGATACCCGTGTGCTTTCAACCGCTGCAGAGATAACACCAGGACCAGGAGTCTAAGGGCATTCAGCAGCTGCCAGGTCTTGAATTTAAAAGAATGAACAAGCAAATGAAAAACATTTTGTTTTGTCCAACTACCCCTATGTTTTCATCTATTTGCTCTAAAGATTTTCCAAACACTTCTAAATGACTCCGTAAGTGAAGTCCTCTCTTCTTAAAATATCTTAAGGTGACTGATTTCATAATTAGACACTTCGTAAAGAAAGGTAAGAAAATACGGGGACCGGAAACATGAAGGAAACCATTACTCTTGCGGCCAGAAGCCAGATGTTAAATCAAATCCAGACAAATTAGAAATAGTGGTGTGCAAGAGGTCAGGACAAACTGTGATCTCAGCGTTATCATGTCCATAAGTGCCTGTGAATTCAGTGTGGCACAATGGGACCGGAGTATGTCTTTTAAATGTCGCTCCATATCCAGCAATTTCCTATGGTTTTATAGGACAAGCCATTCTCAAAGATAAATGTTTTACAAATTAAAAGTTGTATTTAAAAGTACATGTTAGAAACTCCCAAATTAATATATTTCACTTGCAAAGCGCATTGTTGAATTCTAAGTTCTGCAAAATCTTAAATGATACCCAGATGTGATGGTGTACACCTGTTACCCCAGTGCTCAGGAAGCTGAGGCAAAGAGGAACACCACAAGTTTGAGCACAGCCTGGACTGCATAGTGAGTTCAAGGCCAGCCTGAACTACATAGCAGGACCCCATCTCAAAAACAAAACAAAAAATCTTAAGTGATAAATCTGCCTAAACTAATTTAAATATTCTTCATACATATGAGAACACACCCTCTCTCTGTCTCTCTCTGTCTCTCTCTCTCTCTCTCTCTCTCTCTCTCTGTGTCACTCTGTCTCTGTTCCTTTTCTCTTAACACCTAGTAACATCCCATTTAGCGCCGCATGAAACAAATATTCTGCCGAGTGCACTTTGGGAAACTCTACTGTGAGGGAAGTTGCCCATCTGGTCGTCTATTCTGGACTTTCAAATCTCAACGGCAGTTGGCAGTGCAGCATACTTTGACCAGATATCTATATATAAAATGTTCTAGAAACTTGGAAAGCAACAAAAAGATTAGCAAGAATGATTAAACCGACACTGAGAAATAAATAATTTCCAGGTTAATAGTTTCATTCTGTCCACACATGTGCCGATTTCCATGCACATATACATCCACAAACTCTACAGCGGAGGTTTGAGCTCTGATACCGTAAAACTTTCAGTAAACTATTTAGTGAACTCAGTGCCTATTGAATGACCAAATAAATAAACAACCAAGAAATTGAGGTAGTTTTCAACCTAAGCAGAAAGGCTGTTCATGAATTTGCACTTGCTGCACTTCCATTTGTCTTTTTTACACAGTGGACATCCAGTTGTGCTTCACTGTGTACCAAGCCCTGTCGAGTGTCAGGTATATAAAGATGAGCAGGACGGAGTCACTACTCTCCAGGAATTCAGGCGCATGAGGAGGGGGAGACAGGGACGTAAAGAGGAGATGCGAAGGTGGCGTGCTTAGGGAACAGTGCAGCAGCAACGACAACACCAACATCTAGGACGGCCTTGCCTGCACTGTGTGTGCGTACAAAGGCGTGCGAAGGAGAGCGCATGCGCAGGAGGGGCGGAACCGGGGAACTCTCTTTCAGTGTTGTTTGCAATGGCCAAAGTCAAGCCATATAGGAGCACGAACACCACGTTGGAACAGGAAAACAACACGAGCCTGTGTTACACAACGCAGACTCTGAGGCAAAAAAGTGGGCACGTTTCCTGTGTCATCCTGTCATTTAACAGAGGACACAGCATGCCTTAAGGAAATGAATGCTTTGTGCAACAATTTCAGAGCCCAACAGTGGCGCTCAGCTACTTGCCTATGCCACACCCCACACACGCCCAGTCAGCCCTGAGAGAACTCTGCGATGAATGAGAACTCTTTGAACATAGCGGCGGGGCTCAGGTTTCCCACACCGAGAGCAGAATGCTGAAAAGGACGAGGGCTGTAGGAGTTGGTGGGAAGAGCACTGAGCAAATTATTCTCTCAAATTTTGTATTTTTCCTGTAACTCTTTCTTCTTTCGTTACGCCCTAGATCCAACCAGACATTTCAGATGTTTCTGCTGTCAGCTATCAGTACCCTCTCACATTTTGATCAGGTAGCAGGGAGATCTTTATATAGATATAGATATAGATATAGATATAGATATATAGATATAGATATATGGAAACAGAAAGGAAATTTAGAGTTTTAAGAATATATTCTTTGTTTTTTTTTATTTTAAAGAACAAAAGGGAAAAATGATCTTGAAAACAACCCAGATGCCCATCGCCCAAGGAATGGATAAAAAGATGTGGTATTTTTATACGATGGAGTACTACTCAGCTATAAAGAAAGATAAATTTGAGACTTTTATAGATAAGATTGAAAAGGTACAGTATAAACTGTGAAAGGAAATAAACTGCTTAAAAGGAAAGAACAACTGGAATTGGGGAAAGAAGAAAAGAAGGAAGAGAAAATCTAAAACATATGTACATTTTAATAGACGTGAATATTAAGATTGATATTAAATATTGTTGTAAGTAGCCTCTAACAAAGTTCTCACCAGTAGACAAAGATCACTGCCTCCCAAACCCCAACCACAGCCTAGAATCATTTCTCCAGAGGCTGACTTGTCTGCCAAGGGACAAACAGGGCCAAAGCAAAATTTGTATCTGTGTTCAAGTATAACATCTCAGATATTAAATACCTAATATATGACAACCTCTAGGCAACAATTATGGGGACCTTCACTAATAACATGTGGGGAAGGCTCATGAAATACAGAGCCCTTCCAAATAAAGAGTCGCTCTACAAGGAGCAGTTACCTATAATGTGGCACCTATAAAGATGCTGATAATTAACCCCAAGCAACCAAGAAGATGGGTTGTGCTTTGCAGCACATAAAGTACAAATGTCAATTCCATGTCAGTTCTGGAAGGAGTTTTAGAGATTACCTAGTTTAACTGCTTTTTTTGACTTCTGCACTACTGAAGGATAGGAAGGTAAATCTTCTGTTGGGATCATGGGCAGTATACAAATCAGAAATCATGTTTTAGTCTTTTTTATGGACCACAATGGGCTGCCTACTATATTCTTCTGAGGTATCATACTGTTGAGCGACATATCACATCTCAGTACAAAGCAGCAATCAGACCTCCTAATCCCACTTCTCTTTTACACAGATATTACCATTTCAATGTGTGGCTTCTCATTTTGCTGAGAGGTTTTTCTTCCTCACCCACCCCCTCCCTAAATCAGGCAGAGAGACAAGTAACTGACTTCGGTTTTCAAAAATGTAACCCACAAGTGCATAATTCTTCCTGTCAGATTTCCTTTTCTGCAAGTTGGTGAGTTTATTGTGGTAGCACTCAAAAGGCTGAGCCTGAAAAGTTCTATAACATATGGCATACATTTAACATGGCTTGTGAATTAAAAATAACAGCCTGCCATCTGCCTCTGCAAGTTGATTTTATCAAAGTCTAAATGAGAAGCTCAAAGATGTGAATGTTGTCAATTAAAACAAGAAATACTCAATTTCAATACAGTGACCAATCCGTGCCTTTTTTCCCCTTGCACTGGCTTAAAGTTATCCATCCTCTCCACTCCTGCAAACTGAAAGAACTGACCAATTTTCACTCTACAAAACCATCTTGAAATCATTACATCTTGTTTCTTTACTATCTTCCCCCAAAAACACTTTTGTCACAAACTTAGCTTCTGCGACTACCTTCCTGTAGGAATACTTATGTGTATATCATTATGAGATTAGTAGATTTCTAGACAATTGACAACAGTTTATAAACTCTTCTCTATAATATCTGATTTCTTTCTTCCTCAACTTGAGACTCAGTTAGGTAGTGGATGTTGGAGGAAGGGTTTGAAGACACTTTATTATCATACAATCTTATTGCATAGAAATTTCAGGACATGACCTGGAGTGCCAAAGTCGGAAACATGCACATTAGCTTAATTGTACTAGCATTTTTCAGGAAACTATACCAGGGACATCCCTGGAAAGACAATGGTCAGGTGTACGGTTCAAGACAATTTCTGCATTCAGAAAGCTTATTCCATAGTTGAGGAGATACAGTTTATGGCCAAGAAACAATTTGTTATGAACGCACCTCTGTATAGTCAAATCCTCACCTGCATGTACTAACAATGAATGCAAAAAGAGCGATGATAAGCCAGTTCTCCTCCTGAGTCCTTGTTATTTTCATAGCAAAGAGCACAAGCTTTATCTGTACACATGTTCATTTTATTATTGCACAAACACTTTGTGTGTAGAACGAATAAAATACAATCATATTGAAATAAAATAGAATCATAAATCAAATTTATAAGTATTTTATGAAAGCTAAGGAGATAACTGGAAAATAAAAATTGAGCTATGGAATAATTTAAATAAAATAGCGAGGCCTAGACAGACTTGGTTGAAATTTGACTAGGACAGTTTTGTAGGAATTTGTAGTTTCTTGACTTAGATTTTAAAAACAAGCAAATCAAAGTACAGTACGGAGATTCCATGAATCGAGCGCCACAGACACTAATACTGAGCGCAAATTTTGCGGTGATTCAGTAAGTATTTTATAAGCATGACAGTCAGGGCTCTCTGATCAAGTCATGCTGGAGGCACACAGAATCACTCACTTGGATTCCAACCTGATCACTGCATTAGTCTCCTAAGGCTTCTGGCACAAATTACTAGAATATGTGGTAGTTTAAAACAATAGCAACTTCTTTTCTCACTGTTATGGAAACCAGAAAGAAATCCAAAATGGAGGTGTCGGCAGGGCCACGGCTCCTCTGAGGGCTGCAGGGACGGGACCCTCACCTCCTCCAGCTCCTGTCGGTGCCTATGTTCTGATCCTCACCCCAGATCCGGCTTGTGGCGGTGCCTTCATCTCCGCCTTGTTTGCGCATGACCCTGCAGCTGTCCACTCACTCCCTTCCTCTGGGGACACCAGTCACTGTATTCTGGACCTGTCCTAAAGCCAAATAATCTCATTTCTAAATTTTTAATATATCTGCAAAGACCCTTTTATTGCAAATAAAGTTATAGTGGCAAGTACTCGGGTTAGGATTTAGACATACTTCAGGAGAAGCACTATATAATTCACTAGACATACATAGGCCTTCTTGAGCCCAAATTATAAATTCTAGAAACTTGTACCAGATTCTAGGAATCTTACTTACCAAAAATAAAAAAAAAAATTGTCTCTGAAATTTTCAGTTTACACTTGGTTAACCGCATTTCTCTTACTATGTACCAAATCTCTCTCCTTCCCTCTCTCCCTCACACGTGCACACATACATGCACACACACACATATGGATATACATATATCCATATGTATCTTTTTCCTGAATCAGATTTTCTAATATGCAAGAATTCACTAAGTTTGATGATTTCATAGATGAATCGTTCCAAAGTAGTTTTAAAATGTAATTTGGGGTCTGAAAAGAAGCAATGTGAGTTCTTTTTCGTGTTAACACTTCAACATCGCTCTGATTAAAAATCTGCCCCCAATTCTAACAGTCTGAATAAATGGATAATGACTAATATTAAATAAAAGGTGTGTCTAAATGTTAAGAATAACAGTGCATATCATACACTTTCCCTGAAACCAGGAAAGCATCCAATGAGGAATATTTTATTCCTTAAAGGATAATAAAGTGTACGCAATCAAGAAACTCTTTTGGAAGAATACATGCTCAGAACACTGTTAGTGCTGATACAAGTCAAGAGCTCAAATGACAAACTGTGTACATTGTAAAAGTGAAAACTCATGCCACAGGAATGCCCACATATCAAACAAATCAATGGAAGCAATCAATCATCTTAATGAAAACCCACAGTTAGCAGGTGTAAATGCCGGTGTGCTTTCTTACAATTACAAGCAAAACACCCCGATTCTGGACATAAGCAATTCACTACGGTTGCAAACAAATCAACCTCAATAGCATGAACTAAATGGAAACATAATTGTTGTTGGTTAAACATCTACGGTCTCCTCATTTGTCTTTCAAAAATAGAGTGCTGCAGGGATTTTTCTACCGGTAATTAGGTGCTTTTTTTCCCTAAAAACCCATCAATAGCTGTTTCAAATAAAATACTGCCTTCCATTCAAATCAGTATACTCGAATGAAAACAGAAACAGTATATAAGAGTAACAGAATGATTCTTGCAATAAGTGTCCCAAGTATATAAGTTTAAGCATGAATTCTAAGTCCTCCGCATCTGACAAAAACAAGAATTGGGTCAATAATTGAAAAAGATTACCATTCCTATGAGTTAGTCTCTCATAAACTGTAATCAGTTATATCTGAAACTTTTGTCTATTGTATGCATTGGGTTGTCGCTACAGAGATCCTTCATTGTGTAAGGTATTCACTGCACTACATAGGATTAGACAGAAATTCAATTACCAAAATTCAGCTGGCTTGAAGTTACATGGTCAGTGAGCCCCTGCACTCATCTGGAGGTGTGGTTTTGTAAAGATGGCTGCCTGCCGTGGCTAGATCATGTACATTTCGGTTAGTTCATCACACCTGAGGGTTTTTATGTCACTAATGCTATCACAATCCCATATGTATGTTCAGCACATCAGGTAAAAAACTGGTAAGAATTGACAGAAACATTTTAACTCCAGATTATAATTTAAAGATAATTTTTAAAACAATTGTTTATTTTAAAGATAATTAAAAAGCAATAAAAATAGTACATAATTTCAAAACAAGATGATAGAAAATTAACAATTATTATTATATTGAATATTGTTATCTTCAGAGTAGTTGCTCAGATCAACAGATATACTGATTAAACAACATAAGCACTAACTGCTCCTTTCAATGAAATAATAGAAATTAGTGGTACAATTATCTTGGCTGTCCCTTCCCTCTTTTGTCCTTTCCCCCATTGCAGTAGTTTATTCCTTTTGAGCAGTGTCTTTCCCTTTCACAATATCTATTGTATCTTTTGGATCTTATTTACTCTTTCAGGTTCTTACACTAGATGGACAATATGATGTTTACACATGTCAGTTTGATTTATTTCACTTATGAGCATGGTGTCTAGTTGCATCCATTTACCTATGAAAGCCTGAAATTTATCTTTCTTTATAGCTGAGTAGTACTCCATTGTATAAACATACCACATCTTTTTTATCCATTCCTCAGTTGATGGGCATTTGGGTTGTTTACAAGATTTAGCTATGACAAATTTTGGTGCTATAAACATGGGTGCACATATATCTGTGGAATGATGTTGTCAATTCTTCTGGAAAAATGCCCAGCAGGGGAATAGCTGGGTTGAAGAGTCCTCTAATCCTAGTTTGTGGAGGAATCTCCACACTGATTACCGTCAGAGTTGCACCAGTTTACATTCCCACCAATAGTGGAAAAGGATTCTTTTTCCCCACAGCCCCACCATTTGCTATTGGTGGATTTTTTTTTTATTGTACCCATTCTTTTGGGGATGAGAGGGAATCTCTGGATTGTTTTAATTTGTATTTCTTGCATGATCAATGCTGTTGAACATTTTGAATTTATTTATTTGCCATTTGCATAAGTAACCAGATTGACTGAACAGTAGGAAAATCTATCAGATTATAGCTGACTTTATATCAGTGACATAATCCATTGACAAAGTGATTTTTCTTAATCCAGTGGCTTCAGATGTGTAATCTTACTCACCTAATGAGAACTCCAGCCATGAAAATGAACTTCTTTGGTAAGATATTCTATGAATATCTTTGATTTTAGGCTTCTATGTTTTGTCCACTCATATACCTTGTCATTTGAAGAAGTTTACAATGAATAACAAATGAGGACAAAAATAAGAAAGGAATTCATATTGCATCTATTAAAGTGAAATATTGGCATCTCAGAAATGTATTCTACAAATCTACCCTCAGCATTTCCAAAGGGTTCTTCTGCCACTTCAAACTCCATCTTCAGACTCTGTTTATCTAGCAACAATGACACTCTGTCAACCAGGTGCCTTTGGTCAATGACTATTCAATTACACAAAGATCCAAAGTAAGTACCAGTAACTGCAAAACACGTGTAATTCAAATCAGAAAGCCAGCACTTTAAATATTCTGCTTACATTACGGTGGGGTTGGGAAGCAAGTGGGAGGATGGAGGTCGTGATACCCCACCACAGGACCACCATAAAAATGAGGGCAGAGGGAAAGGGTGCAGTGAGCAAAGGAAGAATAAAGTTTCCAAGGTCTATCTTCACTGAAAAATCTAAGCTGACAAATACATAAGACTATAGGTGGCCGTTTTAAGGCCTCTGCTTCTCTTAGGAATCCTTCACATACTGTGCCAATATTCTCTAAAGGGCAACCCTTGAGAAGTAAAGGGCCTCAAGGGACAACTCCAGACATGAAAAAGATTGCTTTCCCATGTTGAGCTTGCTGGCTCTAAAATGGGCAACAGTTCAAAATTCTTTTTTTTTCTTTTTGCAGTTATAATCTAGACAGATAAAATTTTGTCCAGGATAAGAAAAGATACAACAAATGGCACAAGAATTTTGCATAGGAGATAGAAGATCATGCCAGTTGCAAAACTGAAAATGAAGCTTGTTGCAGGGTCAGTGTCTATAGCGGCAATAATTAAAGACTGCAGTCGCAGGAAGCAAGTCCTCAAAACTGAACAGTCACGGACAAGTACCTTCAAAGAGGCCAGAAAAATTTTAAAAAGTAGTTTCAATGTATGAGATTAATTAGAATTTTCTATGAATCAAAACAACAGAAAGATGGTCGAAAACAGTACTAAAAATAAATAAGGTGTTAGCAGAGTATTTTATGTAAATATTATTTAGTAAATGTCATATAGATCACATATTCTGTTGCAATTGTTCTCCTGTTCCAGCAATATAAAAGTAATGAACGTGCTGTGTTTCAGTACAACTTTATTTATAAAAGTAGTATAAGTTCTGAGTTTGGCCATCTGCCTGTAGCTCAACTCATGGACCAGTACGTGGACTTTTCTGGATTGTATACCTACACTCTGAAATTTTTTATCATGATTCAGATGGCTTGTTTTGAATTTCCACAAAAGTACACGTGCTATCAGATAAAAAGACTGTATTTTGTCTTTAATTATCAATATTATAATTATTAAAATTAAATACTTTATCTAAAACTTAGTTCCACCTTTGATTCACAGTAAACACTCTTTTAGTATTTTACTTAACCACACTTTTCCCATCAATAGAATATTGCTTTTTAATGTCTGATGACATTACTTGGATGTTAATACAAAAGATTTCATATTATATTAACTTTGACGTTGGAAACAAGGAAATGTTATCTCTAGGGAAGATACAGTAGCTCTCAGTGGAGAAACTTTTTCATTGAGAATTTTTTGAAATATGTATTAAAAACAACAATACAAACCACATGCCTGTCTGGAAGCAAGTGAAAGTAGTTTAAGAAACCGGTTCCTAGGGGCACACATCTGAGAAAGAAAGGAGCAGAAAGGTGAGCTGATACATTCTGTGAGCGAATTTACTACCCAGGTATTTCTACTTTTTGGTTGCAAGTGAGAGTCTGCACATCTGGGGAGCAGCCCACCGCTAAGAGGTGGAAAATCCAGAGAGCTCTGGACATTCTCAGGGGCTGAGAAAATAAGGTGCAGGACTTTCATTAGACCTAGGTACATGACCGAAGCTCAAAGGGAAAGGGAGGTGCTGCCTAAGCCCAGCATTCAACAGGGTTTTATTAGAGTATTAGAGTATTCGTTGAACTCTTCAACTGTGTTATTAAAGAAGTGAAGCAAACAGCCACTTGGAAAAGCTCTGAAAACAAAAGATAATTTTCAGCAGTCTCCAGGGATGACACAGAAAGCAGTGGAGAATAGAGAGCTTATGAAACACGTCAGTTCCAGAGTTTGGCATTTAAGAGGACAGCATCTCAGGAGCGGAAACAAGCCAGAGTTACACCAGAGGTTGACTCAGCCTGAGTCGGGCAAGTTCATTTCACTCAGGGTCTTTGTGATAGTTCAGAGAACACTCTTTAGTAGAAAATAATCATCTAGAACGTCTATAATTTTATACAAAGTATGCATTATCAATAAAAAATCACCAGGCATACAAAGTGAAAGAGCAAAAGGAAAACCAGACACTAGAAAAGGATTCAAACCCAAGTCCAATAGTATTGCACGCACAAAATATGGTTCCGAAATGTAACTAATATGTATAAAAACACAAATAACGTGCAAAACTTCATAGCAAATTATAAATTATACAAAGAAATTGAATAAAAACCCAGTGACTGAGTGTGAGAAAATAAACAGAAGGGCTTAACAGCACAAAAGACACAGCACAAATAATGTGTAATCTGGGAAGGTGAGAGCAAAACAAAATTGGAGCAAATCATAAAAAGGGAAAGACGACGACAGTATATTTTAAGAGTAGGTAAAAGAGAGGCCAGAGCAAAACGGTGAATGATATGCGTAATTCAAAGCAGAGCATGAGGAGACAACACAAGGCAGAAGGAACGCTTAATAACGAACCAGAATACCCTGAAAATCATGAATAATCAAGACACAGGTTTGAAAAAAACACTCCAAGCAGCATCAGTGAAAACAGTCACCCCAAGAACAACATAATACGACTCCTGAAAACCCATATGTGAGGAAAACCATTGGTGAAGTAAAAAGGTGCATTACTTGAAAGAAAAAAATAAATGGATAAAGCTGACAGCTAACCTCTCCATGGAAACAATGGAAACAGAATGGAAGTACATGGTATCTGTATGCTCGCAGTTACTGAAATCAGCAGAGCTCTATGCTCTTTAAAACATGCCATTCAAATCAGAAGTGAATAAGTTTGTATTGGACATAATCCTATACCTAGAAAAAATTTTTATAATTATGCTTACAATTTAAATATCCTAATTAGAAGGCTTAGACTATAAAATTGAGGAGAAAACAAAAAAAGTCTGATTATTTCAAGTTTATAACAGACAAACCTTAAACCTACATCCTATATGGATATAGAAAGATTGAAAGTAATGTCCCAGATGAAGATGTTACCGGACAAATATTACACAAAGGAAAGGTCCATGTGTTAGCGTCATTTAAAGCAGACTGATGATAGAACTATTACTAGCAAATAAAAGCACTTCATAATGATTAACAAGGTAATTCTGAGGAAGCTTTTAAAATGCTCCATTTTATAAAGACAATATTTGATAGTATATGCTGAAAATGTGCTGAGACATTAGGTACTCAGTACACATGTAAAAGTGACAGAAGGTGACAGAATGTAGAATTGTTTGACTGTAATAATCAATTCACTATGTATATGTATATTATAATACTATTTTTTACACCTTAAATATATACAAAATATAACTGAAAAAACTAAAAAGGAGAGGTAGACAGATGTACAGCTATAAAGAAAAATTAATTCACTCTTTTTCTTTCTGTCTGTCTTTCTTTCTTTCTTCCTTTCTTTCTTCTTCTCTCTTTTCTTCTTTCTGGGTTGTTGAGGCAGGGTTTGCCCATGTAGCTCAGCCTGCATGTGAACTCACTGTAATTCTTTTGCCTCAGCTTCCCAGGTACTGGGATTACAGGTGTGAGCCGGCACAAACAACAAATTTACCTTCTTTAAATAACTGAAAAACCAAGCTCAAATAAAATCACTCAGTATACCTAAGATAGTAACAGTATAAATTCAGCTAATTGACACATGGACATACATAGACTACTTCAAAAAACTGCAGTTTTCTTTCTTTCTTTCTGTCTTTCTTTCTTTCTTTCTTTCTTTCTTTCTTTCCTTCTTTCTTTCTTTCCTCCCTTTGTTGTTGAGGGGTAGTGGTAGGAATGCCAAATTATCTAGAACTTGAATCCTTGCCTTAGTTTCCTGAGTGCTGGAGATACAGGTGTGAACACTACACCCAACTTTGTAGATTTGTCCTAATGAACCAGATTATGTTTAGCACCACACTTTTCTAAGCAAACTCCAAAAGATTAAATTCTGGTCAAAGTAGAATTAAGTTTGAAATAATTAAAAATATAGCTGGAAAACACATACTTAAAAATAAGGCAGTATACTTCTAAGTAATCTCTGGTTCAAAGAAAAAATCATTAAAAATAAAAAATATTTTTGACTGACTGGCAATGAAAGTACAACCTATCAAAGTCTATGGGCTACAGCAAAAGCATGGCCTGGAAGGGAGCTGTTGCAGTGTAGTCTTAAATACATGTATTGGAAAATGAAAAACACTAAAGATAAATTATCTAAACTGCAGTTTCCAAAGCTGAAAAAATGACTGTGAATTAAGCCGAAGTAAAATAGAAGGAATAAAATAAAGATGAGTAAAAATGAATAAAATAGGAAACAAAGATAATAACAATCAGTAAATCTTCAGAAAGACTGATAAATAAAACCAAAAACACTACAAGAAAGAAGTAAAGAAGGGAGGAGGGAGAGAGGAAGAGAGAGAGAGAGAAAGGGACTTACACTCCACTGGAAGGATTGGCGGCGCCCTACTTGCCCACCCTACTACTGTGGCCAAGCTACCAATTCCCAGCTAGTTCTGCCCCTTGGCTCTCCTCAGCACAGAGTGTCAGAGGTGACAGCCAAACAAGTGCCCTGACTGAGGATGAGACCATCACCTCAGAGGAGAGTTTCACTCCAGGACTGAGGTGTTACCCTATTGCAGAGACTAAGTGGGTGACAGGCAGAGGATACAGACTCAGAAAGGGTGAGATCTAGACATAGGTCCCATGAGATTCCCAGACATTCCTTAGGAAGTGCAAGATCAAGGCAGTAAGATCACAGGGCTTGCCTTCTGTGTGCGAGGCAGGGTTGGTCAGAGGCAGCTGTATCAGAAGGTATGGCATTGAGTCTAATAGTCTGTTTGAGCACTAGCACAGTTTCCTATCTCCAGCAAAGGGCAGTGGTCTGACTTGCTGTAGGTGAACACTTGGGTTGCCTAAGTGTCTATACTAAAGTCATAGATAGCTCTCCTTTCATTAAGGGTGGTTCATGAATGGATCTTAAGGTTTGTAAGTACCTAGCTTTCATTTGATGCTGTTATTGTTAATGGCTTTACTACTATAGCCAAGGTGACATAGTTGTTATCAGTTGTTGTTATCAGTTGTTGTTGTTGATTTTCTCACTATGCCAATATCTGGGGAGCCTGGAGTCATAAATGCAATCCATTCCTGAAGAACTGGATATTGGACCAAATAAATTGCAACCTCATCTCTGGAATAAACAGAAGCAGCTGTGTCCTGGGACAGAAGCAAATGCCAATAGTTACCCACACTCAGAGGATATCTTTCCACAAAAACTACCCACTATAATCAGCCAGCAAAACCCAGAACAAAAAACAAGCAAAAGAAAAGAAACATAAAAAAAAAACAAGCCAACAAAATGCCTACCCAAACTCCCAACACCCACAAAATCAGTCCAAAGTTCTTTGACTAGGAAAGAATCTGAAGCCACATAAGAGAACTGTCTGAAAAGATACCAAGAGAGGTAACAGAATGGATCAATAAGGTGCTTGACAAATTAAATGAAAATATAGTTAAACAGATAGTGATCCTAATGAAAAAAATGTCAGCAAGTCTACAGAAGACACTAATGAAAAGCTAGTGGATTTAGAGAAAGTAAGATGAAACATCAATGTCAAGCATACAAAATAGAGGAGCCAGAGATATAGCTCAGCAGCACAACACCTGCCTGGCAAGCATAAGATTGTGAGTTCAATCCTGGTACCAAAAAAAAAAAAAAAGAGAGAGAGAGAGAGAGAGAAAGGAAAAGAAAGAATTAGAGACCATAAAAAGTATTAAACAGAATGCTGAGAGATTAAAAATTTTATTGTAAGGGTAGGCAACAGAAGCAATAAATGTGAGGGGTTGGAGATCGAGTACGGAAAGGTCCCCTAAAACCAACAGAGAACATTAAAATGGATGCAACAGCTGCTAGACGATGCAACAAAAAATAATCTGTGCTAACATTGTTTGGACAATTAAATTCCGATATCTTGTACTCTGAGTAAATAGTTTAAAGATAATAATATCCAATGCATTAACCATTGCTACTGCTGTGGTTGATACATTGTGTCAACTTGGGGAGTCTAGAGGTTTAACTAAGTAACTCAGCAGTTGTAAGTCTTGGGGTAAACAGGATAGGCCCTTACCCTTGTGGGATGTCGTTTATGTTAATTTGGGAAGCTTTAAAGGTTAACTGTGTGACTCAGCAGGAAGCCAGGTGTTTATTTGTATTCATTCTAAGCCTGTGCAAGAGGAAGGCATACAGAGGGTGTGGGAGTAGAGACACCCCCCCCCCCCCCCCCCCCCGAGCTGGTAGACTGAAAGAAAAGAAGGACCGGCTGTGAGTTCCTCGGAGGAGCTCCAGTCTTCACCTTCAGCTTGGTCGTCTCCCGACTTCCGGTGCAGACTCTTTGGCTTCCGCCTGGGACTTCATCATAGACTCATCAGCATTTTGTTGCAGACTCAACAGACCTTGATACGGACTTGCACAGACACTGTGGTGAGCTCCAGGCCCCAGGCCTGGGCTGTTCAATCTCCAACTTCCTCATTTGATCCTGTAGCTGACCATTGTAAGCCAAATAGGTAATTTGTTGTATATTTGTATATCTTGTGTTAAATCTGATTCTCTAGTAAACCCTGACTGATACAGTTACCCTCCTATTATCTTGTTTCTCTTTAAAATGAAAAAAATTGAAATCAGTTAAAAAATCATTAGACAGCACAAAAGGCATAAAATTTCTTTTACAGAGAGAATAGCAGAAAACTTTCTAAACATTGAAAAGGCAATGAAATTAAATCAGTAATAAAATGCTTACCAGCTAAGAAAGTCCCAGGACTCAAAAGATTAACTGTTGAATTCTACAAGAAATTAAGGTAAGAAATAACCCAATACATGCTCCTCAAACTCTTTAGTGGGACTGAGTGGGAAAGAGTACTGCACTTCAAAAAAAATCATTCTTGGAAGGTAGCATTACTTTGACCCCCAAACCAGACAACCGTCCAACCAAAAAAGGGAACTACAGACCAGTCTCTCTAAGGAACACAAATGCAAAAATCCTCAACAAGCTACTGGCAAACGCAATGTGACAAAGCACCAAAAAGATCATACATCATGACCAAATAGGCTTCATCCAAGGCATGCAAGGATGGTTTGACATATGCAAATTGGGAGTCAGAGCAAGAGCTGTAGCCTGCAAAGACAGGCCCATCGTCATTCTTGTCCTCCAATCATGGCCCAGCCCTAAGAACACACTCATCTATGGACTAATGAGTGGATTCATCTACTGATGAGCCCAGTTCACTACCACCATGATCCAATCACCTTCCAGAAACCCCACCTCTGAACACATGAGACTTTCAGATCTAAACCACAACCATACTTGTAGGCACATTTTCTTCTCATAAACATAAATTATGAAATATTAAATAATGTATTAGCAAATTGAATCCATTAATATACCAAGACAATAAACAAACTATGTTTATTCCAGATATACAAGGCTGATTTAGCTTCCAAAAAGAATGAATCCATTTTACCACATAAATCAATATATAGGATAGCTCAGTAAATACAAAACAAATACTCAAGAAAATATAACATTTATTCATTACTTAAAACTTAGCAAATTAAAAATAGAAGAAAACTTTTGTTAAACTAATTTCAAAATTTTTAATGTTCCATTAACATTATACATAATTACAAAATATTTAAAAATTCCCCTGATGTGCAAGGAGACAAAGACAACTCCATTCACTGCTTTCATTCAGGATTTTGCTTCAGGAGGTCCTTGACCTTTATCTTCCTGCCTGGGATTCTAGTACAATGGCTGGAGCTCTAGAAGCCATTTTAGACAAGAGTACCTTGGCAAATCAGAGCAAAAATATTGAAAGCCCCAGTAAATCATAGAGTCATCACAAAAATCTGAACTGGATAACTGAACATTCTTCTGAGAAAATTAACTTAAATGATGTTTACTTCATTACTACATGGAATTTATTTCAATACGTGGCAAACATAATCCTAACTGATGCATCAATCATTTATGGAAATCCAGTTCAGGACTTCTATGACCCAACTTTAAAATAATACTTTTGAACCAAAGTTGACAGGAAATGTCCATTGCACAGCATATGATTTTTATAGTGGTTAGTCCTACAGGGGAGACAGGGAAAATTCTGTTTAGCTTTTCTTTCTTTTCCCTTCCACATTAAACCATTAGGTCAAAAGCATCAAGAGTAGGACTGAAATCATTTCATTGCCATGACTACCTCTTTTTTAAGAGTCTTTCTTTGTGGAGGCAATCATCTCCTTTTTCACTCCAGATGGGAACTTTCCTTAGCATTCAAGTCCTATGAGTTATTAGCTTTGCTATAGGGGATGTAAAATAAATAAAGGTTAAAAGATCACAAAAATGAGACCATATGTCCAAACATACTGCATACGCGTTGGCAGGGAAAATGTAAGTGTTAAGACAGATCATATTCTGCTGCCAGAAAACTATAGAAAAAAAAAAAAACCAGAGTAAAATAGCTCTTATCATTTCTGCTGGGCAGCTTCACAGCCATTCTCCTGCAGCTTAAAAAGTAAATTTGGCCAATGCATCAATTACCATCTTCTTTCGGCACCTTCCCTTTTACATTCCAATGGCCATAAAGAGATTATAAAAGCTTTGAAAACAAGGAACTAATATTTTCACAGGCATGTTATTCTAAATATCTCAAAAATAGAACACATATAATTCCTTTCCTTTTACCCCAATAAGGCAATAATTTTTCTAAAATAAGTTCTGGTCACTGAGGAGCATGATCCAAGGGACTTGATCAGCTCTAAATATATCTTCCCATAATTCTCATATTTGCTAGTCAGTAGTGGAGCTGTTGCTTCCCACTGTGTGATGTGACTCAATCTGCCAGATAAAATGGGCCAAAACAGAGCTTATCCAACTGGTTCTTACTAGTAGAAGATGAGTTTACTGAAGCCCAGTCTTCATAAGCCAAGACATTAACAGTGGAAATCTTGGAGAGAAAATGGAAATAGGATTCTCACGGATTTTCACAAATAAAAAGAAGATCATGAAATGACAAAGTCCCGAATAGGGGCTTGAAGGAGATAGAAGGTTAATGAGTAGAGAACCAGAGAAGAAATCACCTTTGAAAATGGGTAGATGTCCTCCCCATGGAGTCCAAGGAGGTAATATTTCCTAAGGAAATAATTAATTCACTGTCAGTGAAAACATACAGAGAACCAAAAAAGAGGAAGTTAGCACAATACCTAGAGAACTATCAAGAGAGACTTAAATTTGAACAACTCATTTTCTAGAGTCCAATCATTCTACACTATTTGGATGACAGATGAACAATATTCAGGGCCCAATTACAACATGCTCACAATTCAGACTTTGCTAGAAGCTGTAAGATAATGACTTGAAAGGAGAAATATCTCTGAAACTACTGAACTGTTCTAGGAAAGTTAAAATTCTAGGCAGAAAACCTAACAAATTCCAACTAAAGTTAATCCTATTGCTTACAGAATTCTTACGCAAGATGTATCTATTCCAGAAAGCTTCTAGCCAGTACCCATAATCAGAGAAAAAAAATTCTCCAGAGAATCTTCCACTGATCATCCCAGGAAATGACATGAAATATCATAGTAATAAGTAGTTTCTAGATTGGCTTTTGTGAAGTTAATGGTAGGAATCTGTCTATTAATTATTTGCAGAGATATTTTACCTAGTTCCTTTTTGAGATTCAATAATTCCTGACCACTCAGTACACAAAAATAGGTAACATAACCTGGCATCTTAAGAAAACCAGTAGATCATCTGCTTTTGACCAGTGACATACAGTGGGCATAGACAAGTGACCTTTTAAATTATGTTTGTCCCAAGAATAATACATAGGGTAGCACACAATACAAGTTAAAATCTCTTCCATGGCCTCCGGATCATTCTCTAGAGATAGTTACTCACTACTAGCAAATTTTACTTCTGGATATTCTAGAGATAGATGGAGATGGAGATGCAGCCATAGTGATAGAGGTTGGTGTAGATATCTTAAATGGTACATACATGCTTCTAGGTCTTAAGGTAGCAATATTGTATAATGTCCTTTAAAAAATAAAACATCTAGGGGCTGGGGATATAGCTCAGTGGAATAAGCGCCTGCCTAGCAAGCGCAGGGTCCTGAGTTCGATCCCCAGTACCGCAAAAAAAGAAAAATAAATAAATAAATAAATAAATAAAAAATAAAACATCTAATCTACCTCACACCTCTTAATTTTTCTCCACCTCTTAATTTTTATTTACAATTTTGGCTTGACTTGCACTAATAAACTTAGATTTTCCCTTCTTAATTTACTAAGCTTATAATCTGTTGGTTCCTCTCTGGGAAATAAGTACTGACAGTTCTTTAAGCCTCTTTGCACAAGTCTTACCTTTATCCAAAAGTGTTGTAGTATAATTTTTCCGTTGTCAAGGTTCATATTTATATTCTCTAGTCTAAGAATTATTATTTTTATGTTCTACAAATTATAAACCTAAGAATTAAAATCTCACACCATTTGCAACAATGTGAAATTACAAATATTTCAAATATATGTGCATTCAAATATAAATAAAATAGAGCTCTACTAATTATATAAAAGCTAAAATAATTAAAGTAATGTGGTTGTGCCAGGGGATATCAGGTGAATGGCAGAAAGGAAAAAGTCCAGTAACCTACTCAAATATTTTAAATATAGTTTAAATACAATGTTATACCTATATGTCTAAGTATGATAGGATATAAAATGGTGTAATTTAACTTCTGTAAGAAAACCAAGGATTATATTATCCACATATGTGGCACAACAAACCAACCATTTGTAAAGGTAGCATATTATGTAAAATATAATGTACAGTAAAATAAGATCTACATAGGTAAGATATAAAGTATACAATAATGGTGTGCTATGTAAACACAATTTAATGTTTAAGTGTAATCTTTACTATTAAACGTAATGCTTTTACATTTATAAAAATTATATAGTAAAACTTTATGACAAAAACAACAAGAATGAACATGCATAGCAGTTAAGCAACACTTTAGAGAAAGATAGGAATCAAAGAATACTAAGATGAATTCAACTGCATCCACATTTCTTAGGGTTATGGTATCACAAACAAACAGTACAAACAAATGTCAGATTTTAACCCTGGAAAAAATTGAGTATGGATACAAACAGGTGTGTTTTATAATCCCTACACTTCTGTTAGTAATTGCAGCTGGAGTGAAGCCTTCAGTGTACTAATTCGCTGTCTACTTTGATGCATGTTTCTGTCTACCACGGAGACGGGAGCTGTAATCATCCATACTGAGGCTGTGAAAACTAAGAAACAAGATTAAATAATTTCTCAAGCATAAGCCGTCTCTTGGTGGCTATCTGATGCCTAAATCTGCTTTCCAAAACTTTCTATGCAGTGGCCTTTCTATGAAATGTGCACCTTTTTTAGACACAAAACTCAAAAGCTGTGAAGAGAAAGATTGATATATTTTGACTATGTGAAAATTAAAATGTCTGCATGTGAAAATTACCACAAACAAATGACTAAAGAAAAAGTTCATCCTTTTCTAAAAAAATCTACTTTCCTGAGATATGAACTACAACATTTCTAAATGCTCCAATTTTAAGTTTATAATCCACCGGGTTTTGCCCACCGCAAACCTTGTGACCACTGCCACCTTCAAGATACAGCACCGTCACTCGGCAAGACTTCTTGGTATCTACTCAGTTAATCATCGCCTGCGATGGCAACTTCCCACACTGGCCCCGAGCAACTACTAATGTGCCTGTTGTTACTATCAGTAGAATTAATCTTTTCTAGATGTTCATATAAATGGAATCACACCACACATACATATTTTTCATGCATTTCTTAATATTATTTAGATTCCATGTTGTTTATATCCCTGATTTTATTATTATAGATAACATTTTATTAATATATTATGATTGATTTATCTATTCACCTATAAAGGACATTTGGATTGTTTAAAGTTTTAGGCAATCATACAGAACATTCCAGTACAAGACTTTGTCTGGATATACATTTTTACATATTTTTTATAAACACTGGGACAGGAGAATGGCTGGGTCATACATTAGGTATATGTTCAACTCTATCAGAAATGCCCAAATTATTTAACCAGGTTAACCCACAATTGGATATCTTTGCTGGCAATGTACAAAAGTTCCAGTTAATACACAAACCAGGCAACTTTTGATTTTGTCAGTCTAATTTGAGTCATGTGAATGAGTATGTACTGATACCTCACTGTGATTTTCTGTCGACTAATGATGCTAGATATAATTTCATGTGCTAGTGCCATTCACATATCTTTTTTGTGAAGTGCTTGTTCAAAACTTTCTTTCATTGTTCTGGTGGATGATTTGTCTTATTATTGTGTTACCAGGGTTCTTTACATATTGTGGACATAACCCCTTTGTCAGTATATGTACATGAATATCTTCTCCTAGTCTAGAGCTTAACTTCTCAATTTTCATGTTAATAAATTCCAGTTAACTTAAAAACTTTTATAGTTTGGGCCATCTTGTATTTACCTATGTTTGGATTGCCATGTATTAAAACATGCAGTCCTCTAAATTTTGGTGTTTTGATATCAGGAATTGAACTTGGGATCTCCTGTTTGCCAGGCAGGCACTATACTACTGAGCTATATTGCTGGCCTCTAAATTTTTATAATTTGGGCTTTTGCATTTAGATCTATGATCCCTTTTGAGCTAATTTTTGTGGATGATATGAGTTAAGGTTTAAGTTATCTTTTCCACATGGATATCCTATTGTTCCACCTTGATTTGTTGAAAGATTCTCCATGGTCGCACAAGGTATCTTAGCATTGGTGTGGGTCTATCCCAGTGATCTATGTAACTATTCTTATGCCAATAGCACACTGTCCTAATGCTGTAGCTTCACATAAATCTTGCAATGTAAACATGTTCTTTTTCAGAATTGATTAGTCCTTTCTTGCTCCTTTGCTTTTCTACATAAATTTTAGAATCAGATTTCCCTCTTACACTTTTAAAAGGGCTGGTGAGATTTTGAATAAGTTTGCTTTGAATTTCTAGGTCAACTCAGCAAATTGTCAGTTAACAGTGCTGAGTTTTCAGATCCATTACCAAGACTCATTATTCCATTTGCATAGGTCTTTTAAAATTTGATCAGCATGGTTTGTAATTTTCGGTGTACAGGCGTTGAATGTATTTTGCTAAATTTATATTTATGGATTTCATTTTGTGTCATAAGTTACACTCTTAAATTTCAACTTCCCAGCGTTGCTAGCATCCACTTACCTCATATACTAACCTTGTATCTTTAAATCTGTTTACTCACTTATTACTTTCAGTCACTTCTCTGTAGATTTCTTAGAATGGCCTTTGGTATAAGGTTGTAGAGAAGAATGGTGACTCTTCCTTTCTTCCCAATAATAGTGACGAAAGCCTTTAATGACTCTGCCTTTAAATTTGATGCCAGCTCTAAATATTTATACTTGCCTCATTTAAAATTTGGGAAGTTCGCTTCCAAGTCCAATTTCTCAGAACTTCTTATCAATAATGGATATTCAGTTTTTGATAATCTTTTACCTATTAAAATAAATACCTGGTTTATCTTTTTCTATTAATGTATTGAGTCAAAATTATTTTTGAAAAGTGTTATAACAAGCTTATATTTCTGGGATAACTAGCCATCATGTAGTAAGCAATAAATGACTATAAAATGTTTTCAAATGGAAAAGTACCATTTTGCTCACTTGTATCTATGTACAGTGCTCTTTGTTGTTTTATGTATAGATCCAAACTTCAATGAATGTTATTCAACATTTAGTGTAGCTTTGACTTTAGCAATAAATTTACTCAGTTCCCATTTCTTTGAAAAACCTGTGTATTGATGTCATGTTTGAATGTTAATTGTCCCTGAACACAGAATCCAAGGCTGGTAAGTTTTTCTTTAAGAAAGTTTAAAATGCCATTTTGTTTTACTCCGAATCCCAGGGTCTCGGAAAGAAACACATAGCCATGCTTGTCTTCGTTCCTCTGCATGCAATGCTTTTGCATTTTGTCTTTTTTCGGGATCGCTTTTCTCCCCATTATTGGCTCAGAGAAATTTGCTCTTCACGTGGCCTAGTGTGTATTTCCCTTTTATTCATCCTTCCTGGATTTTATTGAAGTTTTTGGTTCATTGAATTATCAAATCTGGGAACTCTTTGAAACATTATTTACTGAAGAATTCCTTTCTGCCTTTGTCTTAGTGTTTTGTCCTTCAAAGTCTGCCACTGCAAGAATGTTTTCTGGGTATTGTCCAACAGGTTAATGTGTCCCCGTTAAATAATATTAGTCTTCTTCTGTGTGTACTTGAATTGGAATTATTTCTATTGCTCGTTCCACAATTCCACTGGTGCAAAATGCTATAAAACATTTGCATTTTCAAGAGGCTTCATTGAATTTTATGTATTATATTTTGTTCACATTTTCATTTAAAAGTTTTGATGTGTTTTAAATGTTTTAATGGCTATTTAAGGTCTATGTCTGTTAATTTCACCATTCTTGACATTTCTGGATCTCTTTTTATTGGAAGATTATATTTTTACTATTTAATAGGCTTGTGTATATGTCTAACAATTTTGCTTGGATGCTGTAATTTGCATTGTTGTGAGTGTGGATTTTGGTATCTTCCTCTATGATGTTGAAATCTTTTTGGAAAGCAGACAAACCACAGGTCAGTTTCATCTTTTCAAAGTTCTTTCCGGTTCTTTTAGGATATTCCCACTTATTGTATGGATGATTTGTCCCTGTAATGGCTGTGTGCGTATCGCAAGGGTACTGCTAGTTCTCTGCATGTAGAATGAAGCTTTTCACTCTGAATGTTTGAAATTTAATCATCTCCCACTATCTGTGAGCTGTGGGAGTTGTTGAGACCATATTTCATCAATTATTCTTTGGTATTAGTATTAAATAAAGGCTTAAAAAGAGATTCCTATCAAAATTACTAACTCTTTTTTCTCAATAGTTTCTTGATCTCCAAAACTTCAACCTCCAGCACTTCAGCCACCATCACGTCCCATTTCTAATTCTTCAGACTTACAAGACAGCTACACCCTGCTGGAGAGTTCCTTCCCTAGAGCACATTCTAGAATGTGCCCCAGACTGACAGTCTGATGATCGTGAGCTCATTTCTCATTTTTCTTCTGCTAAGGTTCCCAACTATCCAATATTCAAAATCAGTTTTTCACATACTTTGTCTAATTTTCTGGTTGTTTATAGCGGTAGGATAAATCTAAACTATATTATTCCAACACAGCCAGAAATTTCGTGTTTTTTCTTAATTAATCAACAATTAAAAATAATCAAGATATATCATGTACAGGTACAAATTCCTTATGATGAATGTGAACATTATATATACCTAAAATGTACCAATAAATTTAATTAATTTTTTGAAAAAAGATGACTCTCTAAAAAAGAAAATATACCAAGTTGATGAACAATCAATAGATTTATTTCTTGTCCAGAAAAGCAAATGGCAAATAGATTATGATCTCAGTAATTAAGTAACATGCAATACAGTCTTTGTTTATTAGCTTACCAAATATTTTAGATGTAATTCTAACTCTTTTGCAATCATCAGGTGCTTAATGCCTACTTACCCTGCAGTCAGGAAAGCCTTTTTGTCCTCACTGAAAATCATTTTGCCATTAAACACAAGTCCCTCACATCTCTACTGCACACTATTTGAAAGAAATTCAAGTTTTTACTTTACTCCTGAGCTGAAACTCAGGATTCTCATTATTGTTGGAAAGTAACAAGCATGTAGGATTATCATGCAAACTACTGTTGCCATGGGTGCCTGGATTTTGTCCTCATTCATAAGAAGCACAAGTCTAAGCACAGCTAAGAACTGAAGC
>PVLD010000722.1:55110-253090 GCA_004027595.1 Dinomys branickii
TTTTTTTATTTTTTTTTTTTTTTTTTTCTTTTTTTTTTTTTTTTTTTTTTTTTTTTTTTTTTTTTTTTTTTGTGGTACTGGGGATCGAACTCAGGACCCTGCGCTTGCTAGGCGGTGCTTATTCCACTGAGCTATATCCCCAGCCCTGACCTACTCTCTTGAACAAGCGTAGCCAACAAAAAACCACAATGCAATAGGTGCTAGGATTGTTAAGTAATCCATGCTATGACACAGTATTCCTGATTTAGACTTTGAGGATCAAGGCAGTTCCTTGTTCTCACTGAGCTTTCTATCTTTGTGAATATGTCTATCATGCGTATTGGGCTCGACTTTCCTTAAAAAGTCGGGGACATGGGCTGGGGATGTAGCTCAGTGGAATAAGCGCTTGCCTAGCAAGCGCAGGGTCCTGAGTTCAATCCCCAGTACCGAAGAAAAAAAAAAAAAAAGTCGGGGACAGGACCTTAGGTATTTTCACATTCCTAGGTTACCTACCTTCCTCTAGAGAAATAAATGAAAAGGAGCTGTTTATTAATAACCTTATCCCGCCAATGATGTTTCACTAAAGTTCAGGAAATTTACATGGAAGTCAAGATTATCTTTCATCCATAGAGTACATATTCAACTAGCAGTAGATCAG
Organism: Dinomys branickii; assembly: GCA_004027595.1. Taxonomy (NCBI): domain Eukaryota; kingdom Metazoa; phylum Chordata; class Mammalia; order Rodentia; family Dinomyidae; genus Dinomys; species Dinomys branickii. The sequence continues at coordinate 55,748 of PVLD010000722.1, forward strand.
TACAATTTTTAACCACAAGTAGCAAGACTTGCAAAATTAAACAAACAACAAATTTTCAACTTAAATATAAATTCACAAAAAGTAAGCAAATGTAATAGAATAGAATATCACATAAAGTTCATATATACAGATATGAGACATGCCATGGCACATTTTTACTACATTTGGTTGTATATGTATTAAATTAATCAGATTGTGGATTTAGTCTACTTTATGAAGAAAATAACTGCAAAGAGCAACAGTGCAACTGCTCTTTAAATTCTATGTAGGACTTTACTGCAATGATTTCCCAACAGGGATACTTGCTAAGATGACAAACAGGTCTAAATACTATACTCCAATTTCATATAAATTATAGCCAAAGGGTGAAATTTTTCTCAGTGCTAACAGTCTATAGATTTGAGATTATTATAAAAGAACACTGTACAATGAATACTGAATACTTTTGGTCACTTTACCTCTTTAAGTCAGCCCAGTTGTATTCAGAGTCTGGTTCTGCTGGGATATACCAGAAATCATTTCCATCATACCAAAGAATCATTAGACCCCCACTACACATGTCCACTGATACTACTTTGTGTTTGTAGGATGCTCAGAACTGAAAATCACCATCAGTAATTGTTATACCAAAAAGCCTTAGCAAATCAATGCAAGTCATTTCTAAGTTTCTCATAAAAGACCTAACTGCACAATAAAAAACTACCTGACTAGGGATATAGCTCAGCAGTACAGTTCCTGCCAGGCAAGCACAAGGTCCTGAGTTTGATTCCACACACACACGCACACAAAAAATAGTAAATTACATCAGTTGATAATCTGTTTTGTCCTAAAATTGCCTTAAACCTGTTGTTATCCCATTGCAGCTGGGAATTACCTCCAAGAGCAAGTAACTGTCAGTTTTTGAGGGCAGAGTTTATGTCCTGTGTAGCAAAATGAATCAGAGAGGCTTTCTGTGTCTCGTGATATATGGGATCAAGGAACCCACAGATGAGGAAAATGGTGAGAGAAGACAGGTCTTTTCAAAAACTGTTTATACAAGTTGTTGGAACTGAGTTTTCTGGTTTTGATTTTAAGACTGTTGTATTTTGTGAACATAATTATGATCCCAATTCTAAAGAGTTTAAAGGGAAGTTTCTTAAAAGATGATAGGAATTATAAGATCAGATTGAAAACATCTGTGAATACAGATGATCAGACAAGAATAACTGTGAGAGTAAAATAGTCAGGTAAATGAATATCGGGGGGGAGGTACAGCAACAGCAGAAGCCAGAAGGAAGAAGATAGGAACACATAGATTGATATTAATGAATAACAGAATTATTGAATTAATCCTGTTTTGATTCTGCCTTCTCCATCAAGTAGAATTACCCTCAAACTGACAAGTGTAGAACACATTTTCATTTCGTAACCAAAATTTGTGTGAAAAATGTCTTATGTGGGATAAGACACATAAGATACATTTTAAAATACACACATAAGAATACATACATAAGAAATGGATACACATATACACATACTCACATATTTGAACTACATGAAAGAAATCTACATGGAGATCAAGCATTAAGAACAAACAGGAACCCAGAGATATGAAGCCCACAGGAGCCCTCTTACTGGCTGACATGAGGGCATTTTGTGAATCCCAGTGAACTTTTTCACATTCTGCAAGGCATGAGGAGAAAGCAGATAAAGTTAGAACACCAAGGTTGTAAGTCAAATAGGAATCTGACATACACTTGAATTTTAATTCCCAAAGGTGCAAAGCCTTCAGCAAAACTAGAAATGAGAAATATATGAACACTGCCACTCCCCCAAATGAGAATTATAAGGACAGTTTCTTATGTTGGTGCTGGATCGAGAGAGGAAACGCCAGGTGAGAAGCTGGTGGGAAAAGTAGAAGCTTATCTCCAAGCACCAGGGAGCTAGTAAGGCAGGGATTTTGTTTAGTTGTGTTTGTTTTTCTATTGGGGGTGGGAAAGAAGTGGAATTGGGAAGGAACTCTCAAAAGACTCTGCAGCTAATGGAAATTTTCTAGTGAGCCTCATCTAGTCGCACTTAAGTACATAGGTATTTTTTATGCAATTTTCTCAGTAACTGATACAGACTTTATAAAAGTTCTGTGTATACACATAGCATTTATTTTGTAAAAATTCTTTAAAATGGCAAAATGTAACTGAGAAACAAAAGCTGAAATTAAGAGTTTAGTTTGTAACAAAATATGAACAACTTTTAATAATTCAAAATTAGGTTCGCTACATTTATGTGCCAAGCTCTTAAGCATTTGCATATATCATCTCCAAAATACTATAATAATTTGAGAACTCATGAATAGAAGAGGTCTAAAGATGTCCTGATCTTTAAACCAAAAATAAAATAAAATTTACCCCTCAACTATGCATATTTCCACTCATAACAAAATTCTAGACTGGCTTCTAAACAAAAAACATGTTTTGCTCATTGAAGAGGAAAAAAAACAGACCTCTGAGCAGTCAAAAGGCACTTACTAGTATTATGTCAGAATAACTTCTTCTTAGTATAGTTGTCATGTCTTTGATAATGCCCTTTGCTCCAGTGAGGAATCTGCCAAAAGACCTTCACCAAGTGAATATTTTCAAGCACTGAGAAAAACTATATACTGGGTGAAACTTGCAGGCATAAACATTCATGTTTCAGCAACAGTTCCTAAACACCTCAATTAATAGATTATCAACCTAGAACTGGATCTTACTATTGTAAGTACATTTTTTATTGTTTTTGTTGTATTTTGTTTTTACCCCACCTTGTTGAATATTTGTATTTCTAACGATAACGTGAACAAAGACATAGTGTTCTGACACTTAAGAGTTGCACAAATAAAAATGAGACAGACAATATATTGAGATGATGAAATAATTAAGATTCAACACTATCCACAGAAGCGTACATCATCATTAAGCCCTAAACCATAAAAGGTGAGCCGGGCGTGGTGGCGCACGCCTGTAATCCCAGCACTTGGGAAGCTGAGGCAGGAGGATCGTTGTGAGTTCGAGGCCAGCCTGGGCTACAAAGTGAGCTCAAGGCCAGCCTGAACTGCTAGCGAGACCCTGTCTCATAAAGACAAAAAAAAAAAAAAAAAAACCATAAAAGTTACGAGAAAATACAAATTATAAAAGCCCTGATTTAACTATTATCTGTGTAAATGGAATAAAACAACCAAATAATATGGCTGTGAATAAAGCACATGCATATGACCCTCAGGTATGAGGTGATCAGGTATCACCTAAAATATTATTCCTAAGTTTAGAAAAAGGTGATAAAAGAAATATACTGGGACAGACCATCTGCATGACACAGGACAGTTCATTTGTCTTCTCTAGGTTCCCATTTCTTCTGAACAAAAATTTTTATAAAATGTCAATATTTCTTTAGCTCTGAAAATCTTGAGGTATATAAGCACCCTTCTGTTCTGTTGTGTTCGGTTCTGTTTTCCATATCATATACCATAATTTAGACTTACATGCCTGGGGTTTTGTTCACAGAAAGGAAGGAGGACAGAGAAAGATCTGGAAAGCTTGTCACCTAAGGAGCTGCTGCTTTAAAGTCCTGAAAAGATGGCTCAGAGGTGGGAAAGATGCAGTACTTTTGTCTTATTTTATTTTCTCACATTTATCTTAAGAGATGTTCTATAGAACAGAGATTTTTTTCCTATAGAAACTATCTAGAGGTAGATTTTGGTTTTCTGCTACCGTCGGTGTTGAAAACCTTACATAGGATTCCTAGTAATACACTCTGCAGGAATGATGATTTTTCATCAAGAACACTGCAAAAGTCCTTCTTAGATGAAATGGTACATTGAACTTGACCTTGAGTCCTTTCAAATTGCTTGATTCTATTCTGGAATTAGATAACATGAAATAACACAAAATATTGGGTCAGAAGATATAGTTCCCAAGTTAGCCTTTAGTATCAGCAGAAAGTTATTTTTATGTTGCTGCTTTACCTTAAATGGCAACAGGCTGAAAAGTAAATGAACTTGCATGGATCGCTGCGGAGAGAATAACCATAAACCCCCCCGCTGTGCCACACACAAGTCATATTCTATCGCATCAGTGTTCGGAGGCAGAGTTAGAAAGCGAGGGCCTTGAACCTGTAAAGGACGGTAGGTGCCCGGCCCCATGTCAATATTCCCTGCAGTCATTTTGTTCAGGAAGCTGGAGCCTACCGTCCAATAATCAAAACAAACAGCTGCTCTGGCCAAAGTAAAGATGGACTTACAGGAGAGAGAAAAGCGATAATTCCCTCAAATTGACAAATCAAAGCTGAAATAAAGGCTTGCCAGCAAATTACTCTTCCAGAGTGGATGCCAAACAAATCAGATCGCATTCATCTTTCTGGATCGATTTGCTGTTCTTTCCTTTTCTGTGCATTCCCTGTACCTTGTCTCAGCAAATTGCATTTAAAACAAAAAGATAAAATATGATTTTGGCACCGGTCTCTGCAAAGTTATGGAAAGGAGTTTCTTGAAAAAGATGCATGCTGTCCCCACAGCCTGCAGTCATTTCAATGTGAATAAGGGGTGAACTCTCACCAGCAGCAGCAGATGTTGGTGTGATCTGTGTGGATGGCTCGCTGTCTGCAAGCAAAGTTCCCATTAAGAGAAACCCTCTAAGTGTATCTTTCTTAGAGGATTAGGTGCATTTAAATTTTTCTCCTGGCTTGTTTCCATGAGATTTAGGGTTATTACAAAGATGTGTCATGGAAATTTTCTCCTTCCAGCAGGTGCCATCATTAAGTTGGATAAGGATTTCTAGATTTAAGGAGAGATTGGATCATGGCACACAGTCGAGTCTCGTTACTTGACTCTGTAAACAATCAGCCTCCTGTATTATTAACCATCAAGAGGAGCTTTCTCCTTCTGTGTAAATGAAGACGAACCCAAGCAGAAAGCCTTGTGCTTCTAGCAAGACTGTAAGCATCACACTTTCATCTTTTGCAAAATGTAACTGAAATAAACCTTAATAGAATCTCTTCAGTATAAACAGGGAGAATCAGGAAATTAAAATATTGTGGTTTTGGAACACATGGGCCTTAATGAAAGTGTGTACTGCATGCTTGATTACTTACTAGGCTGTGTCCCCTGATTATGCTCTCTGACCTCTTCTGGAAATAAACGCCTCCCTCTGCTCCTCCAGTTTTCCATATGACACAAATGTCAAGATAGCTGGAAAAATTAAAAACAATTAATGCGATGTGAGGGAAAATGGAATAGTCTCATTAAGCATCACATATTTGGAAAAACAAACTTTTTTTCCTTTTCTCTTTTTCCAAAAATGCACTGAAAGTATAAAATAAAGATGAAATAATATGGGCAGACCAAAATTTTAAGGTGTATTTCAGATTTCTTTTCTTTTTTCAAAGAAAATGATTTTTTGGCACATTTAGGTATATATAATGATCACATTCCTTAAAGGGAACTTGCACCTGTACATGATAGAACTTGATCCATTTTTGCCCATTCCGCTACCCTTTCTTCAACCTCTGTTCCCCTCCTTATGTACAAAAGCTTTGCTTCCATTTTCCCCTTCTTTCCTTTTTTTTTCTTTTCCCTCCCCCCAACTCCTTCCCCCTTCCCATTTTGAACATTTTCTTCCTATTTCACAATATCTATTATACATTTGGTCCCTATTTACATTTATATTTCTTTACTCCAGAGAAACAGTGTGGTACTTACACATGTGTGTCTGATTTATTTCACTTAAGAGTTTGGTCTCAAGTTTCACCCATTTAGGTAGACAGTTTCAAGCTTATGTTCTGTATGGCAGAGTAGTACTCCACTGTATAAAAAAACACCCATATCTTCTTGATACATTCATTGTTTGCAGGCATTTGGGTTGTTTCCAAGACTTAGCTGTTACAAAATGTGCCGAAAATGTGCCGGTATAAACAGGAGTGTGCATACATTGCTGTGGTGTGGTGCTTTTAATTCTTTCAGGAATTCTCTTTGCTGAGGAGCATAGCTAGGTCAACAGGGACCTTGAGTCTCAGACTTCTTACCGATACTTACTTTTCACATTGTCTGGAATCAACAGACTTCAGGGGAGCTATTGCCATGGCTGCTCTTAGAGAAACCCAAACTAGCCAGGGGATCTGACAAAATGAAGATGATTCTTAATGTTCCTATTTTAAAATATGACAAGGAGGAAATTATAGATTAGCCCTGGGTAAGTGTTTCTGTGGTAACTTCTTCTAGTCCCATCTCTCTTCACCTTAAAGAGCTACAGAATATGAAATCTTTGAAACTAGTGTTATGGAAAAGCTCTTAGGTCTGTCCTTTAGCCCCTAGTCAAGTTCAGTGCTAAAATGCGAATCTGGGAATCACCTGGACCCAAACTTGTTTCTGATGTGGAAGTGAGGCCCACTGAGATTGGGCGCTTTTCTTCATTCACGCAATTAGTTGAATCCGTACTCTAGCGCAAGTATTTCAAATTTCACTTCAATTATTTGTCCGTAATGATCAAACCACATTCCCTGACAATTACTTAAGTACAAATGTGACCAAAAGAAGCTAAAATAAAATCTATCTGCCCCACTGAGTTTCTCCTCTAAAGCAAGAAATATTCTGATAAGGACTCAGGTTACTCATGTTTTATAAGACACGAAAGTGAAAGAGTGAAATACCTGTCATCCAATTTCAGTAGATGGAATCTTTTTAACTTTCATTCTGCAGTTCAGAAAGCTTTGTGCGGTGACACTGATGCCTTTCTACTATATGCTTGGGGGCAAATGAATATATTGTTCAAAAAGACTCCTCAGAGAAGATCTTAATCAGGAAAGATGAACTTACTCTTAGGCATTTATATTATCCAGCCCTTATCATAATCTCTGCTGAAGTCATTAATAACATTTTTCACTGTCTTTACATAGGGTATAAATTAGGATGCTGATTTCTTATTTAAAATTTTTTGCGATTAAGAGTCCAAGTCTGATGGTGAAGAGGCTCCAATCTAATACTAATTAGCTATGTGACTTTAAGTAAATTATTTAATGGCTGTGTGCCTTGATTTTGTCACCTATAAAATGAACCATAGTAAAACTCTCCTGCCTGTAAGAGTCAAATAAATTCTTAGCGGGAAGCTGCTTTATAGAGTTAATAATGCTTTTTGATTGTAAAATGGTGGTGGTGGTGGTGGTGGTAATCACCATAACATAAGTGTGTGTGTCGTGTGATCACCAAGACTATGTGATCTCAATATTCTGCCATTTCCTTAGTGAGGTAACAGAGTCCACTGCCCTTACCATTGCCTGAGTCACATGTGACTCCCAGGGAGGATTTATACATTGCTTTCTGGTTGTTAATGGCTAGAATCTTTCTCTCCTTGGTTGTGTACAGCTACACATTTTCTCAACTATTACATTTCTATAATCACTGAATTGTAACTCCTCATCCACCCCACCTCACCCCACACAGAGATGGGAACTGATCGCTTACAGTAACCTAAGGGAAACATACCAGGGCACTCAAGAAGATTGCCGTGGATACACTCAAACATACTACACCACTCTCCCGGGCAAACAATCACACAGGATTGAAGGGTGATTAACTGCCTTCGCTGACTGACTCCCTCCACCAAGGGTGCTGAGGTAAGAGATGACATAAAGCCAATGTCTGGCTGCACAGCACTCTTAACTGTGCTTTGTAAAGAGGCTGAGTCACCTATTTCTATTTGCTGATGTGACTAAAAGTACAAACAAAAGTATTAACCACTTACAAGTTAGTAATGCTTGTACAACTAAAAGCTCTAGACCACAGAAACTGTGATGTAAAACGCCTGATGAGGGAAAAGAATTTTATGTCAGAACTCTATAGTTGAAAGGCAAAAAGAAATTTTGACCTTGGAAATACAATTTTCCACTCACCTCACCTTTACTTTTACACTTACGCTGTGTGTCAGTATCTGTTCACTCAAATTCTTACTATCATCATTAAGTATAAAACAGACTTGCTGGTGAAAGTATTAAACACAGGGGCTTTTTTTCCCCAAATCACTGAGGAGTCCATGGTCTAATTTGCCTAAATATTTTGTCTCTTTTCCTTTCACAAACAAACTCTCAACTTCAAAAGTTAAAATTGATGTGAAGAGGCAGTCTTTGCTCCAGTATTCCCCAGACAAAGAGCATCAGTCAGGAGTGATGGACAGCTTTCACAATCAGCCTGTCTGCAACTTGGTGCGTTTCCACTGTAGCCTGTAAATTTCCATCATTATGGAAGATAAAAGTGCTCTGTTAAGGCTTCTGCCTCATTACTGGGGACTTGGAAACTAAGAGGCCATATGCTATGATTTCAATCTTAAATGTCCTTCAAAGGCCCATATGTTAAAAGCATAGCCGCCAGCCTGGTCCTACTAGGAGACTGTTGAACTTGGGGGAGGCAGAGCCTAGCAGAAGGAGGTCAGCTCATTGGAGACATATCCATGAAGGAGATATTGAACTCTGGCCCCTTCCTCTCGCTGTCTCTAGTCCCTGGCTACCATGAAATGAATAGCTTTGCTGTACACAGGCTCCCATAATGATGCTCTGCCTTGCCACAGGCCCAAAAGCAGCAGAGAAAACCAACCATTGGCTGAAATATCTCAACTGGAAGCCAAAATAAATCTTTCATTTAAGTAGTTTATGTCAGGTAACTGTTACAGCAACAGAAAGCAAACTAATACACTGCTTTTATGTGAATTTTGCTTTGACACACAATAAAGGAAATTTAAATTTGAAAGGAAAAGAACAGAAAGAAAATAACAAGAACAAAGACAGAAACAAAACAACACAAAAACAATAAAAATGATACAGAATTTCAAAACAAGATGATAAGAACTCATAAGACCTTGAGCACCTGACTAATTTGTAAATCCTGTCATAATAACTCACCCACTGCAGATTACAATAATAACACCTCTGAAGCAAAAGAAACTCTTCAGTTTCCTACACAAGGGAAAAAGACCTCATGTATTTGCTCCAAAATTCACTGGCTATAACTTGCACTAACCTACACATTTAAAGAAGCACAAACTACCTTCTATCCTAACAGTGAGCTCTCCACTGCATTGATTTTTAATTCCATATTGAATATGTATTTTCTTGGTTTGCCTTTTCCCCACCCCAGTCTGCAACTGTCAGCTCCATTATAAGAGAAAATTACCTGCATGCCCACCATTTCTTTCCTGCACTTACTACTACCTAAACCCAAAATTCCTGAATTGAAAACTCATCAACAATGGATAAGCAATGTAAATCTCACTTGGCAATGCCTCCAAATGATTTTTCTTCATAAGTTCAATGAATTTCCAATGCTAGTCACACTGCAAATGAACATAAATATTTATGTGGAAGCTTAACTTACAAAGGGAGGCTTATGCTTATATTGGTTCTCAATTTTCTTACAGATAATTAACTGTATCATTGACTCATTAAGTAAATGTACTGCATCAGCTAACACTATTCGCTCCAGAAACCAAAATGCTTCAAGGATGTGAACTTCATCATACAGAAAAAGCTTGTGGTATTAGTTAAATTAAAATTTTGATGGAGAAGAGAATTTTTTAACAATGTTTTAAAAGCGAAGGACCTGTAGGTGCTCTTCTAGCCTTCTATTTACAAACTACCTTATAAAATTGCTAAATAAAATAGATTAAACATTTTATTTTAGTTTTGTATTAGTTTGTGAAATAGTTCGAGCTCATAGGCAGAGCAATAGACAGATAAATTTTTAAAATGTTACCACTTTTATATAAATAAAGGGTAATGGACATTAATCATCACACGAGAAATTTTGCTTGTCTGTGTAGAAATGACTCACCCTCTTGTGCTATTAAATATATTACTTCTACTCTATTAAGTAAATTTTGAACAAATGCATTGTGATTGCAACATTCATACTAAATACAATGGTAAACATTTCTTTTTGTTTATTTTCAGAACACAGTGATTACCTTGTATGGTTCCATTGTTCCTTCTGATACAGAAACTATGAAAGACTCTCTCTTTCACTGGTCCCTTGACTGACCTTATAGAATTTGTTATAATTCTATTAGCTAAGATGCTTGAAATTCACATTTCATTGGTAGGAAACTCTTCCCCCTACACACATACTTTTGAGCTCAACCGTAAATGTGTCAGAGATAATATTTTCTGTATATGAGCATTCTCAGTCTCCTTCTGAACTGTAACACACATATACGGTACTAAAGACAGAGTTGCCAACAAAGTGTTCATCCTCCGTCCTTACTGTTAGGTGAGTCGTAACCTTTGGACAGCACTGAAAGTGTACACATTTCCTACCTTTTCCATTGAGTTATTAGGCATTTTTTCAAAACCTTATACTTTCAAACTGTCTCAGTCCTTCTGTACAATATGTTCTTAATAAACGTACAGAGGTGAACTTTAAAAAAATTGCACCCTTAATGGGAGTATTATATTCATTACATTTTGTTGTAAATTTAATAGCTGGCTATTTGATCCTCTGACCTGGGCAACATAAGCACTTTTGACTCCAATAATTGCTTTTCAGGATTAAATGCTATTGCCTTTATGTATTTTCATTTCTGTGTGTGTGTGTGTGTGTGTGTGTGTGTGTGTGTGTGTGTGTGCATGTGTACGCACTACACGGTGCAATAAATATGATGATGTCTATATTGTTATTTATATAGAGTATCCCATGAATATATAGTGTGCTTTGCTCTACAATTCTACCCACAACTCTTTATATCCTCCTAAAATAATTTTCTTCCTCCTTATAAAATACTCTCTTTAACGTCCCTCATTACAAAACTGTGAGTGACAAAGCTATTTTGAGCGCCTCTAAAAAATAAAATATTTGAAAATATCTTTACTTCAGCTTCATTTTTGAAGAATGTTTTTACCGAATGCAGAATTCTTTATTTTCACTTATTTTCCTGTATTTTTATAAAGGCGTCATTCCATTTTCTTTCAGCTTCCATGCTTTTTGTGAAGATGTCAGCTGCTGTCGAAGAACAATCTCCCTTTCTTCTGGTTGCCTAAAGGTTTGTTTCTTCTTCATTTTTGATTTATAACAATTTTGCTATTTTAACCATCTTAGTCACAGATTTTTCCCACTTCAATTTAATATGGTTCCTTGAATTTTTGCCTTAAGATCTATGATTAGTTTTGGAAATTTTTCATGATTATCTCTTGAAAAATTGCTTCTAGTACATTTTTTTAGTGTCTTCTCCTTCTCCTACTCTGGATAATATATATTGTACCTTCCTTTTATGTCTCCTTATAGTTTTCATTCCTGTGACTTCATTGCTTTAGTTTGGATATTTTTTCTCAGCTATCTTTCAGATTGTTAATTATTCTGTCCATCTGTGCCTAGTTTGGTATTAAATCTACCCAATGTAATCACAGTTTTCATAAGAATCTTATACTTCTCCCATCAATGACTCCCACTTAATACCATGCTCCCTGTTTGTGTCTTTACTTCCTTTAACCTAATGACTCAACGCTTTAAAGCCTGTGTCTAAATCTCAGTCTACTTTTCATCTGTTGTATGTTATAGTTTTTTGATCATGCTAATTTATCTTCTTGAATTATGAATTTTTCTACATTTTATAATGAATATTTTAGTTAATATAATAGAATCAATTTGAGAGCTAGAGTGAAGTCATCTTTCTCCAGAGAAGATCTACTTCTTCTGCCAAGAACTAATAGGCATCAGCAGTACCAAATAAGCATTATTCATGTTTGGGGACTGCACATCAATGCATCCTTCCTCCTAGGTGCAAGTGCTGGGGTCCTCCCTGAAGGAAAATGAGTTTTCCTGCCTCCTGGCCTGCATGCCACGCTGAACCTTTCAGCCTGGGGACTGTGCTAGGTGACACAGAGCACCATGGTGCTCAGTCCTCCCCTGCGGCACTGACAGAGATCCACTTTAGCTACTTTCCTAAAATTTGACTTCCCCTGGATCCTGCTTGAGGAGTCTTCATAGTTTTCTGAACATATTGATCTCCTTAAGGATATTTGTAAAAATATTGAGTATCCTTTACAGAAAAGTTGCTTCACGTTAGTTAGTTTACTAGAAGTATACTACTTAGTTGGAAGTGTTCATTCTAACCTTCTCAGGTCCAGTTCAAACTTAATTCTCTCTAAAAATCCCTTTCTAGCATTTCCTGCTAGGCAGAATTCAACCCTATATCCTCTCTATGCCCGTATCTTCCCTTCTCAAGAACAGTTTAGAGAATTTCTATTTGTCATTGCAGAGATATCGATAGTGAGAGATAGAGATACAGGTAGAGATAGGCAGGGACAGAGATACAGACTCAGATACAGATGTGGATATCCTTTTATAGAGAAAATTAGACATAACATGTTATGGATTAGATGTGAAGTATTCCCCTAAAAGCTGATATACTGATGGCTTTATCCCTAATGCAGCAGGTTCCAGAGAAGCAGCCAAGGTAATAAGGGTGCTGACCATTGACGAGTTCGTAGCCGCATGGGCTCTCAGGAGATGAGCCTGGTTGGAGAAGCCAGTCCCTGGGGCATCTCTCTGAAGAGCGTGTGTGGCCCCAGCCTCTTGGTCACCGGTTTTTCTACACATCTCCTCTGGCTCACCTTTCAGACACCGCATCTTGCTTCACTGCAGGCCTAGAGCAACAGGGCCACTCACAAAGTGTTAAACCTCTGGAACTTAAAGCCCCAATATCCCTTTCCATCTATAAGCCGTATATTTTATGTATTGAAAGCTGCTAACATATTTTTATATTTTTGTCAGGAAGGCACAAGACTACAGGATCATGTACTTTTTACTGGGACACCTTTGCATTGATTTTGCACTATTTTACTACCGTCTCAAAATATATCCCCTGAAAATCATAATAAAATAATTTGCAATTGAAATTCACTAGGGGAAATTCTCTTCTCATTTTAATAACATTTCTAAATCAAACTAACATCATGTACAAAGTGTTATGTGATATTCTAAATTTCATAGAGATAATTGCACCATTGTAATTTGGCTTCAAGACTATCACTACTATCTACTAGATTACTGGAACTACAGTTTTCATTCATGAAATGAAAACTCATTCGGCAAACCTTGGGAACACAAAGGTCAATCTTTCAAGATCAGGAGATAAAGACCTCCACTCAGGTACATGAAACAATCTGAAGGTGGAAAAATTAAAGTAAAACATATACATATATCTTTCCTCTTGATTTCTTTCATAAGTCTGAGATATTTTGTTCCTTTTTAACTTGAATTCTTAATCTGTTCCATTTTAGAGTTATATTTTTCAACTCTCATCATCCAAAATTGAGACTGTACTTCCCCAAACATTCTTGTTTGCACATGTTAATGTTTATTGCCTATTTCAAACAAAAATAAATCTTGTATGAGTGGAGATGGATGAGAATCTTTATTTAGTCAAAAATAATTAAAACCATCATACCACACCAATATATGCCCACCCATGTTTATAGCAGCACAGTTTGTAATAACTAAATCTTGGAAATAGCCCAAATGCCCATCAACCAATAAATGGATAAAGAAGATGTGGGATTTTTTTATACAATGGAGTACTAGTCTGCCATAAGGACAGGACTGAGACATTTCTAGCTAAATAGATACACCTGGAAACCATACTTTTAAGCAAAATGAATTAGAAGTATATGTTCAAATATCACATAGTTTCTCTGGAGTGAAAAACTAAAAGTGTAAATAAGGACCAAAATATATAATATATAATAGGTGTTGTGAAATGGAAAGAAAGTGAAGGATAACAAGGAAAGGGGGAGGGGAGAAGGAAGGAAGGGAAAAGAAAAAAGTGAAAAAAGAATGAAAAATGGAAACAAACCTTTTATAAATAAAGATGGGCAGAAGGGTTGAAGGGAGGAGAGGAGCATGAAGAAAAGGAAGAAGAAGCAAGATGTATCATGTACAGGTACAATCCCCTGTGATGATTGTTATCTTTATGTATATAAAATAAATTGAATAAATTCAAAAAATAAAATTACATTAAATGATTAAGACTAGAATTACAACCTTAGAAGACAGAATTTAGAATTTAAAATTACAAGGAAAAGTAGGTAATTAAAAATAGTCACTTTAAAAATCTGTAAAACAAGACTTCCAATTTAAAGTTGTGTCCAATTAGCAATGCCTGACATCGCCTCATCCAAGTTATCACTAATGCAGTTATGAAAACAAAAATAAAAGACCTAACAATACCATCCGCTAACAGTGGACTGTGCCTGGGATTTTCATTTTCCATGGAGCAGATGGAGCTGGAATGTGAAAAAAAAAATGTGTGAAGGCTTCACCTCTTGACATTACTAAATTTTGTCTTATGAAATAAACACAATGTAAAGAAACATAGACAGATACTATGGCCTTCCTCAGCATATGACCTTGAACTCAACGGTCATGGTTCTGGGGCAGACAGACACTCTGGGCCATTCTCTCTCTTGTTTCCTAATGACCTGATTGCACTTTCAGATTCACTGGACTCAGACATCCCTGTTGTCCCAGATCTGCACAGTTCTAGAGCCTGGACAAATTCTTTAATTCTGAGTCCCTTAACAGTTCAAAAACAGTGTCTACTTTATTGGTGTTGACCAATTTAAGCATGCAAAGTGACTAATAAATATAAACTCGCTTTTATTTTTAGGAGGAAGAAAGGAAAAGATTCTGCTCTATAAGGACAATATAGCTTTATTATTTCATACTAATAGTGGCCTGAATCACCAATCCTATTTGCTGATTATTGCCAAACAGAGGCACAGAGAAATTATTCTAAAACTAAAGTTGTTATTTTTGGAAACCATTATATTACTTTTAATTGGTATATAAATAACCAGGCCATCCAATGAATTACCTCATTTAGTTATTCCTGTAAAGATTCACTAACAGTTTTATCTTTGAAGTACACAAGGAAATAGCACTACTGAAAGCTTAGCATTTTATGGGTACTTTATGGATATTTTACTTTTGTCCAGGGAAGCATGTGATTTCACTTGCCCTAAAATTCTTCAGGTATAATTATTTCTGTAATAAAATATGGAATATATCTTGGGGGCCTTTATTGCTCATTTGTGCAGGCACTGAAGCCAGTTTGAAACAATTTGAGCAGAAGCTGGGCTCCCTGGCATGACTGGATCCAAGCAGAGACAGCGTGCATATGTTTGTACTAGATTTCTCAGGTTTTCCCCTAAACCAAACAACTTTCCCCATGACTTGATCATCTATTTGCAGCTTTTGGCCTATGTACAAATGGCAAAAATCAAAAAGTCATGTTCAGAAATTTCTATTGCCATATGTATTAGCCTTGAAAATCTAGTCAAGCTAAATAAGACTGAGGGAAAGTTTTTCAGAATACTTGGGCCAAATACTGCACTCTCTCCCCTACTCTAAAATATGTAAATCATGCCTGCTGCCTACATATCCGGACTACATGATTTGTATGTATGTATCCCCAGGGTGAGGAGCCAGCCCTTTCACTAGAGTGGTGAGATGCATCAGCACACACCGAGACCACTGAAAGTGCAGCTGTAGGGAGTATGTCATACACCTACCGCAGCATGGGATGCATCATGTCAGAGAACGTCTCACCATGAGAACCTCTAAGAACACTGCCAGCTTCCTCACCATTCTCAACCCGCTCCTCTTTGTCAGGTTCCCAGACTCCAGGCATTCCCATCCTCCTTTCAGGTTTCAGTGACCATGATGACTCAATTTTAGCCCGTGTGACACAAACAAACTACTGCAGGGAATTCCAGGAAAGATCTTTCCATCCCAACTCAAGGGAGACATAAGAGTAAGAAAAACCTCTCCCTGGTCCTACACTTCCTTCTCCCACTTCCTATCTTTGATGCTTAGAACACAGGCAGGTATCTCACCACCAAGAAAAGACAAACTGAAGGACCAAAATCAGCATACTGCAGATGGAAGGCAGGACACAAAAAGAACCTGGATTCTTAATGATATCAAACCCCACTGAGTAAAACTTAGTATGTCCAATTTCAAACTTCAGATTGCCTGAGGTTGCCAAACCCTTATTATAAAGCCACTGTTAAGTATTGTGTTGTTTACCTCAGATAGGAGGTAAATCACTCATAATGGATGTGGAACTCAGGAAGAAAATTATGTTGATCTTTATATTAACTGGAAATTCTAAACACTAGTTCTCTCTCTCTCTCTCTCTGTCTCTCTGTCTCTCAGTTTCTCTTTCTGTCTCTGTATCTCTCTGTGTCTCTCTCTGCCTCTGTTGCTTGCTTGCTGTCTCTCTATCTTTCTCTGTCTCTCTGTCTCTGTCTCTCTCTCCTCATGATGCACACAAGAATGAACAATGTTATCTTTTATGTTGGTCTCTTAGAAGAGCGAAATTAAATTTTTGTTCAATTTTCAGTAAAAACTTTGCTAGGCATTTTACTTGGTTTTACTTTATTTACTGTCCTCACTCTTGATTCAATTTTGTCATCCTTCAAAACAAGTTCTTAGGTATCCAAAAGTCCGTGTTCCATTCATTCGTCTCGTGCCAGTGCTCCTCTCCTAACAGCATCACCAGGGCAAAAGTTGGCTGCGTGTAGCTGGGTGTGCTCTAACCATTTCCCCAAAACAGAAAGGCTGAATCAAGGATGAAGCTAAAAATGCTTTTTGAGTAAGTGGAAATGCAGAGAATCAAACAGGGTACAGAGAAATGAGGTGTAACAAATAAAAATAACATTTCAATAGCACATAGCTTGTTGCTGGGCAGTTGCATCTGTTTATTGCAGAGAACTCTAGATGGGCTACAAAGCAATGCTGTGCTTTAAAGAATCACTGAAGTCCTCCATTCTCATTTCTCAGTGGACTGTCTCCCCATGAAAAATTAACTATACATACATGCACATTCCATCTGGCCCACTGAATCAAACACAGTGCCTCAGAGAATCAAGCACAGGGCCCTGTGGCACTACGTTCCCACTAAACCCAAGTATGGGGAGACCGAAGATGCAGATAGCAAACCTGACTGGAGTGGGTAAACAGAGAGCCGTGCTTTCTGAGGGCAAGATGCCGGTCTGCCCTCAGTGCCCAACTGCTGGACCTAACTGGCAGCCGAGGAAACATAAATAGCAGAGGGTCACAGAAGGATCCAGCACTGTGCACCTGCAGAGCTACAGAGAATGACGACGGACACTGAAGGGGTGTGTGTCAGGTCTTAGGCACGTTCCTTGAGAGTAGGCTGGCTGCCCTCCACACTCATCTGAGCTACCTAGAAAGCAAGTGTAATGGAACTGAACAAAAGATAAAGGTAGAACCAATCTCTCAGCTGATGCCCTCAGGGACCAGAGCGGCCACCTGCCATCTACCTAACTCTGGATTATGACCTCAAAGACACATAAATGTCCATCATAAATTAGCAACTGTACAAACGGGTCTTAGCTTAATCGCCTTCTCATAGCTGGGACAAAACGCCCAACACTACAACATAGAAGAGGAGAAGTTCACTTGGGATCCTGTGTTCAGTCCGTAGCCAGCAGGTTCCAAGGTAGCAATTGCATGGTAGAGGGTCCTGGCAGAGGAAAGCTCCTCACGTCATGGTGGTCAAGAAGCGGAGAGGGCGGAGAGGGCCCAGGGAGGGAGATGCACTCTTTTAGATCACGCTCCCATTAATTTGCCTTTCCTGACCAGACCCCATATCCTAACAGCATATTTAGCTACAGCCCCCCCCTGCTCCAATTGCCTTCCAAATGCTCCGTTTCCGAACCATGAGGCTCTTGGGGGACATCTAGCTGTAACTATAAAAGGTCTTTCTTTTCAATGGCATGAATGCTTTTTCTTTCTTTCTTTGTACTTTAACTCACTCTATCTTGTGACATCACACATATCCTTCATCTTGGAAATTCACCTCACACCTTTGCTTAACCCCAAGTCGCAGATCACGCTTCTCTACCTGCATTCTACCTCTTCGATGGATGACATCCTTGGGCTTCCTTGCTTTCTGGCTTCCTATTATAACTGGTAGTAGGAAAGCCAGCAAGAAAGCAGACATGGGGCAACTGTGATATTGGGATGTTTGTTCCTCCTGGAACACACTACCTGTGTCTCTTTCCAGAAGGTCACAGCTTTTCTCAAGACCACCCTCTCTAGAAACGTCTTTCTTTCTGGATTCTCTAACCACTCTTTTGCCTCATTCCTATAACCTAGGCACAAGAGCAGTGCCCTGGTTTCCCAGTGTTACAGTATTACTTATTATAGTTCTTCTATCAAGCCCACATTTCTGTAATTGGTTCCTATGTAAATAAATTTTCTTGAAGTATTCTTAATTTATGCTTGACATCTGCTTCCTTTTCAGACCCTGGTTGGAACAAAACAAAACAGTGTGTAAATACATAAAATTCCTAAATATGTCTCTCCCTTATTCTTTCCCTTATCTCACTGCCTCTGGTCTTTACCAGCCAGCCACATGCATCAAGCTTTCCAGTTATTTATAGAAAATGTGGGCTTCTGCTGCCTCCCTCTTTCTGACTTCCTATCGTTTTTGTCTTCCCCCTAGACTCACTTAAAGATGATCTGTATTCAAAATCACCACAAGATCAGCAAAGACAGTGTAAGCTGGTTTCCATTACATTGAGTTAAACTGTTTAAAATAGAGCAGATTTCCATGTTTACCTTCTCTTAACTTCTATGTATTCTTTAAAACTCAGGGAACCTGCTTAATTAGCCCTCCAATTGTTCATTTGTGAAGTAAGATTGCTAAACCCAAAAACCTTCAAGATCCTTTCAGTAGAAAATACCTATAAATTTCTTAATTATGTCAAATTCTGAAAGATAAATTTAATATATTTATTTGACTAGTGTTTTGTGCAGGCTTTATAGAAACAAGATACATATGTGCACATGTGTTTGATATGTTTTGAAGTAATGTGTTAATATGCAAAGCAATACTTCACTAATCTTAAAATCAGCAGCCCAATGGTGTTCTAAAGTATAGTTTTACAACCAGAGAAAAGTGTTAAACCCCTAAATGTCATCTTAAAAGAACAGAATTCATTCAAAAATCTAGTTTCCACCCTTACATTTCACTAAACCATGATTCCGTTAGCCATCCACCTACTGTCTGACGCAGAACCCGATTCCACAAAGCACACAGAGGTACTGATTTTATGAGAAGTATAATGGGTTCAGAAATGAGTTCTGCATTTTATTATTCATTCTGTTACTTGGGGTTGGTGGAGCCTAATGACAACTGTCAATTTTCAGATTAATATAACACATACTGGGAAATAATTCAAGACTTAGATAATGATAAATAATGAAAGCTCCTTATTTGTAAGTCATCAAACAATACACTGAAAAATTGATAGCCTGCCTAAGATCAACTAAATATGGTACTAATATCCATGCTTGGATGGTAGGACTGTTGGTTTGTCATTGTGCCTCTGGCATCTAGCACAGTACCTGACCAGAACAGGCACCACGCATATATTTGTCAAATTAACACATGGACAAAAGAATACACCCCTTCCCCACCATTTACTATGTATTGATCTTTCTACCTAAAAAATTCTGGAACTTTAAGTTCTAAGTCTTATATAAATGTACATAAAATTAGTGATCTAATTTTCTAAACACTTAATTGTCCCACAAAATGTATATCCAGATGCAAGCAAGTAATTACATATGCAAAACAATAATTTGCAAGTAAAATGACTTGCTTACATGTGCGAAGACATATTTTACAGGTGCAATTTCGGTGCAAATTTCTGAAATTTTAAACCCAGGCATTCAACTCATGTAACACATTTTGACTGTGATGTGAAGAATAAAATAGAAAAGCTGCTTTGAGTCTGAACATGTACTTGCACCTAGACTGCTATATCACGCAGCTTAATGCCTTAGGGTATTTGGACAGGGACAATTAAAAATAATAACAGAGTTATTTCATTTGAGAGTGTAGATCTTAACTCAAAAGTTAGTTGGGATCTTAAATCTGACATTTCCTCACCAGCTCAAACACGCACATGGGACTGCTGGCAGGCAAAAATCAGGAAGAGGGGTTTTATCTCAAGAGTCCATCTTTTGTTTATCTGTTTTCTTCTCCTTTTACTCAATATCAAGGTCATTCCTCCATCCACAAAATTTACAACAGTGGGCCTGATAAGCCACTTCAAACCATACCACCTGATATTTCCTCTCTATCTGTAGCCTGCATGTCCAGATCAAAATAGGTGTATCAATACACATTAAAACAATGGCTTGTAAATTTGGCATAAATAAAAATTATGAGGTGGACTTATTAGTAACATAGACTCCATGGTCCACCTTCTAGAGAAACTGATTCTGTAGGGCTGAGAATAGGCCCATGAATGAGGATTTTTAATAAGCAGTGTAGGCAATCCTAAAATAGAGTAGATCTTGAGAAATGTTGACTAAAAACTGGTTATTACTTTCCAAGTGACATTTAGCTGAAAACTGTGAGTTGAGCTATTAGAAGTTGGCACTAGATGGTAACTTTTAGCATGAAAATATAAAAGGTACTCATATTTTAACTCACATAATTGAGACAGTCCAGCATGTGGAAGAAACTTAAATGATTAAGTTACTTGGGTTTTGCTATTAAAATGTGCACAGCCACTTGTCAAATATATAACAATGAACAAGACCCTAAACTTCTCTGAGCCTCGATTTCCTCTTACATGGATCAAATTAAACCTCCCCTGTTTGTGAGGACTGAATGGCAGCAAGGAAGGAGCCTTAGCAACCGACACAGGCAGCGCCGTCACCTCGGAGGCGCAAGGAAGCGTCTGCTATGGCCTCCGAAGCCGGCGCTAGCAGGGCTTTGGTCTGCAGTTTATAGAGGTTCTGCAGGACTGAATGAGGGCATTCTGACTGATGAGCTGTACAGATCGAAGTCTCAGGACCACGCTCATATGAAGATATTTCAGCAGATATCAACACTTACAGATGAACATACTAGGATGAACATACTTAGGTCCAACTCCTTACACTTCCCAGGGTCCCTTGGATTAAAATACAAAACCTAGGAGGAAAAAAATCTTGTTAAGTAGATACAGTTCAGTCCAACAGGAGATTCAAAGTAGAGATTAAATTCAATTTCAGGAAACATAAGAAAGCTTCATTCATAGCATACCTGAAGCTGGGTGAACGGTGCCCTCTTGGTTCGTGTTGTGCCGGGCAGGATGTCTCCCTTAGGATCTTTCTCAGGGAGAGCTGCTGTGCCTCAGCAGACATCAAGAGCAAGGGAGAGCAGGGCACCAGTCAGGACTTTCACTGACATGGGAAAGTGACAAAAAATACAAAGAAAAGTAAGATGCATGACTTTGTGCAGGCTACTTGAAAATTTTTATTAAAAAGTCTTCTGAAAACGAATAAGGAGAGCAGATAAGATCAGACCTCCTAGAAGCTGTTTATTGATAAAGCAGACTTCAGCAGAAAGTGGGAGTATGGGCGGGGTGCTATTTTTGAAACTGGAGAAAAATCAGCAAGAATTGGTTTCTTCCCCAGTTGAAGGATGGTGGAAGTGCTGCGTCAAAAGTCATCCCCATGCCCGAAGAGTGAAGCCACAAAGCAAAGAAATGGTGTCACTGCTTCCCCCACATGAGTCACACAAAGAAAGCAATATGATCTTGAATTAGTCACCCCTGGCCTATTAGTCGTTGTGTTATCTCTCCCTTTCTCTCTGTCTCTCTCTCTCTCTCTGTGTCTCTCATGCTCAGAATTGAAACCCAGTCCTCACACATGCTAAGTATGTGCTCCACACCTGAGCTATCCACACTCATGGCCCTTATTTCCACCCCTGGAGCCTCTGTCACAGCCTGAACTCTAAACTGTATATATGTATTCATTCCCTCCACAGCACAGGCTCACATCACCGTGTCTGCTCGAGGCAAGCAGTCCAAGGCTAGCAGAAGGGAAGTGCCTCAGTGTCACAGAGGAAGTTGGGTCCACCAGGTCTGTCTGACTTGAGAGCCTACTTTGTTCTACTGCTCCTGACCCATGGCTTTCCAAGAAGTCGCCAAACCTAAGGACAAGCATCCAGTCACCCGACTCCTTCTGCAGCCCCATCCTCCTTTCTTCTCCTTCTGTCCCAAAACAATCTCTCACCAATTTCCCCCAAGTAATGACTGTGGCTTCCGTTATCTATGTTGTTATATGTTGTTATCTTTTTTATAAGAAGTAATGCACTGAAAATTGACGAAATAGTTGGGAAAATAATTGCAATGGAAACGTCAGGTATTTTTTGTTCCTGATTATTTTTTTAATTGCTGAACATTAACTTTGGGAAGTATCCTAATTTTATTCTCTTCAACTTCCTTATTTTCTAGGCTTAAAACTCTAGAGAGGCTTATGTTTGTATTTTTCTAAAAGTATTTACTTTCTGACACTGGAGTGTTTGAAGCTGCTGGAAATAGAAGCTTGAAATGAAAACA
Source organism: Dinomys branickii (assembly GCA_004027595.1). Lineage (NCBI taxonomy): Eukaryota > Metazoa > Chordata > Mammalia > Rodentia > Dinomyidae > Dinomys > Dinomys branickii. The sequence goes on from PVLD010000722.1 coordinate 78,167, forward strand.
GGATCTTCTGTACCTGTAACCTTAGCAGTATGGAGTTTCCCAATGAAATGGGTGGAATTTCAGTCAGAACATACCTTTTGTATATAAATTGATCTCTCCCACTACTCCTCCTGGGAGTGGTATTATACACAGACATTATACAACAATAGTCAAATATACATCATACCTCTCTCACTTTTATATTATCCAAGTGTTGTACCGTCCCAGGATGAATCTGCCTTTTAGTAATGAAAAATTGATGTTTAGAAAGGGTTATCCACCTCACCAGAGGCTACACAAAGCCAAAAGTAAAACTACAAAGTTAATCGTAGAATCAAGTATTCCCCTCTCCCTTGAGTTTATGCCGAGATATCACTACACTTCTAACTTGTATTTTTCAAAAATCTTTATTTGGAGCACATTTTCTCAAAAGCCCATCATTTTGCTGTAAACTTCCTGAGCACAGGACCAAGTCTATTGATTCACGGGACCAAGCAATTTATAGCTAATTGAACTGTCTTATAATTATGTAATTATTCACATGCTGGCCCCTTCTCAGCTCAGAGAGTCTTTCAAGAAGATGATTTTAAGAGGGTATAAACTTCACATGATAATATTAATTCAAAGTGAAGGTGAAAAAAGAACATAAAGTGTACATGCACAAGAAAGCCAGAGGTATGACTTAAATATGCTTATTATGTCATATAACATTATGTGGGCTAGAGATCCCATATGTCTTCTAAACTTCATGGTGAGCAAGTGAGAATAGTGTAATCTGATCAGCAAGCCCATTCTCAGTGTCTTCAAGAAGCCAACTACTGCAGAACAGAGGGAATACGCTTCCTATGACAAGCAGATGAACACATCCTTCAATGCACCGCTAAACATGTTAAGTAACCTAGAGTGATTTTGCTTGATTTAGATTAGCTTGTTTTCTAGATGTTTCTCTGCCTTTAGGAACTTGAAAAGTTAATTTGTCAATAAATTGCTAATTGAGTAATACCCTAAACTAAACAATACCTCCTGTTCATAAATTCAAGTTTAACAGTATCAAATCACATGATTAGGGTCTGTCCTAGAATATGATAAATAACATTCTGATCTCTATATTTTCTACCCATTCCAGTCCCAATCTATACAGCTCCATAGGCTTTGCCCAGCTTTTCTTACAAAATTCCTTATTTCTGGACTTGTTCCTGGCACAGATAGGCTGCAGTGAGGACAGAAGACAGTGGCACCACCTGCTGCCCAAACAGATCGGAGCTTGCGGAACCTGCCGCCCCCACCTACCTCACCCAGCACTTTTTAAGAGGGCATATAAGAAAAACACATCTCTTGGGCCTTCACTTAGCCCGCAAGAGTGACTCCGAGCCTCCTCCCACGCTGCCTCTGGCACTCATTGGTTTGGTTCTTCCTTGTACACACATGGGTTGGAGGGAGGAGAGTCACATGACTCGAGTAACCCCACCATCCTGGCTGGTATCAACTCCAATGTTAAAATAAAGATGTACCAAAGTAAAAATATTTATTGCATTTTTGGGCATTGAACATTGAAAGGATTCCAAATATCGAGGACCAGGGAGGAAATAAGCACAGATGCCGCCATTTGGTGGGTTGTTGTTGTTGTACATTTTCGAGACAAAATACAGTAAATGTTTTACAGACATAGTTGCATTTCTATGCGTCCCCTGACATATTGTGCTTGTCACTTTATTATTTAGCATTTATGCTGTATTTTAACTGTCCTATATGATTTTTCCCAAGCCTATCAAATAGATTAGATTTACCCCTACATAGAACCCAGTCACAAACAGCCAGACTTATTAAACTTTCTCCTCGGCACAACAAGAGTCCTGCCAAAGAGAATTTCAATGCCTGGTCTTTTGCCTTCTCGTAGCAGATCTTGTCCATTGATTCAACAGCTGGTAATGTCCTAATATGTGTGGGGAAGAGAAGCAGACATGAGAGTACACAGATCTAAACCCACCGAGCTGTCCACTCTGAGATGGCCTGGGCATTCCTTAGGTAAAACAACGATTTGCACCATGGTGGGAGTGCTCCAATAAGGGTATGCCAAAGGAATAATACCACAGTGTACAAAACTACTAATACCTGTTATTTTGAGAATTGAACATTGAAAGAATTCCAGATATTACAGACCAGAGAGAAAATAAGAAAAGATGCTGCCATTTTTGAATGGTTATTATTTTACCTTAGTTAATAGAATGCAACTAAGCTATGCATAGTGCAGAATAATAGTATAAGTTGCTTGTAGTAAAGTATAGGAACGGAGAGAAAGAGAGACCAAGAGGAGAAGGGGAAAGTAGCAATTTAAACAAAGGGTCTGCAAAACTTCTCATGACCCACCACAGCTCCACAAGCGGATACCTCCCAGTGTGGGCCATTGAGGACCTGCCCAGTTTTGAAGATACTATGTATATTTATCATATATATGTATGTATTATACACATACATATGTATTATACACATACATATGAGTATATATATATATATATGTAAAATCATAAATTATAAGTTAATATAAGCCAACTGCCTTACTGATGCTTAATTAATGAAAGCACAAACTGTTCTAACATCTGAGGAAAACATTGCTGTGTGAGACTAAAAGAGTAACCGCGTATCAGTCTCTAAATTGGCATGAATATAGATTTACATATGGGATGAGTTGGGGGATTTTTCAAGGATAATGGTAACTATTTGTGATTTCTACTTTGGATCTTAATCTCAGACCCTATCATCCAACGAAATGTAACTCAATTTTAAATTTCTCTGCAGAAAGGAGTAGCCTCTTGCTTCTGGGTGTCAGGAGAGCTCTGTGGAGGAGGCAGCCTTGACGCTGACCGGTAAAGTTGCCTGGGATTGTCATACTGATCAGGAAGATCAATCATTGTCAACAGAGGAAACAACTGTGTGATCCTTCAGAAATACCTGAAGGAATGGAGTATGCTAAATATCTAGTGTAATTTGATATGTTCGAGGGTCAAAGTGCATGTGGAAGAGTAAAGCTGAAATTGGATTTTACACAGAGAGGTGTTAGAGATAATTGACTCACAAAGGAGTTGTATGATTGTGTCCCAGGGCATGGTTGTCTGGTGACTGTGTATAGATAGCATTTGAAGTGACCAAGCATAAGCTGAGATAACTTTGGACGCTGCTGCCAAGGTTTATGTAAGGAAACAATGAGAGATTAAACTAAGGCATTGGCAACGAGAAGGAATGGGATGCACAATTTTTAAAGAATGTTGGAGTCAAAAATGACAGGATTTGGTGACAGATTGGATACAGAAGATGGCATGATTCCCAATTCAAACATATCTAAAAAGTTTAGTCGGGTCCTAAAAAAGTAGAAGTAGATACGTCTTTATAAATTTTCTTCAATTCATGAGAGAGGTGTGGGAGTTAGAAATGTACCCCAAGATAAATCACCACCAAGTAGCCTTGGGAAAAATGACCTTCACTGATTTATGGAGAAGCAACCATACAAAAATCATTTCTTCCTTCATTATAAAAGAGTGATTCTTAGAATTTGCACCAATACTATAGGTCACGATCCGCAATACCAGATTTTATATGAGAAATGACACCATACTTTATAGTCAAATGTACAGAAGAAATTACCTTCACCTTTAAGAAAAAATTGTCCTTCCACATTAAAGACTATAGAATACAAAATGTGTTCTTTTCCTTGTCTATTAGGAAATTAAAAATTAAATTTAAGTCAGTCAACAGGATAATTAATTATATGTATTACCTGGGCTGGATAATGGTACCCAGATTTTTGGTCAATCATTATTCTAGATTTATCTGTGAAAATATTTCTAGGTGTTATATTAATTTATTAACATATCAATTAGTCAGTTTTGAATAAACAAAACAGAACACTCTCCACAGTTGGAGTGGCTTAAGAGAAAAAGTCTGTTCTTTCTCAAGGAATAGAGATTCTGCTAGTAGATTACACTTTGGCTTGAGCTTCAAGTCTGCACCCAGCCTTCAAGACTACTACACACACACACACACACACACACACACACACACACACACACACAGAGCTCTGCTTCTCCAGAGAGCTCCAACTAATATGCTTAGTAACTATAGTGACTTTTGGAGATGTCTTTCAAAACTAGAAAAATGTATTATAAAATTTGAATAGATTCAGATCAGACTGTGCTTGGTACTTATAAATGTCAATCCCTAAAGCACTTCTGCATGCTAAATTATATATTCTTTTAATAAAGATAAAAAAGAAACTGAGGCATGACATGAATGACTTCCAAAGTCTATGAGAATATCCAAGTTCCAATCCAACTGACTCAAAATGCAGCCTCTCCAAAGAAGAGTTCAAGTAATCTACTACAACAAACTATGAAGGATTCTCCTTTCATTTTCGGAAACATTTCTTATGACTCAATTTGCCATTTGGTCTGAAAATGGCAAGTTCTAAGAGGAACAGAATTTTTTTCAACATTCCACCAGTCTTCTGTGTTCTTAAAGGCCTAGACTTACTTAGGACCAGGTGTCAATAAGCAAAGGTAGAAACAGAAGCTTAACAAAAAGTGGATAGGAGTTGAACTTCACCAGGAAACATGGAAAGATGAAGAAGACAAAGAGATTTCTCTTTCTCCTCTGGAAAGCAGAGAAAAGAAACCTGTCAGATGTCAGAATGCTAGAACAAAAAAGAGAGGGAAATTTGTCTGACACATATTTCCACTAAGACTTTGCGGGGATGCTTAAGCAGAGGGAGGTGTAATGTTGATCACTGAGTTATAGGCAGCTCTGCAAATTCTGTTATGCACAAATGTGATGAAGTTCATCCAGTGATTTTTTGCCATAAATTAATTATAACACCATCCCATAAGTTCAGTGACATGGTCAAATATTTCACCCATTGTTGGTCTACAGACATCAAGGCAACTAGACATAAGCAATAGAGTTCAGAGAGTAAACTAGATGGAGCAGTCTGCTCAGACAAGATGCATCTTATCAGGCCCACAAGTACGCAAAAAAATTTCAAGCCAACATGTATATATCAGAAAATAAACCCAAAAATCATGATTCTTTCTTTCCTTAGAAAAATCAAACTATCTGGCAAACTTTCAGTGGGTGGTACACTGATCATTTGCCCCAGCTGAGCCTCTTTGCTTATTTAGTTATCTGTCTGGCAAAGCATTTGAATTTATCTACCGATCTGATCTCCACTGGACGAGTCCCTTCATGGGAAACAGTCTATCGCACAAGGCAAGCCAATCTATTATTAGACTGTTCAAATGGTTAGGAAGTTTTATCAGACTCACATGTGTAAACATCCTATTGTCTCACTGCTGTGAGAAACTGAAAGAGTAAATAAGGTTCAATATGTATAATAGATATTGTGAAATGGGAAGCAATTGTTCAAAATAAGATAGGGGAAAGAAAGGAAAGACAAAGGAAAAAAGAGTTAATTATACTACTAGTATCTTTTAGTTCATTGAAAAGAAAGATTTGTGCTAATATCATTTGAAGATTTTTATGACCATATCTTATACTCTTAGTACCTACTTTAAAGATAACAGTATGCAATGTATTAACTATTGTTATTCTACTACTTCTGTTATAAAATTTTTTTTTACTTTTTTCCATTAGAAAAAGAAAATTTTACTTCATATTGAATAAAACTCTATTTCTATGAAATGAATTGAATTTACCAAATGTCCACTTCCTGGTTGGTTTTACCTCTCAAATCTGAAAATCCCTTTAATTTCTAATAGGTAGTCATTGATTTTCCCAAGATTTATCAGTCCAAGCTACACACCCCAATTACTTTAATCTTTGCAGTACACAACCGAGTCTCAGTCCTTTCCCATTTTCCATTTTGGTCACTATCTAGACATTAAGAATAAAAAGAGAATTGTCACATTTATCTGTCATGATGATATTAATATCCACATTAAAACATATTACAACTCATCGCTTTCCATTTTTTCACACTAATACTTGCTTTGCCTTATTTTGATATGTTTGACCATTACTTGATGCCCTGCCAGAGTAATGTAGGTATGTCTCAGAAATCATGAATGTCAGGGACAGGACCCATAATATATTTATTCTGTCCAATCTGCATCCATAATGGATTCATCACAATGTGCCCTCTGAGTATGATATATAAATAATTAAGCAAGTGACCACTGGGTGCAGACTGTTATTTAAAGTGAGATGAGTTGACAGAACTAAAAATTGACATAAAGCTAACAAAAGGAAATGTGTGTGTTTGTGCATAAGTAGAAAGCATTTTCCCTACCTTTGTGTATAATTTTTGTAGATGTATAGGAAAATTATATGTTAGAGATTTACATGGGCTTAGTTAATTAGGAAAATGACAGCTTGAAAGTATGAGTGACATGCTTACGGTCACAGAGATAATTACTGACAAGCGCAGATCTTGAATCCAGATTTCTTGGCTTCCATTTCCTTTCATTCCAAAATATGAATATTTTCTCCTTACATCTTCCCACTAGTTTTTCAAGATAAATGTATAATTAATGAATCTTTAAGTATTTTACGTATCCAGAGATTCAGAACCTGAAAGTATTTAAATAGAAACTGTTAAGAATTGGGCTTTATACCTGTAAAGGCTTAAATCAAAATCTTACCATTTATACTCATCCTTCCAGTATTTCAAAGTCCAAGAGAGTACTGCTACCTCACTCGTTAAGGGTGGAGGTGTGGAGAATGGAGAAAACTTCATGCAGCCAATTAAGACTTACTTTGAGATATGCAGTGATAAAGCAACTTCATGGAAATGTAAACTGAATTCCTCAAAAAAAAAAAGAAAAACTGATCTTCCTGCTAGATATCAGCCCCTAAAGCCAAAATAAGATCGATAACTACTACAGTAAGTTACTGCACAAACCTCAAGGCTACAACAGTGACTATAGAGGTTTGTCTATCAAGTTGCAAGGCTTGATGGGTAGAAGTCAGCACACTGGCCTCCGTGAGTTACAATCAGCTACAAGTGCAGCACTTGACAGACACTGTGTATCTCACTAGGAGTTAGTACAAACTGTCAAATTCCCAAGAAATGAAGAAGCTTTCTTCTCAAACCATAAACCATGCTAGTAAGGAATATTGTATACTTATCTGATTGCCTCAGCAAGACTGTCCCTTCTTCTAATCTCAAAGTGAAACCTAATTTAACATGAGTGTCCTTTCTCATTCAAGATTAATTCTATCAGTTTCATTTATGGTGATATGTTTTTAAATCTTGATTCTAAATTAATTAACAATACATCAAGATAATTTCCAAAGATAACCATCACACAGCAGTAGAATTTTTAAAACCCAGAGAATAAGATAAAATATTTGCACATGATATATCTGATAAGGGGCTAATATCTATAATATATAGACACCTATACCTCAACAACAAAAGGAAGGAAAGTTTAGATTAAAAACGGGCAACAAACTACAATAGGCACTTTTCCAAAGAAAATAAACAAATGGCCAATCAGTGGCCACTTCATTAACATCATATAAATAACCATAAATTGCCAATGTGATTAAGATCACTAATCATTATAGAAATGCAAATCAAAACCTCGATGAGATACCCGTTAGGATGGCTACTATTAAGGCATACTTAAATAAACCAGAAACAGAAAGTTTTGGTGAGGATATGAAGAAACTGGAACCTGCTCTACTGGTGGGAAAATAAAATGGTGTCATCACTATGGAAAATACATGGTGATTTTGCAAAAGGTTAAGAATAAAATTATCAGGCCGGGCATGATGGTACACTCCTATAGTACCAGCACTTTGGAGGCTGAGGCAAGAGGATCTCCATGAGCTCAAGGCCAGCCTGGGCTACACAGTGAGTTCAAGACTGGCCTGCACTACATAGCAAGACCCTGTCTCAAAAAACAAAAGTAGAATTATCACATGATCTAGCAATTCCACTTCTTGATATATGCTCAAAAGATATGAACATAGGACTATAAAGTATTCATGTACATATTTCTATATCTTCATTATTCATAACAGCCAAAGTATTCAAACAATCCAAGGATGAATGGATAAAGAAAATATGGCCTATACCTGCAAAAATATTAATCCATCTTAAAAAGGAATAAAATTCCGATACATACTTCAACATAGATGTACATCAGTTCATTTAGCGAAGTGAAATAAAGTCAGTTACCAAAACACAAACACCTTTTGATGCCAGTTATACGAGGTGCCTAAAATGCCTACAATACTCCACTTTACAGACGGAATGCAGATGGGTAGCTGGAGGGAAGAAGGAATTAGGAGGTCATATTTAGTGAACATAGTTTCAGTTTTGCAAAGAGTTGGAAAATTGGATGTCCAAAAATAAATTTAACACTATTGAATTTTAAAATGGTTGTGATGGCAAATGTTATATGAATTTTACCAGAACCTTTTATTTAAAACAAAAAAGCAACCATCAGTCTCTCCAAAGGCAGAGTAGTATTTATTGTTATTGCCTATCATAGAAATGATAGCATAAACTAGGCCCTGGTTCTTTAGGCTTACACACATTCTCTCATTCAATTCTCAACGTCATCAAATTAGTTGTTTACATTACCAGATATAATCAGGCAAAATTGGTCAGAAAAAGAGACATGTAAGCATTATCCGTTCCTCTCAATAAACCAATAGACATCAGCAGCACAATTATCCCAGCTATCCTTGTACCACCGTGTATATTTTCCCTTCCTTCTTTCTTTTCTCCTTTCCTTCATCCCAGTTGTTCCCCCCCCGAGCAACCTCTCTCCCTTTCACAGTGTCAACAAAAGTGGGTCATTACTATTTTCTTTTTATAGATGGAGAAACTTAACACTAGAAATCAAACAACCCATTCAGCGCTGACATTTAGTTATTGCAGTATTTTAAAACACTGCAAAATTTATTGAAGTAAAATTAATAATGCAGGTAAAAATTCTGGAAAATTTTGTAATGGAATATACATGGTACCTCAGCTAAGACTATTTAAATGACTGTAGGAGAAATCATTTAGACTTTTTCACTCACATGTTTGACTCTTGGTATAGATACATTCTGAGAGAGGTCATTTGTAGCTGACAACGCAAATATTGACTATATAACCTTTCCATGTTGCTTGAGCTTCCTCAAAATATGGCTTCCTCCAAGAAATGAATGGAAGAAAGCAAATGAGGGAGGGGAGGGAGAAAGGATGGTAGAAGAAAAGGGGAAAGAAGCATCAATAACAGAAAGACTGCTCCTCCCACTTCTTGGAGTCAGAGCCACAATCTGGAGTGACGGCTACTGCAGGAAGGAAGTAGACTTTCTATGAACTCTCTGTTGAAAGGTTAGGTGGTTTGAATGTGTATATTAACCCACTTTTAGAAAATTAGTGCCACTACCCATTAATGATCACCCAAACACAGACCTGGGTCTGAGGGGGAAACCAAGCAGTGCAGCAGAAGGGTAGATTAGATGCCATAAGAAGGTTCTAATAGTATATTATGAGAGACGGCCACTGTATTAAAGAAAAATCAGGAAAATGAAAAAAAATAAAAATATGGCTTCCTCAGAATAATCAGACTCATAGCATGGTAGCCAAGGACTCCAAGAATATCCCATACAATAAGACAAAAGTTTCATGGTCTTCTATGGCCTATTGCACCAGTTTGAATGTATCCCCCAAAGTTCCTGTTTTGGCCTCCAGGGTTACAGTACTGAAAAGTGGTACCTTTAAGAAGTGATTAGGTCACTAGAGCTCAGCTCGTGAGTTGAGTAATCCTGTTATCCTAGGAGTGAGTTAACTGTTGTTGGAGAGGGCTCCTGTTAAAAAGAAGAGTTTGGCACATCTCCTTTTCTTCCACTTCCAACTTGTGCTATGAGATCACCCAGGACAAAGGCTCTCTCCATGTGCCTGTCCCTCTATCTTGGACTTCCTGTCCTCAGAAGTGGGAGTCAAATAAACTCCCATCATTATAAATTACCCCCATGTACTGTTATAGCAACACAAAACAAAGTAAGGCACCCAGGCTTCGTAGTTACATAGTAGCACCTTCATCTTTCTCTGCTGGTAAAAAGTCATGAAGCTGCCCAGATTCAAGGACCAGGACTTAGAAGCCACCTCCTGATGAAGGAAGTAGATATATATACACACATATATACATATATATTGGTTAAAGGCATTTTCACTTGAAGCATAGTGCCAGCCTAAGCACACTTTTTTTTTTGGTACCAAGAATCAAACTCAGGACCTGGCGCTTGCCAGGCAGGCACTTGTGCCACTGAGCTATATCCCCAGCCCAGTATACTTTTTTTAAACAGAAGGTAGAAAACGTTTAATAGTTGGGATCTGAAAAGAAATGTCTACAAGTGAGGGAAAGCAACACCAGACAGCAGTGTGGGTTTCTGGCCTTCAGGTAGCAAAAGGACAGAGATGAAAGCCAGTAGTGTGTATATTAGCAAGTAGAAAATCTTGCAAGAGCCATTTGCCTGCTTTGAAAGGGCAACACTGGATTCACACCAAAGTGTTTACAAGGAAGAGAGCAACAGTGAATGGGAAACAGAAGCCCTCAGGAGTTTAGACCAAGTTAGGAGGGTTATAAATAGAGAAATTCTAAAGCCTTCCACAGACGAAAAAAGCCCATCAATAACAGTAACATGAGGAGAAAACTGAGCACAAGAACACCAGGAGGAGAAAAGAAGCTTAAAATGAATGAGGAAAACTCTAAGTTATTCTATGTGTAAAACACTGTCAAGAGATTTATCAGTCATAGAGAAGGGAGCTATACAATATGATAATGTATACAACAGCATTCATTTTTATGTCAGTGAGAGGGACTAGAAATCACTTTGTCTTACTAAAATTGTGTTGATTTTCAATTGTTTTACAGTGTTTTTGCTATTGTATATGCTATAACGACCATTCTATGTCCTTGTCCAATAACCAGATTAACTTATTTTGAAGATTTGCTCTGTAATTTAGTCTAAGAAAGGAAGAGATGGAAGTAGATAGAACAGAAAAAAAAGTTGCCTATCTAGATTTTATCGTTTAAAAATCACTTCCAATTCTCAGAGAAAAAAAATCACAGTTGTTTATAATAATGAATGCCAAATTCTAAAAGATACAAAAGTCACTCCTGAGTCTTCGCAGCACAGCTTTAAACTGGTATTTGAGGCCCTCTACAATTTTTCACCAGCTTAAGTCATGTAAACTTTATTCAGCAGGTAAACAGCAGGAACTGGGAGTGTTTGAACCAGGTAATAACATTATGAAAACAAGAAAATTAATCTGTTGTCAAAGGCAGTTTCGATTTTAATGAGAATTGACTGAAAAACAGGAGTCTACTGAAATAATCCAGAGTTGAGAAGAAAATAAGTACCTTAACTCTGCTGCGATCATAGAAGGAAAAAATGAAAGATAAAAAAGCTCAGATAGGTGTCTACGTAATGTAATAACTGCTCCAGCTTACTCGAGGCTGAGTTCTCAGAGATGCCAGCGGTCGGGGCATAGTCAGGGGCAGTTGTCCGTGAAAGGAGACAGACGGTAGCCCTAGCTGGGGGCGGGGGGGAGTACAAAAGAAGATTCATTGCTTGGTTTCCCAGATACAGGACTGAAAACTCTTTGCTGTACAAAGAGTAAGGCCCCGACTTACAAAGGTTCTGTACCCAGAGAATGTTCCTAAATCAGATTCATTGGTAAATCCAACAGTCATGTATCTTTGCCACAAATACATGATATAAAGCATTTTTAAAAATACAATTAAAAAACCACTGAATAAACTATTTTTACTTTTGCAGGTATCTGAAAATGGTGATACAACAGCTGGCATGGGGGGGCTGCATGCTGTGAAGGACAAGCGGAGAGTCACTGAGTGGAGGGAGGGAGCAGAGGGGGAAGCTGAAGGATCACCAGCGCGAGACGGGCTGCAGGATGGACTCTGCCCACTGCTGATGTTGACAGCACAGGGTTTTGAAGGACTCCATTCTGTCTACACTCAAAAAAAACAACCCAGCGATGTCTGAGTGTGTGACAAGGGCCGGCAGAATGGGAGCTACTTCCCTGATTTGTTACTATCTATGAACACTCATAATTTGAGGTAAGTCACATCTGTGAAAGGCCGCAACTCCAATGTTTGTAAGGCCCCGACTTACTGTAGTTTGGACAGGAGCTGTTCCCAAGTTCCATGTGTTCAGTGCTCAGATCCTAGACTTTGGTACTATTGGGAGGCGGGAGAACTTTTAATATATAAGATCGAGCGGGAAGAAGCGGGATCACTGGGGATGCGCCTCTGTGAGGATATTGAGAGCCTGACCCCTTCACTTTTTGCCTTTTGGCTGCCATGAGATAAGCAATTTCCTCTTCTACGCACTGCCATATCCTTGATCCAAAAGCAACAGGCCAGTCAACCATGAACTGAAACTTCCAAAACTAAAAGAATGCTTTCCTTCTTAAAGTTGGTTATCTCAGGTGCTGTGTCACAGTGACAGAAGGGTGATTAACGCTCTTTTGTAGCTATGACTTAGATTAATCAAAATGAGTCCACTTATTGTAAGTAATCACAATCAACTATAAATATGGAATTAAAAGTATGAGCACTGTCACTGAATAGATAACCTTACTGAAGGCTGTATTATACTTCAGCTAAATTATGGGTACCAAATCACAAAAGCCCGAAATCTGAAGGAAATAAACTATAAAACAATAGAGAGCAGAAGTCCAGTATAGCAGCACATGCCCGCTTTCCTGGCACCTTGTAAAGCTAAGACAGGAGGATCACAAGTCTTACCACAGCTAGGGCAACTTAGTGACTTAGCAAGATGCTGTCCTGTCCCAAAATAAAAAGGATTGTACATGTAGCTCAATATGAAGACCCTGAGTTCATTCTCCATTGGAAAAAAAAAAGAAAGAACAAATATTAAACAACCCAAAAGGTAAAGCGCTAGGTCAAAGAGTAATGGCAATTTTGGCTGAAGGTGCCAGGATGGCGTGCATAAGATCTGATGACAAGTTGGGAAGCTGAGTCAAGAAAGAACAGAGATGATCAAGGGACAAGAAAATGGGGCTTCAGGAAGAGATATAGGCAAGGGTAGTCAGTGTGCAAACCTTCAGAAGTTAGCAGTTTCCTGGCATCTCTTTTAGTTACTTTTCTCATTGGTGAGACAAAATAGCCAATACCCAAGGATAAAGGAGGAAAATATTCTAGCCCACAGTTTGTAGAGGTTTCATTTCTTAATCAGCTGGCCATGGCAGAGGGGCATCACAGAGGAGAAACAGTTCATGGTAAAGCAGAGCAGGCAAAGGGAGCCAGCAGTGAAGCAGCAAGCAGCAAGTCACAAGCCACCACACTAGACCTTTTTCTGTCCCTTATATCCCATCCAGACTACCTGCCCTTCAGGCAGGTATCACTCACAGGGTGGCTCTTCCTATTACGCACACCCAGAACTATGCTAAACCAGTAAGTGGAGTAATTAGGTTATCACACAACCTTAATCCCAGCATTGAACACTCTCGATCCACCCAATTCTGAAAAATACCATCTGTGACCACATGAGGCTTTGGGGAACACGTAGACAGAAGTGATAACAATTTCCAAAGGTAATTTCACCTCCAGTGAGGAAAGGCTGGAGAACACTTAGGAGACCGTGGAAATTCCAGACTAAGTGAGCATCAGCAGTACTCCTTATGTTGCTGTGTTCAATAGTCCCTCCTTTTTGTTGTCCAGTTTACCTTTCAATTACAACAGTGTTCTCCATTCATTGCCTCAATGAGAGATGACAAAATAGAATGACAGATGGTGAGTGGAGTGTAGTATACCTCCCTGTACTTTGCATTCCAAATAATCTAGATACACAGACTCAAGGAAAGACAATAAATTTTGAAGAAGTTGTATGAGTGAACGGATAGATAGACAGGCAGACAGACAGAATGACCAAAGGTATAATCAGCTTAGATCTGTTATCTATCACCTGCCCAAAACCTGAGGTGTGAAATTAAGGGAAAAATACTCTACAAACTGAAGAAGGAGACAGGCAAGTGGATGCCATGCAGCAGTCAGTCTCAGACCTAGAGAGATTACAACGAAGGCAGCATTACACTCAGAGACTCCATCTCCTCCACTAAGGTGCCTACTCTTTCTGGGCATGTGCTAGCACCACTGAAAACAACTGTTGCAGTCAGAAACCTAGAGGCAGAGGGTGAAGGGAGGAGATACTGCAAGTAGCTTTGTCTCTTGTATATTTTCCAGTTACAGAACCTAAAATATCATATAAAACTGTGTATATTTTCTCTGAGTTTTTTCAGAGCCAGAATTCTTATTTTAATTAATCTTTGTATTTTTAATATCTAGATAATTTATTGACTGAACACTTCCATAAAATTAATTGCAGGCTATTGTAAACACCTTATGTGGGGTATATTCAGAATTTTTTACTCTCCTTTTTTTTCTACTTTACTTGGCCTAAGCACACTCTGCAGAGCCTATTTCTTCCCTACCCTTCCATCTTTTACCTGCCTTTAGTAAACGTGAAATTTTGCCTCCATTAGTAAAATTAATTGCAGTTTTTTTATAGCCACAATAATCTAGCCCATTTTGGAGAACGAATTTGACCTTATGAAAAGTCTGAATTAGTAAATATGTTCAAATAATGTTTTGAAGAAAATGCTTTTCATTGTATACAGTAATAAAAGTAATCTAACAAAGATGAAATATTCTGACGTATGTTTCAACTAATAGAATCATTATTTAGGAGCATATTTGTTTCACATAAATATATATTGCCCAAATAATTTCAACATTTTGTGGGAAGTTTATTTCATGTGAACTAATCATTTGCTTGGCTTTCAACCCATCATATATTTTATTGCATGAATGATATATATTTTCCAGAAATGATATCAGTAACTAGCTTGTGCCTGAATGAGTCTGACTGTTGAACACATATAGTTCATTTTAATAACTACTCTGCCTGTCTCTCTATGAGAGATAAATACACATGCAATTTTCAAAATGAACTGCTACAGTACTTTTAAAATCTCTTTAGAATGTCTGTCTCTTTAGTGTTGGCATATTTCAATCTTCAGATCTGTTTGACCTTTTTCTCTGGTCTTTTTTCTCCTCCTTATTCATCTCATTCAATTTCTCATGCACTACTACTGAAGCCCAGGAACACTCGCTATTTGATTCTTCTGCCTTTATCCCCTGTTCTTTGAAATATGGTGAAACTTTGAGGAAATCACAAATATTCTCTTGCCTGCTAACCCAATGTGAGTATGTTTTCCCTCTTCACTGTCTAAGACTTTATCTCTTGCTTTTAAATTAAATAGTATCAGAAGTATTTCCATGGTTTGGCTGGTTTCCTCTGCCTGGTGATGCACCATGTAAAAGATTTCATCCTGGACAGATACTGTTCCTTGCATCTGAGACCCAGATCAAAGACACATGAACACAACTGACTTCAGTACCTAGCCTAGAACTGAACCAACATGAACACAACTGACTTCAGTACCCAGCCTAGAACTGAACCAACTGGCTTTGCCACCTAATCAAACCTACACAGATGAGCCAATCCTAAATGAGATCTACCTGTTGACCTGCAGGTCTCTGAGCATGAAACCAAATTCCAATTATGTTCTGTGAGTACATTTGGAGATGATTTGTTACAATGAATCATTATGGATAGAACTGACTGATGTAAAATTCTCTCTAGTATTATCCCTCTTTATGACTCTAAAATGTACAAAAGAAATCCTCATGTGTGGGATGTAAGCTGTGCTCATGTGACAAGACTTACATATGTAATTAAAAGCTAAAGTAGTGGTTAAGGTTATGGTTGAGCACTTATGCATCATGTCCAACTCATCCTTTACAGGTGAAAACTTTCTACAGACCATTACATTAGTAAGTGGATGGGACTCCAACCTAGATTTCCCTCACCCCAAAACATTTGTACCTTTTCCTCTCTCATATAGTATCTCATCATGTGTGCTAACAGTTAAGACAATGTTCATTATAATACTTAATTGAGCTTCCAAATTAATGATATCCAGATAGTTTCTGTTTGTGGTTGATATCTGATGGGTATCAAATGGTTCAGACTCTTCATACAAAAAGCTGAGAATATTGAAAACAATTTAACTATGCAAATAGAGTATTTTATACTCCTTAAAATTAAAATTTCAAAGAAATTATAAGGGTAGAATTGGATGGCTTCTATTTGCAGCATCAGGGAGATAGAGTCTTTATAAATAGAGTTATCATTCTGGCCCTGTCCTGTAACTTGTTCGGTGATGGACAATTGTGTTTGGGCACAAAACAACTCAGACTTGAAAAAGACCAAATGACTGTCATTTTACCATTATAAAGAAAAATGTTTGAAAAACATGACATAAAAATGCTCCAAACAACAACTTAGTAAAATTATACTTGAAAGATACCAATTTGAAGTACTTTGCTCTTTGATTTTTAGTCCTTTTCACCATCCAAACAAAAACTTATGTTTTGAGTGATTTATTTTGTTCTGATTTTCATTCACATTTTTTTAAATACAAAGAAGAATATCTGAGGAAAAACAAAAACAATGACTTTTCTAATCAGGCAGCAGTCTCCTATCATTTTAGGCCACAAAGTAGTTAGGTATCAAAATATTAGATATATAAGCACTCCAAGCAACTACCTGATATACAGTTTAACAAGAACAGTACAGTATTGTGCTAATCTTCTTTCCTCCTATCTTTATGTGTCAAAAGGTAAGTCTCTTTGAAATATCAATATAACTAAATTTGTTAACATTAAGATGTCAGACTTTAGCTAGATAACCTCTGGTGTCAGAAGTTGAAATTTGAGACAAAAATCAAAATTGACAGTGAAATAATGAAATGGGTCCAGTGTTGAAACTAATTTAAATTTCCTGGCAACATCAAAAATGACCCTGTGTTAGGCAACTGCTAACCACTGCAATAAATACACTCTAAATTTCTGGTATCTTAACTCAAGAAGAATATATTTCTCACCCCAGTTCAGTGTGAGTGATCATGGTGGTAAGAGATGTGGGCTCTAGACTTCACATCTGTCAGAGAACTCTGAATAATTCCAAAGTAGCAGATTCATCCCCAGTCAACTTCTACAGTGAGAAGCATTCACATGGTGGCATCTGGTTGCAAAGGAAGATGGTGGCCATATCCCAGGAAAAAATTATACTCTTAAAAAGCAATACAAAATTAGGTGAACAGTTTGCTATATTCCTTGAGAAAATATTTGCTAAATTTAATTCTGTGTATGTCTTTAAACACAATAGGGTTATAAATAACATTTTCCTTTGAAGAGCTTATGAACTGCAGCTTCAAATGAGAAAAAAAAACACATTGATGGCACGTGCTTATAAGCAATTAGAGAACCAATTCTCAATTAATCAGAGGGTAATTTTGGCATTCAAAATTTATTCTTTTGCTTTTTGGCCCTTACAGTATATTTTAAAGGTTTTCTTTTTTTTCTGCTGGGAAAATGTGTGCCATGTTAATACATCTAGACACACGAAAAAGTGCCATCAGAGAAACCCTGTGGAATTCAAAGGAATCACTTTTACTACTTGCCCTCAACCTTTGTAAAATACTTGCTTGGGAAAAGTAGATGTTCATTTATTGGAACCTCTCAAAGAATCACATTCACCCTATGCTTATAGTAACAAATATTCAAGATTTCATAGTGTAACAAGTGACTTTTTGAAGGCATAGTAGTGAAGGAGGAACATATTGAGACAAACAAGGGTGAGCACAAATCCCAGCAGTACCTGCCATTTACTGAGTGTCTATAACAGACAGACACTGTATGTGTAGGAAGATTTATCTGTTTCATCCTAATATGGCTTATGAAGTAGATTTTAATGATTTTCATTTTGGACAAGCATTAAAAAGAAAGAAGAAACAACACAATTTTCTTTATAGTTTAAAATATATATTACAGTGTTATTTATTTGTAAAGAGAACAGCACTTTTAAACTATCATCAGTCATTCAGATAAAGGTTTCTGTTATTTTCTTGATTTATTTGCTCATATTCACATAAATACAGTTCTTGGTGCTATAAGCATAGAAGTGAATAAATACTATCTAAATTATGAAAGATTATACAGTCTGTGATATAAAATTAGGAGTAACATATGCAAAGAGGGAGAGTGGACATAAACTTCTGAAAGGAAGTGTCAGGTGCTAAAATATTTTATCATTTTCTTGGTATAGCTTGAAATTTTTATAAAAATTAAGAGAAAAACTTTTAGTCTATAACTGCAAAGGCATTTGTAAAACACTCCTATAAACCTAATATATTTTCTTACAAGTACTATATAATACAATAACAGATCCTTTCCTGAAAACAACTTTTGAGTTTTGATACTGTGAGAAAAGCCATGGAAGAGAAGAAAATAATTGTAAGGCGTGTAATTGTTAAGCTTTGAGCCGCAAAGAGTATATTTGGTTTGCCTCACAATTTTTCCAGGGCCAAGCAAAAGAAAAGAGAGAATAAAATGAAGACAGCTAGATCATATATATCATTGAATCAAGTATATAGAGATACCCAATACTGCTAAAGGACAAATACATAAAATAGGTGGGAACTATAAATACAGCCTGTAAGTTCAGTTTGCTGTGAGTTTTATCTGACCAATCCAAGAGTAGTTTCTGGACTTAGTGGCAGAGAAAGCTGGAAAGTTAGGTTGCAAATGAACCTCATAGTTTGTTTGATGCGTAGAAGGATTGTTTCAATAAAATGAAATTTCATTTGTATGTCTAGCATGTGCCAAATTACTTTAAGCACCTCCTGGAGCATAAGGACTGGTATAGCAAATAGCCACAGAGCTGTTCTTTCCTCCTGCGCCCACAGTAGGCACTGCTAATTCAACAAGTCTTTCCCACTGACATCAAGAATAGCCTCAGGTTGATTCTCAGCCCATCGCTCCATGCAGACACTAGCAATCTATTTGCAGCTGACACTTTAATGAAACTTCTTTGCTTTCCAGGTAGACTAAGAGGATACAGACATAGTCTTATCCCAGAATAAGCATGCATTTTAGTATTAGTGGAGGAAAAGCAGATGAGGAGGGTTTTGGGGATAGGAAACTCTGTCTGTAGATAAAAGAACTACTCAAATGTCCCTTAAAAATGCTGAAACACAAGGAGAAATAAGCTAGGAGAGGGATAAATTTCACATGAATACTCTAGCTGTGCTCCCAAGATAGGGTTATAGATCTACTACACAGGAACACAGTCTTCTTTAAATTTAACAAAAACAAGTAAAAATTGTAATTGCAATCTAAGGTTTTAAGTAGCAGCTGTTCTACTATAAAGAGATGATTTTAAAGAGAAAATAACAAAATAACAACAAAGACAAAAACAGAACAACACAAAAACAATAAAAACAATACAGAATGTCAAAAGAAGATGATAAGAAATTAACAATAATTGTTATACTACAAACTAAGCATCTTCAAAGATAGACTGTTTTTCCCAGTTGAAATTTGAAGTTCATGAAACTAGTCTTCTTGGTTCAGGCCTTAAAGCTAGTTACTCTGAGTTAAAGGAGAGAGTATGTTTGTTCTTGGGGTATAAAAGAAAATATTTTACAGCTTTTCTACTCTTACTACTGACTCCAGATAGCAAAAGGTTCCTAAGGTCATTCAGCAATAGGGAGGATAAAAACCTAAAATCATGAAAATAGGTCTTAAAATATAAATATATTTAATTCACAGATAATTGTTTTTCTTCTATTCTTCCTCCTTTCTTTCCAGCTAAATCCATAAAAGAAAAAAGTACCAAATTCTTACCTAATTCTATCAAAGTTTTCCAGTCTAACATTTTTTTCAAGTCTTTTATATATTTCCATCCCCTCAAATGGGAATAATAGTGAAAGTTTTCATATTTACTGTGGCCTTTAGAGTAGGTTGATTGCTGACTTTTACATTATTATTTATTTATGAAGGTATATTCATTCATCATCTAACCCTATGAAATGTAAGAAAATATTATTTAAAATTACAGACTGAATAAAAACAGAAAATTATTTTAATATTACGCCATTTCTCTTTTCCAAGCCCTAGGTCTCACAATTGCATCAAACAATAAAGTACTCATTTTGTTTTACATGCACATTATGGTTTGTGTCTGGGTACCCCCCCAAATCCTTATGCAATCATGGGGCAGGCTTCTAGAGTTTATGATTGATTCATAGTCCAATGTAGGAATTATGGATGTGAGTGCTACATCCACCCTGGGGTGGGAAGTTTGCTTACAATATAAGAAAGGGAAAGAGGCTTGCTCTCTGCCACCCCTCCCTTTCGCTCTTGTTGCTTTTGCTGTTTTCCACCACCTTCTGCCATGTGCCACCCTGCCTTGGAGCCAGCCAAGTATGGACTGAAACCTCCACAAACTGAGCTAAATAAACCTTTCCTTCCTTAATTTTGGGTGTCATGTAGTTTGTCTCAGCAACAGGGGAAAAGTAACCAAGACAATCCATCAAAAGTAATACCATCTGTAAGTAAAACAATGAAATTTCCTTCCATGTAGTTTTGAAAGAAAACAATAGCTGTAAGAACACCATACTTGAATAACTAATGTTTGTTTTTATGTTCATCATCTTAAAAACTAAATGCTCTTTTGAAATTTAGAACTGAAAGTTTTGTAAAAGGGAGAAACATTAAGGGAATTTTGGCAATTATTTTAACAAGCTGGGCTGCTGATGATTCAAAAGTAGTAATGCAAATTGGCTGGAGCACAGTGTTAGCTTTACAATTTAGACAATAATAGTTTTTAAGTGAACAACTATTAAATTAGTGTCACTCAATAGTTGTCATAATACTTAGGTTTTCATAACTCTGAGCTTTGATCAAAGTCTAGCTACAGACTGGTTATAGTCAACAATTTGAAATGTTTGCTTCAGGCACAATGATAAACATCAGTGCGCCATTACTTGTTTCTTAGGAGCATGACCTTTTTAGTGGAAAAATGCTACAAATTGATTACAGTCGAAAGCACACCTACCGAGAGCTGTACTCCTCTACTTCAGGTAATGTAATGACTTGCAAGCATAGACAGGAAAGAAGAATACGCTTGCTACCCTCTCCCAGCTCCAACCACTGCTTCCCATGCTGGCCTCTTCCACAGTGGAAATTTCAGGGCAGCAAGAACAAGGCATGATCAAGGCAGGGTGTTCTGGGAGAAAAGGTTTACTTGGATGATTTACTAGGACTTTCATATCACATGGTAGATCAAGAAATAAAAACCCAGATCTTAATCATTTTGTATTTCACCTTGTTTCTCATTCTAGTTCCAAATTTGGGGGTGAACTTACAGATCCCAAGTGTTTGCTTTACTGCCACTTAGTACCCAGCTCATATTTGCTCTAGTGACAGACTGCTGAGCTCCATATCCACTGAGCCAATTTTTCTGTGTGTAAGTGAATCCATTTTTAAGAATTAAAACAAACTGCATAGTGTGGAAGACAAAAAGTGTCCATGGGTAAATGTGGCAGGAAATAATCTATGGGAAAGCAGAAAATAAGATTTGTTTCATTACCCAATCTTCAACAAATATTTGTTATACATCTACTCTGTACTGTCTTAGAGCAGAAGTACACAATAGTGAGCAAGACAGGTTTCCTTTGAAGGAGTTACAACAGGGAGACGGGGACAAACAGGAAGTGAAGAATTCCACAGGAAAATTTCTGATAATGATGCAGCTTAGGGAGAGAAACTTTTCCCAACATGCAATAGAGAGTAGTGAGAAAATAGGAAGCATGGCCCAGGGAAGGCCTTTTCGGCAAGCCTACCTTTGAACTGTGACATGAGGATAAATAGGCATTAGCGAGGAGCACTCTGGGGAAACAGCACCCCAGACAGAGGGAATCACGTACGCAAAAGCCACAGGGCAGCAGAAACTTGACCTGTTTAAAGCCTGGTCACATAAAGAAGGCTAGCAGTGAAGAGCTCAAGATGCAGTGCTCTGAGATGAGATCAAGGTGATAGCCAGAAGCAAGCTAGGTCATTGTGACGAGTTTGCAATCTGTTCCCATAAAAAAGGGAAGCCACTGAAAGATTTTTTTCAAAACAAGGTAAAATCAAAAGACATAATCCATGTACAGGATGTCCATGACTGCCAGCGAGCATGAATTATAAAGGGCTTTAGTGGAAACAAAGAGAGCATAAACATGAGAGTTTCATGGTATATTCAAATCACAGTTCTTTCTTTATGTCTTTGTCTAATGCAGACAAAGACTAAATGGCCCTAGGATTTTAGGGGTCAAACTCTAGTAAGAAGTTACAGGAGCATATTCATTTAACTTTTGTTTAATTTAAAAAGCATCCTCATTGACCAGCCAAAACTGTTGTACAAGCTTATGGTTTCCTGGTGATGAAAGAGGCTTCTGGTATAGTAGATGTCTCTCCTCTGTTCTTTTCCTTCTGTAGGCACAGAGGCATGCTGTCTGTGAGGTTTTAAAAGAGATAAAATCAAAGTTTTTGTAAAATTTATAAAAATCATCATGTGCTTTCCACACTGACCTCAGTATTCCTTATTGATGTACTTTTCATACGGAGAAGCTTTTAATTCAGGGTGAAATAACTACATATCATCTTGTAATTGGCTTGTGGGGAGTAATTTACTAAACAAAACAAAGTACAGGAAAGGACATGAAGTGACAGAGAAAAAATAACGGAAAGGACAACAAATTACACAACGGTTTCCTGGATAACCTTTAACTATGGTTTCCCTGTTCTTTATTTTCTTTGTCAAATGTTTTTTTTTTCTCTTGAAAGCTTGCATTAGGGCACCAATGAATGACGGATTAGCCATCCATAAAGACGGCATTAAAGCAGTTAACTTTATTGAAATATCTGATTCTTTATCTTCTTTGCTTCGCAGTAGAGAGTGGCAAATCACTTACAGCTTAGCTTAATATTCTCTCCAATCAAACGTGTCTGAAAGATGTCTGTGACCAGGAAGGCTCACAGAGGCTTTCTGAGGGGCCGAGTTCAAGATATTTTGTTGATTCCGTTTCATGCCTTACCTCTCACAGTCACCTGTCTCCATCCCTACAAATGGCAGACGTAGTTCCCAACCATACCGGTTACATTTGGCGCCATTGCTTATGGGAAAAAATCTTGGAGCCAGGATTCGAAAATGCTGATTTTAGGTTAAGACCAGAAGGACTTCATGATTTCCATTCATCTTTTTATTTTTTTCTTTTCCTTTTTTAAAAATTTATTTTAAAAATAAAAATATAAAAGAAGGAAGATATTAAAACACAGACATCCATTTACAAAATAGCATAAGAAAAATACAAACAATACAGAATTACAAACAAAGTTGTGGGAAATTAACAATGGTTGCTGTATTACATATTGATATCTTCAAAGTGGTTTCTCAGGAAAACAAATAAAGATATGCAGTATTGATCAAACAAGTAATCATTGACTGTTCCTTTCAGTAAAGCAATAGAAGACAGTAGTACCACTGCTAGCTATCCTGTATATACATACATACATGATTTCCCCTTCTTTCCCATCTCTTTTCTCACAGCCCAGTTGTCATTTACTCTTGAGCATTTTCTTTTTTTCTTTCAATTCACAATGTCTATCATACCTCCTACTTTTAATTCACTCTTTAGGGTTTTTACACTAGTGAGTAAATACATTGCTTACACATGCAGGTCTGATTTATTTTACTTATGAGTAGGGTCTCTAGTTGTGACCATTTATCTGTAAAAGCCTCAAGTTTATCTTTCTTTATAGCTGTGCAAATTCTATTATATAAAAGTACCGCAATTTTTTTATCCAGTCCTCAGTGGATGGACATTTGGGTTGCTTCCACAATTTAGCAATTACAAATTGCGCTGCTATGAACATGGGTGCACATATATCACTGTGATATGATGTTTTCAGATCTTCTGGGAAAATACCCAGAAGGAGAATAGATTGGTTGAATGGGACTTCTAGACCTAATTTGCTGAGGAATCTCCAAATTGATTTCTACCATGGTTTCACCAGTCTGCATTCCCACCAGCAGTGGAGAAGAGCCTCTATTTTTCCACAGCCTTACCAGCATTTTTTATTGGTTGATTTCTTAATGATAGCCATTCTTACTGGGGTGAGATAAAATCTCAGTGTTATTTTAACTTGCATTTTTCAAATGACTAATGATGTTGAGCATTTTTTCATATTTATTTGCCATTTGCATTTCTTTATTTGGGAAGTGTGTATTCATCTCAGCTGCCCATTTTTGAACTGGGTAGGGTCTTTCAATTTGGAGGGACTGAAGTTTTTTAACTCTTCATATGTTCTAGATAGAAGATCTTTGTCTGAGAGACAGTCAGCTAAAATTTTTTCCCAGTTTGTAGGTTTTCTTTTTACTCTGCTGGAGATTTCTTTAGATGTGCAGAAACTTTTCAGTAAGGTGAAATCCCACTTGTTGATTCTTTGAAGTATTTCTTTTGCGATTTGTTTTTGTTCATGAACTCTTTTCCTACCCCTATATCTTCAAGGTTTTTACCTACTATCTCTGTCAGTAGATTTAGTATGTCTGTTTTAATATTGAGATCTGTCATCCATTTTGAGTTGTTTGGTGCATAGTGATAGACAGGTCTATTTTTAGTCTTTGGCAGGTGGCAAAGCAATTTTTCCAGCACCATTTATTAAAGAGCAAGTTTGTTTGGCCCCTTTATCAAAGGTTAGGTGGCTGAGTGTGCTTGTGGTTGTGTCTGTGTCTTCCAGTCTGTTCCACTGATCTTCTGGCCTGTTTTTTATCCAATACTAGGTTTATTTTATTACAGTAGCTTTGTAGTATAATTTCAGGTCAGGGATTGTAATTCCACATGACTTGTCCTTGTTGCCCAGGATTGTTTTTGCTATTGTGGGTCTCTTCTGGTTCCAGATGAATTTAAGGAAAGTTTTCTCTAGATCTGTGAGGTATGTTAACAGTAGTTTAATGGGAATTGCATTGAATCTATACAACAAATTTTGTAGTACAGCCATTTTCACAATGTTGTTTCTTCCTGTCCATGAGCAAGGACTAATTTTCTATTTATTGAAATCATCTTTGATCTCTTTTTTCAGAGTACTATAGTTTTCATTGAATAGATCTTTTACTTTTGTTAGATTAATTCATGAATATTTCAATTTCTTGGATGCTGTTGTGAAAGGTATGGTTTCTTAATTTCTCTCACTCTGTTTGTTATTTGAGTATAGGATTACTACTGATTTTTGGTTGTTGGCTTTATATCCAGCTACGCTGCTTAATTTGTTGACTAATTCAAGGATTCTTCTTCTAGAGTTTTTGGGGTCTTCCATATAAAGTATCATGTCATCTGCAAATAGTGATTGTTTTACTTCTTCCTTTCCTATCCTTATTCCTTTATTTCCCTCTCTTGTCTAATTGCTCTGGCTAATACTGCCAGAACTATGTTGAACAGGAGTGGTGACAGCAGACATCCTTGTCTTATTTCTGATTGTAAAGTAAAAGCTTTCAGTTTTTGTCCATTTAGTATGATTTTGGCTATTGGTTTTTCATAGATGGCTTTGATCAGCTCTAGGTAAAGCCCACCTAATCCTATTTTCTGTAGAGTTTTTATCATAAATGTATGTTGGACTTTGTTGAAAGCTTTTTTTGCATCGATTGAGACTATCATATGGTTTTTGTCTTTGACTGTTGATAGGGCGTAAACATTAATTGATCTGCAAATATTAAACCATGCCTGCATCCCTGGAATGAAACTGACTTGGTTGTGGTATATGATTTTCTTGATGATTTGCTGCATTCTATTTGCTAGCATTTTATTGAATATCTTTGCATCTATATTCATTAGGGAGATTGGTCTGTAGTTCTCTTTCTTGGTTGGGTCTTTCTCTGGTTTTGCTCAGTATAATACTTGCCTCCAGAAAGGAGTTAGGGAGAATTGCTTACTTTTCAATTTCACTGAACAGTTTGAGTAGTGTTGGCATTAAATCTTCTCTGAATTTCTTGTAAAATTCTACATGAATCCATCAGGGCCTGGGGTTTTCTTGGTCGGTAAGTTTTTAATCACATTTTCAATCTCATTAAATGATATTGGGTTGTTCAGGATTTTTCATCTTCTTGATTCAACCTTGGTAATGCATACAAATCTAGGAATCTGTCCATTTCTTCTGAGTTTTCTATCCTATGGGCGTAAAAGATTTTCAAGGTAGGTATTAATGATCTCCTGAGTTTCTGTGATATCTGTAGTAATTTCATCATTTTCATTCCTTAGTGCATGAATGTGAGTTCTTTCCTTTCTTTTTTTGATAAGGTTGGCTAGGGTTTTATCAATTTTATTTGTTCTTTCAAAGAACCAACTCTTTGATTCATTTATTTTTTGCAAGGTTTTCCTCATCCCAGTTGGATTAATTTCTGCCCTGATCTTTATAATCTCCTTCTTTCTTTGGGCTTTGGCTTGACTCATCTTTTTCTAAAAGTTAGAGGTACAGCATTAGTCTATTTATTTGTTCTTTTTCTGTTTTCCTTATGTATGAGTTCATTGCTATAAACTTCCCTCTGAGGACTGTTTTCATTGCATCCCACAGATTCCAGTAAGTTGTATCCACATTTTCATTTGTTTGTAGTATTTTTAAATTTCTTCTGTGACCCATTGGTTCTTCAGGAAATTATTGCTTAATTTACAAATGTTTATGGATTTTTTGGAGTTCCTTTTTTCATTAATTTCCAATTTCCTTGCACTGTGGTCAGATAATATTCATGGGATAATTTCAATTATTTTGCATTTAGGTAGGAATGCTCTATGGTCTAGAACGTGGTCTATTTTAGAGAAAGTCTCATGTGCAGCTGAGAAAAGTGTGTATTCTGATGCTGTGGGGTAGAATACTCTATACATCTGCTAAGTCCATTTGTTCACAGTATTGATTCAGATCTGTTGTTTCTTTGCTAATTTTTTGTCCGGTGACCTATCTCTTTTTGTCAAAGCGGTGTTGAGGTCCCCTATTACAATAATGTTATTAATTATATGGGCTTTCATGTCTGTTAAGATTTGTCTTATGTAGTTTGGAACTCCGATATTTGGTGCATACATGTTTAGAATTGTTATCCTCTTGCAGTTTTCCCCTAACAAATATGTAGTGACCTTCTTTATCTCTTTTGATTATTCTCCTTTTGAAGTTGTCTGCAAACATAATATGTACTCCTGCTTTTTTCTGGGTTCCTGTTGCATGGAAGATTGTTTTCCATCCTTGGACTCTCAGTCTATGGATTTCCTTTTGAGTAAAATGTGTTTCCTGTATACAGTTACCATTGGATTTTGTTTCTTAATCCACTCTGCAAGTTTGTTTCTTTTTACTGGTGAATTGAGGCCATTTATATTTATGGTTATAACCAATATATGTTGGCTTATCATTGCCATGTTATTTACTTGCTGTTGGTTTCTAACTTTTTTTATCTGTTTAATTGCTTGCTCTGCTTGAGGGTTCCTTTCTATTGCTGTTCTTGAAATTGCATTCATTTTCTTCTCTGTCTAGATTGCCTTTAGTACTTTTTCTAAGGATGGTTTGGCACTCATGAAGTTCTTCAGTTGCTCTTTGTCATGGAAATATTTCATTTCTCCATTAAACTTGAAGGATAGTTTGGCAGGATACATCAATCTTGGTTGGAAGCTGTTTTGTCTTAGGATCTGTAATACTTCACTCCAAGCTCTTCTCAATTGGATAGTTTGTGTTGAGAAGTCTGCTGTGATTCTGATGGGCTTTCCTTTATAGGCAATCTGTTTCTTTTCTCTATCAGCTTTTAATATTCTGTTGTTTGGCTGGAGATCTGCAATCTTAATTACTATATGTCTAGGTGTAGTTTTATTATGTTTATGACTAGTAGGAGTTCTATTTGCCTCATTTATCTGTTTCTCAGTTTCTGTTTCCATGTTTGGGAAATTTTCTGCTACTATTTCTGAAAATATTCTTTTATGCCATTTGTGTCACCTCCTGCTGTTTCATTGACTCCTATTAGTCTGACATTATTTCTCTTTGCCTCATCTCGCAGCTGTTGAATTGATTTTTCCTGGACCCTTGTTGACTGTAAGAGATACTTCCTTTCATGATCGCTAGTTGTCATGGTGTCTTCAAGATGTGAAATTCTATCTTCAGCCTCATTCAAGCAGTTTTGCAAGCTCTGAATGGAAGTTTGATTTCCTGCACATCTCTTTGAGTCTGTTTCATACCTTCTAATTCATTGCTATATTGCTCATATAATGTTTCTATCCATTGCCTCTGTTCACTTATGTTTTTTATCTGTTTCTTCTCTAGATATGTGGAGAATTTCTTTCATTATTATTGCCATAACATTTTTTTCCTGAAAGATTATGTCTGATCTGATCTCTTCTATAGCCTGATGGAGTTGTTTCTTTCCCTCCATTGCAATCATTCCAGCAATTTCAGGTATGTGTTTCCCAAGTTCTCCTATGTCAGTGTCTCCTGGACTTGTTCTGAGTGGGATGGAGTTCTGAGATTCCATTTTTGTCCTTTGACTTGTCATGCTTGATTCCAGAGGCAGAACACTCAGTCTCCCTCTTCTCTGGCGGTTCAGCAAAGGTCACTAGTAGCCCTAGTTTTCCTGGTGGTTGGGCTTGCCCCTCAGTGTCTGCTGAGATGCACTGCTTAATCTGGGGTCTTCCAGTAGATGGTGAAGTGTACCTAGTTCTCCCATGTCTCAGATGCAAACTGTGATGTCAGTTGTTGTCAGCTGGTCTGATCCAGCGACCCCTTGAAGTTCAGGGCATGTGTATGATCCAGAATCCAGTTGCACTGGTGGCATAACCCCAGACCAGTGGTCCTGTGACCCCAGGCAGTGCAGGGTACAGGCAAAACCCAGACATGAACTGCAGGGTCAACAGTCTGTGGACCACCTGATTCTGTGTCTCCAGCCAAATCAGGCCACGCACAGGAGCCAGATGCAGGCCACACCAACAGCAAGCACAGACTGACTCTGTTTGTGACCTCTGGGAGGTCAGAGTTCAAGTAAAGCTCAGACCTGAACCACGGTGCCAGCAGCTCATGGAGTGCCTGCTCCAGTACCTCACTCAGTGCTGGGCATGAGCAGGGAGGGCCCACACATGAACCCCAGTGAGAGCAGTTCATGGGCCTTCTGAGTGAGGATCTCCTGTCTGCACCAGGCATACAGAGGGTGGAGACTCAGCTCCATTCACATTTTTAACATAAATGTAGTAATTGTGTGACATCACTATTACAGATCTCCTTTCAAGTTTTTATTTATGTCAATAGTTTTCTTAGCACATGCCTCAAGATAAGGAATAAACCAGAGATAAATTGATTCATAACTTTGTAACCATGCTAGAAATAAATAATCTTCCTCCATGGATGCATAGTTTTCTTTAGAAAAATTAACTTTCATACAATTTATTAAGATATATTCCCAATGAAGTGTTTTTATATTTAATGATTACTATCAAATGTATAACACATAATTTTATGTGTCGTGATAAATTTTGTAATAATCACTAAAGATAAATCAATACAGAAGAATATGTTCAAGTTTATTTTAATAAATGCAACATTTTCCATCTTAATCATTTTGAGTATATATTCAGTGACAGTAATTACTTCCAAATTTCCATTCAGTAGTAACTTATTCTGTCTTCCCCAGTGCCAGATGAACCCTAATCTGTTTTCTGTCTCTATGAATTTGCCTGGTCTAAATATTTCTTACCAGTAGAGTTGTACAATAGTCTCCCTGTTTGTCTGACTTATGTTACTTAGTATGATAGCTCATCCATCTTTTGCATGTATCAGAACTCTTTATAGTGGAATATTTTTTATTATATATATATTTTCTCTTTTCATCTTTTGGCAGCTTGATTATGATGTGTCTTAGTGTGGATTACTTTGACTTAATCTTACTTGGAGCTCACTAGTTTTCTTGTACATAAATTCATGCATTTCATCAGGAAGCTGCCAGCTATTATTTCTTCATTTTTACTGACCTTTCCTATTTCCTTTCTGGGAGTCCTGAAATACACACATTAGACTGCTTGATGATGTCTCACAGATTCTTTAGGCTTGTTCTAACTTTTCTTTATTCTTTTTTCCTCTGAACTCCTAGTTTAGTCATTTCAATTGCATTAGGTTCAAATATACTTATTCTTTTTTCTTTCTGCTCAAATAACCGATGGGTTCTTCACTTACATACAAAAATCTGCCTAGTCACGCTGGCAGCAAAACCAACATGGTGCCCTCCATTGAGACCATGTGGCAGGCCCCACCTTCCTGGTCAAGCTACTTCCTCCCACCACAACATCCTGTTTTCCTTCTCCCAGCACACACACACCAATCACTTACTGCCCTATCACTCCAGACGGCCCAATCACTAACCACCACATCACCCCAAATTATCCACTCACTACCTACCATATTGCTCCAATGACTATCTGCCACGTCACACAGACCAAACCTCCAAACCCTCCCTCAGCCTAATCCTATGTAGCTACTGCTCCCCTGGCCAAGCTCCCAGAAGCTCCACGTCCCTCCTTTCTCCTGTGGTCTTCTCCATGCCCACAATAAAGGCATTTTTTATTTTGTTTTATTCTTATCTGCACCAAAAAAGAAAACCTATCAATAGGCTGTTAAAACCCTCTGATAAATCTGCATTCAATTATTATGCTTTCAGACCACAAAATTTCTCTTTAGTTTCCTTTTATTTTTTAAATTTTTACACATACACATTTGCAGTATGTGATTATATTCATTGTGGGGAATTAGTACATGTCCCTCCACTCTTCCTTTTGTGCCAGCATCAGATCCATTTATTTATCTTACATGTTTTCTTCATTCACATCCTCATTTTACTTTTTGTGTATATATAATCTTCATGGTTCTTAAGCTTCTTTGTCTATTTATTTTAACAAATTGAATATATTTAAGAAAATTACTTTAAAGTTTTTGTTAGTAAGGCCTTTTTCTGGGATTCTTTAGAGATGGTTTCTTTCAAATTACTTGGTTCTTTTGATCAGAACTTTATTTCTTATATTTTTGTGATTTGTTGTTCAAAAGTGACTTAAATATTGTAAGGTGATAATTCTGAAAATCAGATGTTTCACTGTCCCAAGTGTTTTATTTCCTTGGTTTCTTTGCTTTCTTCCTTTTATTTTTTCCTTCCTTGTTTCTTCCTTTCTTTTTTAATTTTTCTTTTTTTGTGACTTTGAAGTTACAATTTGTACGTTTTCATTAATCTAGTGACTTTCCCAAACTTTTTGCCAAGGCACTTCTTTGTAGTGTACTCTACTTTTCAGCTAGTGTTTTAATAAAGATTTTTAATCAAGCGATCAGCTAGCGTTTTAATAAAGATTTGTTTGGACATCATGAGTAAAAAGCAAATAATTTAAAAATTCTCTCAACATTTACATATTAGCTCTGTGCCATAGCTTTTTCAACATTTAGTTAGACTTGCACAGAGCCTAAGAAATGACCTGTTGTTAAAGTTTGTGTTCTTCTCTGACCTTTTCTAAGCATACGCTTCACCCTGAGCATATGAATGTCTTTCCAAATTCCACCATATTCACATTGTGTTTATTCCTCTAATTTTCTGAAGAAACTCTTCTCAGCATTTACTCTGATATTAGTTGATCTGTCGTATGTTGCAGCCATAATCCTTTGCTTGAAGCATGCACAGTTGGTACTTCATGTTCCAGGACATCTGAGTAATGCCTACAACCTTTTCAGCCCAAGTTGTGAGTTTAGAAGAACAAAACAAGTACTCTCAGTCAGTCTTTCAGAAAGCTTCTCAAGACGGTAGAATATAACTTTTTTTTTTTTTTTTTCGGTACTGGGGATCGAACTCAGGACCCTGGCTTGCTAGGCAGGCGCTTATTCCACTGAGCTATATCCCCAGCCCCAAGACGGTAGAATAGACACAGATAAAAATTTGGAAATAAAGTCTGTTCTACTTCCTCCATAACTAGGGTCCAGAGACCCTGCATGAGAGTGGAGGCTCTTTGCAGGACTGAAGCCACATCAGTGAGGGTGGAGGTAAGAGGAAGTGAAAACACCACAGTGGCTTCCAACTGCTCTGAACCTGCCCCTTACTTCATCCAGTACTGCTTGGTTGTGCAAAGCTCAACCATTTCCAGAGTTCAGAAAAATTGTTATACTTTTCTACTTGTGTTTCTACTTGTTACAGTTTTCTGCTTGTGTTGGAAGGTTGGATGTGGGGGAAGAAGACTCTGGATTTTTTTTTCTGTGCTTTTTTGCCAATATCACTCCAGAAAAAGGGTCTGAACACCTAACACCACTGTGATCTTTAATTTAAAATTACACTTCCATTGCACTACTTATAATAATCCATAAGATTTTCATACCCCAAAATATATTAAAACAAAATTGAATGGAGGAAGTGGATTTAAAGCATAAATTCATAGAAAAAAAGTTTAGAAATTACAAGTTGGCAAGAATTTATTCTTGAATATTTAACTGATTGGTGGAATATGCTATAAACTATTCCACTGAGTACATTTACAAAAAGAAGTATGAAGAGTGGCCTCTCCCAGCCAACACCATATAGTGAATGCCATGCCTGCTATGACCCACATCAAACCGCTGTCCTGTTCTCCAGCTTGATTCCCCTCAGCACAGGGTCACTACCAACCACCTGACCTGATTATGTATGAGTCCAAGGCCCCCAGAGAAAAGATAAACCTGGAAGAATTAGCAGCTTCAGGAAGAAATAATGGAGGGACGAACAGTGTTATCCCATGGCTCTTGCGAACTGCAAAACATGAGATTTTCCCTAGAGAATGACTTCTTTATGGTGAAAACCAGGTAGAGAAGAATTCCAAAATAGAGCATACCACATGGTAAGAGATTAATGAGGTGTCAGTTTGGGAAGGAGTTGATTGTGGAACTGGTTTAGACATTGTTCCCTTGAGAAGTTCAAACTCAAGACAGGAGGACATAAGTCCTACACTCAGTGGTGGGAGGTGGTTTGTGGAGATGGCTAAATCTGAAACTGATAGCATTGAGTCCAGTGGTTTCTTAACCCCTCACCCTGCCCCCTGCACCTAGTGGAGACCAGTGGTCTGATTGCTTCTCTGTACTAATGAGAGCAACGATGCTGCTTGTCTTAAAGAGTTGCCACAGTCTAGGGTTTACAAGTGGAGGGATCTCTTGAGGGAGGAGGGGAAACTCACTAACTCACAGATTATGAAGTGTGGTGGGGAAGACTGGGACATGCTGCATTACAAGACTGCTGTTCCTGGAAAAAATAACACACTCATTTGGAAATACAGAGGAACTTTTCTTTCTAGTTATTTTTCACCTTTCTTTTTAATGGTGTTTGGAGTGATTTTCTAATTTCCTTTTTGCTTTCTTTTCATTTTTGTTTTGTTTTGGATCATTTTTTTCTTTTTCCATTTTTTATTCCCTTTTAATTTGTTCCCTTCTTATGTTTTCTCAACCCCCCTTCAGCTGACTCTTTCTTTATTGTTGTTGGTGTTGTCTTGATTTATTTTGTTTTTGTTTTTGGATATTTTTTCTTGGGATTTTTTTTTTTGGTGACTTTCATCTAATACTATTCATTTCATTTTATTCCTTAATAGAGTCCTTTATTTCACTTTTATCATTTCTTTCTAATCTTCCATCACTTAATTTGTCAAATTTATCTTATGCATGTTTCTGTTTCCTAATGGCTATTCTTACCAGTATAACCATGAACCTTCCTAAATCTATACATAGTTAACTATATGTTTTTACTGCTTAATCCTGTTCTCTGTTAGTGTTGAATTTAGTAGATATTTACTGTAGGTGAACGTCTGGTTTCTTTAGTATCAATACTATATTCATAGACCTCTTTTCTATTGTTAAGCTTGGTAAATTATTGGTTCATAGGGTTTGTAAATATCCAGTTTGTTTTTGCTGCTGTTCTTGATTTTGTTGTTATAGCCAAGGTGACATAGCTGTTATGAATTGGTTTTCTTCATATGTGAATATTGTAATGCCTTGGTTTATGAATGCTTCTGATCACAAATACTGGTTCCTAAACAAAAGCATCTGATAAAATCTTACTTCTATTCACAAACTCCACAATCTTCTGTAACAAACACAATCTTCTTTCACACAACACATCTTTCCCACACAAACACAAATTTTCCCCAATCATAAAACAAATTAAGTTCATGCACAGAGGTACCACTGTATCTGGACTTCCTGGTGTCATAAACAGTGCTGTGCTCCATTTCTGGAGAACTGGGTACTGGGCCAAATAGGCTCCAACCTCCCCTCTCAAATAAATGGAAGTGGTTGGATCTTGAAATAAAGTCAGTGACCAATAATTAGCCATGCATAGAGGATACTGCTGAAAAGTATACATTAACTAAAGAGGTCTCCATACAACCAACATAGATACCCACTATAATCAAACCTTGGCACAGAAAACAAACAAAAAAATATAAACACAAAAGATAAGATTTTTAAAATTACCTCCAGAATCTCTCAATTCTCTCAAAGCCAATCCAGGGGCCACTGAGCAAGAAGAAGTCAAAAGCCATGCAACCAAATTTTTAATAAGGTAAGAGATGAGATAACAAAACAGAATAGTAAGGTGCTTGGTCATTTCACTGAGGATATAACTAAACATGTAATAATCCAAACAAACAAAAAAAAAATCAGGGAGTCTACAGAAGACACTAAAAAGATTCTAGTACAGCCAAATAAAGTGATTCAAAACATAAATATCCAGCACAGAAAAGAATTAGAGACCATAAAAATGTATTAAGCATAAATCCAGATTAAAAATTCTATTGAACATATGAACAGCTAGAGAAACCAAGGTGAAGAGAGTGTTAGACCTAGAAAATAGGTCTGAAATTGGTAATCAATTATTGAGACACACCTTAAGAACAACAAAATTAATGTTCAAAAATGAATCCCACAGCTTCAAAATGTCACCAAGAAAATGAATGTAAGATTAATTGAAATTAGTTAAAAATCAGAAGACAGTACAAAAAGCAAAAAATACATGTTCACAGAAGTAACAGCAGAAAACTTTCCAAAAGGAAAACGAATTTAATGTACAGATAATTGAGGCATATAGAATGTTATTCAGCCAGGATAAAAAAAGAACTACTCTGCAGCCATCATAATAAATATACCAGAAATACAGCAAAAGAACAAAATTTAAACATGGTTTAAAAAATTAACTTTTCAGTTATTAAAAAAAAAAAAAAACACACATTACTCTCCACCATCAAGGAAGCCTTAGTGAGCCACACTGAGGCATGCAGGAGGGAGAAATCCCACCCAACTCCCCTCTGCCATTAAAGCAGCCTGGGTGTGCCATGCTGAGCTTCACAGGAGGGAATAAAATCTTCCCATTGCATCTCCAGCATCATGAGAGGATCAGTGAGCTGCATGGGAGGGGAGAAACCCCACTTATCAGCTCTCCACCACTGCAGGAACCTTAGTCCACAGAAATCCAGGTGCCTGGCCCATATCTCCACACCATGAGATGAGCAGCCCGCACAGAAAGTACCCAGGACATGGCAACCGGATCCTCCAGAGGAAACCAGGGTAAATCCACTCTAACAAGGGGAAACACTTTGCAAACAAACTCATAATTCACAATTGGTTCCATTATATAACTATGGACTTTGCTCCTATTGTCTAAAGTTCAAAATCAATAGATACCACAGTTTTTCAATTTCTAAATTGTGCCAGATGCTATTATTACTGCTAATAGTACTACTGTAGCTAGGATGCAATATCTGTTTTAATCAACTGTTTTCCCTTGTGTAACAATATTGGAAAGCTCTGGGTTATAACATCACCACAGCCCTACACCAGAAGCTGGGACTGAACCAAACAGAAATAAGCATCTCAATTAACTGGGAAGGTAGGATCTTGAGACACACACAAAACAGGAATCTCTTACACAGAGAAGGTACCTCTAAAGGACAGCCTAGAGAGGCCTAGATAATAGTGATATAGCTTCCTATGACCAAAAATCACAAGGATATCACAGAAAACAAAATACAAATTCTTGAAATAAAAAATGTCAAGACAAAGGAACAAAATGTAGTCTCATAACTCCAGCCCACCCAGAACAAACCCAGGAGACAATGATCTAAAAGAAAGTAGAAGTAACACGTCTAAAATTTCAGAAATGATAGCAACTGAAGTAAAGAAACAACTCCTGGAAGCTACAGAGGAAATGAGATCAAAAATAATCTCTCAGGTAAAAAAAGAAATGAGAACCATAATGAAAGAATTTATCAGTATATCTAGAAGGCATAGATTAAGAACATAGAGAAGCATAGGAAAATCATAGAAAACTTGAATGAACAGTTTAGGAAAGAATTAGAATGCATGAAAGAGATTCAAAGAGATATCCAAAAAATTAAAAATTACATTGAAAGCTGGTAAAACCACTTGAAAGAAACAGAAGATAGATTGTCAGACCTTCAAGACAGGATCACAACTAGTGATCATGAAAGGAGAGGTGTCTTAAAAATAACAAGGAACCAGAAAATAACAATTCAACAGTTTCAAGCTATGCAAAGAAAAACAATATAATACTGATAGATGTCAAGAAAAAGCAGGAGAGAACACAAATGACATAAAAAGACTATTTACAGGAGTAATACAAGAAACTTCCCCAACCATGGGGAAAAAAATGACATAAAGTTAAGTGAAGCATATAGAACAACAATTAGCCAAAATTAAAATAAATCTACTCCTGGAAAACAGAATATTAAAAGCTGTCAGAGAAAATAAATAGATCACCTATAAAGGAAAACCCATCAGAATCATGGCAGACTTCTCATCACAAACAACTGACCGAGGAATGTGAGCCAAAATAAACCTTTCCTGTATACAAGTTGATTATTTCAGGTATTGTTACAACAATGGAAAGCTGACTAACATACCAGGTTATACATTAGCATCATTTCGACAACTTGCCAAAAAAACAACTTGAGGTCTCTTACCACTTTAGGGTATTTGGGATCAGTGCTAATATTGGTATTTAGTTAAAGTAGCTCAGATGAATCTAATGTTTTCCCATGGTAGCAAAAGTCTATTGCTTATCTTTCCAACCTTATGCTTTACAATTCACACACACTCTCTGAGCACTGGTCTACACTGATGTTTTTCAATTGCTCCACCCAAGGGCCTTTGTACTTGCTATTTCTGAGTCTGGAATGTTCTTCCTAAAGATCTTCAGATGACTAACTTCATTTATCAAGCCATCATCTGGAACACTGGCAATCTTCATGGTGTTCAAAAAAACAACACCTGAGAATCTCCAGCAGGCATTCAATGGCTATGACCTAGAAAGAGCTTGTGAGAGTCTCACTGCTAACTCACTGATCAGAGGAGGGATAACATCTACCACAAAGTAGATGGCTTTGATTTACATAATTTTACAACTGGAAGAAACTAAAGAAAGAGTCTTGTGTAATCAGTGTTATAGACACTAAGACCTAGATGTCTTCCTAATTTCTATCTTTAGTGTTTCAGAAGTAAATTTCTGACCAAAATATGGAGTGTTTGAATCACACTGATGATCCAAGAACTATTATATACTATTATGACTCATGCTGTGATGTTTGTAATTTTTGACAGTCTTGTAAAAATTTTAGTCAGCATCACTTTGTGTTGTAAACTATTTGCAAATCATCAGTCTATCCTTTATACTATTATTTGATGAACCCTTTACTGGCCAATCTAAAGCAAATGTGTTATAGAAAATTCTCATCCTATTAATGTGCAGTGTGGGGTGTGGTGGTGTATGCCCATAATCCCAGCATTCAGGAGGCTGAGACAGGAGGATCACTGTGAGTTCAAGGCCAGCCTGGGCTACATAGTGAGACCTTGTCTCAAAAAAAATAAATACATATGTACATACATACATATATAAATTAATTAAGTAAGTAATGTGGCTGTCAAAGCAGCATGTTACAGGGGAGGCAAGACTGGGTATGCATGTGAGCTTGCCTCATTCTAGTCTAAACTTTTTTATGTTACACTGAGTCATATTGCACCTAAGCACCAATATATTACTAAGTATAATTTGCTGAACATTCTTTTTCCAGTTCATTGAAAACTTATCAGATAGTCTTTTTCAAGGATTATGAAGGTAGTAAAAAGTCAAAATTTATTATCAGTGAATTAATGAGCAGCTGAGCTTCAGATGAATATTAAGATGTAGTGTAAGCTCTTGACTTATTAGCTTCCTAGAATAGGCTGCAACATCCTCCACAGCCTGGTCTTTGTCTCCTTCCTCCAGCTGATCCTCTGTCCCCACCATACACACCACCAAACAGTGCTTCAATATTTCTTCCACACAAAATGCTCTTCTTGACTCTGTATGTTTGCTCATAACTTATTTTTTGCCACCTAGGTAGTACCTGTTTTCCTTTTGACAAGTCCCGATTCTTGTAACGCCTCTGAAAGAGCTTGTTCTTATCTCTTTCATTTATGGAAAGACTGGGTACCTATCCATTATGCCCTTTTTCATGCTCCTTTTTAAATATATGTGGTATTTCTAGGATCGTGCCTGGCCCAGCAGAGAAGTTCTAGAAAGAATTCATTGATAGATTAGATTTAGTTAATTAATATCACTTGCTACGTTATCTTCTATTTATTGTTTGGGTTTTTTTTTTTTCTGTCTATCTCATTAAAGAACATATTCCTCCCAGGCAGCAAACATAGTATTTATTGTAGAGTCAGGACCTGTCATTGAGTCAGCACAAAGATGCTGCATAAATACCTGTCATACTCAATTTAAATTGCACAGACATTCCAAGATGTAAGGGCCCATAATTTATGAAATCTTCATGATAACACTTAAGAAAGAATAGATTTGAACTAAGGCAAATCTAAAAACCACTCGTGAAGCAAAGCACTTGGTTCAGCGGGAGAGTTTAACAGTTCAAATGTGTCTTTGGTTCAAATGTTCGCTCTACTAACGGGCATTTCTAAAATGTGTTTTTACTGTTAAAGCTGAAAGAATTTGTTTGAAAGGCATTAGGACACCGAATGTTAAAAACATATCAAGCCCTTCCTTCGACCAGAAAAGTAACTGTCAGGAGAAATGCTCACAGGCAGGATTTCAGCCTCACACGATTTCAAAGTATTTCCTTGGGTGAAATGTTCCCAGAGACACTTTAAATTGAAGGAATTTTGTTTGCCAGTGTAGCTGCTAACATCATTTCATTAGCAGAAGCCACCAGTATTGATTCAGAGTGACAACAAAACCCAAAATTAGATGGATAGGTAGGTAGGTAGACAGACAGGTAGATGACAGACTGTAGATAATGGATAGATGATAAATAGATGATAGACAGATAATACAAAAATAACGGTGAAATCAACTTATCATTTTCCATTTCCAAAGCTTAATCATCAGTCCGCACAAAAATTAAAATTATGTTCTTAGGTGCCATTTGCCTGATAATAGTAATGGTTTCTTCTAGAGAGCAGAAAGGAACCAGGACAGAAAACTTTGTTATCTGTAATATTTACATTTTTATGTGCATTAGTATGCATTTATATATTTTAGAAAATTATGTTATTTTTTAAACTATCTTCTAGCCAGGATGGTGGCACATGCCTATAATCCCAGCACTCAAAAGGCTGAGGCAGGTGCAGGGTTGCTGTGGCTTCAAAGGCAAGTCTGGGCTAGTGAGCTTGAGGCCAGCCTGCACTACAAAGAAAGACCCCTGTCTCAAAAGGCCAAAGCATATATATATCCACACATGAATATATACTTTCATAAATCCATCAGTAGAAAAATTTTAGTGGTAGTTAAAATATGAAATGTAATTTTTTAAACCTTCCCTATGATAAGATTGAGTAATTGTATTAATTGTACATCTCACAGAAATTTTAGAAGAATTTATGTAGTTAATAAAGATAAAATGATTTTTTACTTTTAAAAAGTGTCAAAATTTTAACTCCAAAGAATATTAATTCTGTCAATGGCATTTTGTCCTGAAATTATCTTTGTTATCATAATTTTGATCCAGAGTTCCTCATAGAATTTCAAAAGTGACTTCCAATACTGTTCTATGGTATATGTTTTTCCTAATTTCTAAGTCAACATGTGAAATGCAGAAAATGCGAGGGAACATAAATCTCTATATTTTTAAATCATTCACTCAATTCAGGGCTTTAATTTACCACTAGAAATACAGTGGCAAATTAAAAACTAACCATACAAACAAATTATAGCAGGTCCCTGCCAGGTGATATCATGTTGCCATTACAAAGAATATATCAATTAATTTGTACATATTTTCACACTGGGTTTTTAAATGAAAAATATATTGAGTGAAATGTGTTGTATCATTTTATTCCTGTATAATGGATTAAACCAAATCTTAGTGATGTAGCAAGAGCTATTATTTCAAAGTTTCTATGGGCCCACAATTTGGCCAGTACTTAGCATGCACCTCTGTTTGGTGTCTCACAATGCTGTCATCAAGGTGTTCGCCAAGGCTGTGGTCATCTGAAAGGTCCGTCAGCAGCTGTGCTTCTCAGCTCACTGTCATTACCAGCAGGGTCCAGTTGCAAGCAGCCTGCTGGACTGATGACCTCAATCCCTCACCATAGCCCAAGCCCGCGCTCAGTTCCTGAACACTTAACCCTCTCCGTGGGGTAGCACCCAAACTGGCACCTGGCTCCTCAAGATGAGCAAGCCACAAGAGTGTGAGCAGGACAGTCAGCAGTCTTATTGTTTAATCTTGGTATGAAAAACAGTCTCTTCTGTTATATTCATTAAATGCAAGTCACTAGATCCAGCCCACATTCAAGGGCTAACGCAGGTAAGAGTATGATACCCAGAGGTGGCATCACTGGGAGTTACTTATGAAGGTCTCTTCCTGTGTGTTCAGTGTGCTTCTATTATTATCTAAGCAAGGAAGACGTGATGCCAGTATTATTTAAGCAAGGATAACATTAGAGAAGTGTATTCAACATGTGAACACAGAAAATCTGAATAATGACCTATTAGGCAAGATATTAAAAAATGACTGAAGATTTCGTGACAGCCGTGGTAACAAAAACATGTACAGGATTTGTGTATGTAAAATTTTATGTATATAATACAACATACAAATACCTGTTTGGGGATCCAGTATATACAGTTAGGACTAAAAAACTATATTTTAAAAAGACTATCATAAAGCTTTTTAAAAAAAAAGCTGAAGTTATTTTTTCAGCCAGCACAATACTCACCAATGAATAAAATTTACTGAGAGGCTCACTGAAGGAGAAAAGTCAAGACTTTCTAAGTGTTAGAAATGTGTACTTCGTGATGGGTATACCAATCAGGATTGAAAACTAAACTCTGAAGAGGATGAAATGATTCCACAAAACTCTACAAAGTTGGTTAAACAATTCCTATTGTTCCTCAGTCAAGACAGTCTTTACTTAGGTCCACTACAGGTCTAGTATCTTGGGATCATTCCAAGTTCATGGTTATTTATCGGCTTCAGCTGGTTACACCACCTTTGTGTTGAAACACAACATCCAGTTTTGTTATCTCAAGTGCTCTATAGAGGGAAAA
The DNA here is from genome assembly GCA_004027595.1 of Dinomys branickii. NCBI lineage: Eukaryota > Metazoa > Chordata > Mammalia > Rodentia > Dinomyidae > Dinomys > Dinomys branickii. Next base: position 119,708 of record PVLD010000722.1, read on the forward strand.
TCTTCCTTCTTTCATCAAGAAAAAAATAGGAAGCAAATTGCAGAGAAATGTGTACAGCCTGATTCTTTTATGGTCAAAATAATAGATACGCAGCCTCTAAGTGTGTTGTGGGTATACTTACGCCTGTTTATAAAAGTGTGGAGCTATGGAAGGATATGAAGGCAGAAGGCAGTTATGCAGCCTTTTTTGTTGTCTCTTTGTCTTTTGCTTTGTTTTGTTTTTTCATTTCTATTCTTTTGCCTGCACGATGTGCTAAATCCTGCTAAGGCCTAACTGACCTAAAACAAGTTCCTCAGGACAGGGGGCTACCATTAGTAAGCCAGGAAGCACTTGTACCATAGTAGGGAACCTTGAAAACCTCAAATAAAGAAATAAAACCTGTTTCACTGGATTTAATGATTTTTGCAACATTCTGAGAAAAAAACTTTAGCACCTTTAAAAAATATTACCTGGTATGTGAAGACAACAATATGTAATATAACAACCATTGGTGAATTCGTACCGTCCTGTCTAGTGAAACTCTGTATTGTCTCTAATGTTTTCTTTAATTATTACTTTCTTATTCTCTTTAATGGTTTCATCAATCTTGCATTCTCCTATCTGGTAATCTGAGCAACTTCGTTGAAGATAACAATATGTAATATAACAGCCGCTGTTAATCCCTGTCATTTGGTTTCAAACCCTGTATCATTTTAATGTCCTTGCTTTGCTCTGTTTGTATTTTGCTAGTGTTTTTTTTTTTTTTTTTTTTTTTTTTTTTTTTTTTAGTTTTTTTTTTTTTTTTTTTTTCTAAACTATTCTCTTTAAAACAGCTGGTATGTTGGGTGGGAAAATGCCTTCGTGATAGAAACAGAGAGCAGGGCTGAGTGCGAAGGTGGCCGCACAGCGTAGGCAGTTTGCACAGAGACAGGCAACCAAGTGCTCCTCTGAAAGAGGAAATGAAGTAGGGGAGAGAAGCAGAGAAGTCTGGCCCAGCTACGACAGAACCAACTGGGGTCCAAAGCCATGAAGTTAAAGGAAGAGGAGTCTACAGAGATGTGTGTGTTCGCACAACTGTGTCCAGGTGCACCCCGTTAGGACAGAACATCGGGTAATCTGAGCGGCGTTTATCTCTGCTGGGGTGCAGAGATAAATGGCTGCACGGGTAACGAACAAAGAGAGGCGCATGAGAACCCCTGCCGGGGAGAGAGGACGAGGAACAAACATGGCGTGTGAAGCTGATGCACAAAGAAATGAGGACGATTTGGGTAGGAAACAGTGAAGAAGTGATACAGTTTAAAAAAAAAAAAAAGGTGACAGCAGAAATTGGGACACCAGAGAATGTGAGCAGAAAGATAAGCACTGGTAATCGGCGAGCCAGAGGGACCTACTGGTGCCTTGAAATGGAGCACAGGGCCGGCTTTCTTTTTGGTTGGAGCTGAGGATCGCAGCCATCCAGAAGACATGTACGGGTAACGACCGAGTAGCTCTTTACCCGGTCAGGTTTCCAGGGCTGACTGAGAGCGAGACCATGCAGTAGCTGCAGCTGTGGATGGTAACAAGCACCCAACACAGGCTGAGGAGAACATACGGGAGCCGGGAGGCCGGCTCCTCACGCCACTCCTACAGTCATCGAAGATTACAGCAAGAGAGTCTGGAAACAGAACCAAACCGCCGACGAACAAGCAAACTGTGGCTGAAGCTATTCAAATACAAATAACGGTAGAAATCACAAATAACAGGAGCATCTGAATAATTTAGCAATGATACCATTTTTGAAGACCAGTTTCAAACCACCAGAAAAGTAAGGCAAATGGAAAGCAATTAGTATCACCCAGGCAAAAAAACAGTTTAAAGATTATGTTTATGCTTTTTCTAAATGGCTGATAACAACAACAACAAAAGAAATCTGCTTCAGATGTGCCAGGCAATATAGAAAAACAAAACAAAGCAACACAAAAGCAAAACAGAGACCGCCTGTAGATGACAGTAGTCAGCACTGTAGATAACATTAAGCAAGCAATGCCATAAATGTGTCACTAGGTAGTACCTTTCTAAAGTGTGACCTACTGGCTGCAGAGCACAGAGGAAGAAACAAAATACGTAGCACATGTTGGTATGCTGAAAGTATAGTTTTGTAAGGCAAACATATTGGGGTTCTCCTTATTTGCTGTAGAATATATTCCTTTCTTCTCACCCTTGTCTGAAGAAGACCTACTCAGGAAGCCTGAAACAGCAGTCTGCCCAACTGCTACGGCAGCTTTGAATTAATTACACTACCTCCAGCAGGCCCATTGCCCATTTTTATCTCTTTGTGTGATGAAACAACACAGAACCTTTGACCCAATTCATTAATTTTTTTTTTTTCAAAATGCTTAAAATTGTGATGTACTAGCAGAACATTTGATTGGGTTTTTTCCCAAAGAACCCACTGGACTCTAGGCTGTCGCCATTCGGATAACATGGACAAATAATAACAGGGCTGCTCCCTACCTTGTCAAATCACCAGCGCTAATTTTAGAGACCCAGATTTCCTACAGTGAACATTGAAAAACCCCATAACACTTGGAGGCGTTCTGTAACATCTTATTTTTCTTGAAAGAAAAGAGACAAAGCAGAAAGATACATTAACTAAAAGAAAAAAAGTGCTTGAAAGAATACAAATTGTTATTTAACCAGGAGGTGGAAATCTCCAAGGAAGATCCTTAAAGAAAATGTTTACATTCATTTTTTATATAAAAAGATTCATCTGACAATGTATTACAAACAAACCCCACAACACTGTTGATGATCTCAGCTGGAGCGAAAGGATAGAATGCAGACCAATTTATTGCCAACTGGTTTAAAAAGTTATAGGCCCAGATCCAGAGAAAAAAGACGAGGGGAAGGGTTTAGAGCGTAGCAGGTAGGAGACTCATATTTTCTGATCATCAAACATGAAAAAGCTTTGTGTTCAGCACTTTACAGGCAAAAAAAATTTAATGCTAAAACTAACTTTATGGCAAATAAACCCGATGTTCTGTTAAAATAACTAATACTCAACGAGCCTGGCAAATTATCTGAGGTGACACAGCCCATGAAAGTAGGCCTACGCTTATCTGACTTCAAAGCCAATGAATGACACGGAAAGAAATTCACCAGAGATTCTTTATTTTTTTTTTTAAACTGAAAAAGCATAAACGGAATTAAGTCACTTTACTCTGCTGCTGCATACATAGTTAGATAATCATCCACAAAATAAAGATATATAGGTTTGAGTATGTTACAAAGTCAATTTTAAGTTGCTAGATCGGGTGCTTCTTGTGGCTTTTTCTGACCCTGCAATTATGGGATGGTATTTCAACTTTCAGAAAAAGTGATAAAGGCAGGATTACATGCACTGGCACTCAGAAGGGTTACCTTCAACAGTCTTAAACAGGTAGTGAGTGGGTGGACTGAAGCAGCCAGCAAAGCTCTTTTCTGCCTTCACAATTGCATCTGAACTCGCCCGACTGTGTGGCCTCCAGTTTGCTTCAGGCTCAGCTTCACACCTCCTTGGGATCCTAAACCCAGCCAGATCCACGCATGCGCATCACTTCCTGACCCTTAGACGCCTCTGAGTTTATAACCCCTGAATGAGAAGTTCTGGAAAGAGTGTTTCAGCTCTCACGCTCTATAAATATTTGATTTAGAATTGCTGAAATACGTACTCAGGTCTGCTTTTTAAAAACTTCACAAAATTTTAACAATGTGATATGAAGAAAATGAATTCTTCAAAGACTTTCTGACCTTTAGAGGACGCTGGTATTTGTGCGACAGGAAAATGGAAATGTGGTATTTCCTTACCGTTTAACCAGAGTTACATCTGTATGTTGTAATCCTATATGAAGCAATCAACAAATGTGTATTAGACATCAACCCTGAGCATTGCCCTAAGCTACACTTAGAGAAAAATACAGGAGAGGCTTAACCAAGAACAGCTCATCATCCAGAGGAGGCTTCTCCTCCGTTAAAATGACATTGTATCCGGGTTCCTGAAAACTGGTAGACACATTTTTAAAATACTAAATCAAATTTTTTTTCTTCTATAAGGAAGTCATATACATATTGGAAAAGGGAAAACATACCAATCATACCTCTTTTAGCTATACTCAATTAAATAAACACAAAATAATTAAACTCACTTATTTTAGGCTCTCTGATCAGGCAAAATGTAATTCTTTCTCCCCGTCTCTGTCATTGTCTGCCTGCCAGTATCTCTCTCTCTCTTTCACAGGATTATTACCAAAAACTCAGGCTTTCCTCTAAATTCCAGTTCTGCTTAAGCATTCTTTGAGTTTGGGTGGAGTCAGGCAAAATTGCTTAACCTATCCCGAAAATGAAGCTCACGATCAAGGCCTCAAAAATCTTTTGTTCATATCCCTGATAACCGCTATTCACTGAAACCAAAGACCAGTACGTGGTAAGCACTCAATAGCTATTAGATGAATTTAAATTATTTTTACTGCCATCATGGTCATTATTTTGGATCTGATTGTCAAAGTAGGAGGCTGCCAGTTTTGTTAACTGACATTTTCGAACTTAATTCCATTTTACAGCTAAAATAACTACAGGAGAAATCACATTCCTGTGGGAGGGGGAATCAGAACATGAGGGGTAGATTCAACTCAAAAGAAGTGGATAGCGGCTGAAAAGGTAGCTTGCATTGCTTATTAAATAACTCTCTACCGGCCTAACTCGTCTATGGAACCCGGAACTACACAACTTCTATTGACATTTTATACACTCTATTGTCGTTTTAAGCATTATCATTGTAAAAGTAGTAAAACAACCTCACCAAACATTGCAAATCTCCATTTTTTTTCTTCATTCCTCAGTGGGGATATTTAGGTCATAAACCAATTGGGAACGAGCTATAGCAATAGAAAGTGAGAGTCGTAAGTGCACAACGGGACGGGGGCAAGAGCTTGTGCTGCTGCCTTTGCTCTCTGTGGACTGCGTGCGTCATTTGCTCCCGTAGCCGTCTGTGTGCTTCACCTGTTATAACCACTGCAGTTTTTCAAGTTGTCTGTGTCTCTTCCCTATGGTACAGTAGGCAACTTTACTTTGGTAGCGGTCACTGCACTGCCTCTCAGGCCTACCAGAAATCCTGACGTAAAATGGGCTATCCATAGCTCATTGTTGTTGCAAGCAATATATTCACAATTTAAACAGGAAATTCTATGAACTTTTAAACATTTATTATGATCAAAATCAAGTTTCAGGATCAGAATTTCACTATCTAAAAAAAATCTTTTATATTTTAGAGATGTTTACTTTTTTCCAAATCATCGTTTGCATGTCCTTGACTCAAAAATTCTCCGCACTTTAATTTTTTTGACAATCTTTGTCTTAGGTATTTCAGCTAAATATATTAATGGGGATTTTCATAGCCAATAAAGCCGGTTCTAAATTCAAAGTCAAGAGGAAGTGTCTGATACCACCTAGATTATCAGCCCAGTGGCTGACTCATGCATTACTTTTATTCGCCTTCACAACAGCCTTCTAGGGAGAGCAATGTGATCCCTGTTTTGCATATGAGAAAGCTCAGCTTCATTGCAGAAAAGTAAGTCCATGTAAAACAGCTACCATGGGGAGTGGCTGGATTCTAAACCAGATCTCACTAGGTACAAAGTTCATTCATTTACCATGAATAACTTGGTAAATAAGCAAATAGAATGCAAGTGAAAATATGTTAAATGTGGTCCTATAAATTTTAAAAAATAGAAATTTTGATAAACATGTATGCTAGTAATTTAAAATTAAGACCTAAGTTTAAAATGCAAAGTCCTCTAGCTCTGACTGAGATTCTTACTGCTAAATAATCTCACTACAGACGTGAAGGCATTTTGGCACTGTATAAAAAGTTAAATTCTATAATAGAAATAAGGACGCCTCGGCGTTTTGCTGTAAGAATTTAAAAATTATTTTCCCCACACTTGTATTTTGTAACTAATTGCTTCACGAGGGTGGAAAAAGACATGACTTTGTACTGTCTGCAGTTATAACAAATCAGGAAGCATAAGCTAGACCGGCAATATTTACTTCAAAGTGTGGAGGTAAAGCTACTTCCTAGAATGTGCTTTCCCTAGAACTATTTCAATTTCCAAATCAGCAAGCAATAAGAATTTTTAAAAAGATGGGACAGGAAGAGCTTGAGGAGTTGCTAGGTTTTAAGTGTTAAGTACACAATGCTAAGTACACCCAGTGTTAGGTACACCCAGTGCTCAACTGGATAAAGATGCTATGTCTGTGGAAAGATGAATGTTGCAACTACAATCATTATTGTGAGACGCATATCATCCTCTACATCCCAGAATTCTCTATTGAAATCTGGCTGAGAGAATTGTCTGTGTTCAATTCCCCCACCCCTGGGAATTCCTCCAGCTCTATCTCTACAGAAGGCAATATTGTGCTTATCCACGGAGAGGAGGAAGTTAATCTGCTGAGCTGTTGTCCTGTTCTTTAAAAATACCAAGTCACTGACAGTATTGATTTGGGGCTGTTTATACAACTGTAACTCTTCAGAATTTAATATGGAGAAACTAATGTTTGGTTTTCTTTTTCTAAGATTTTTCTTTATGGACAAGTCAGTGCTTTAAGGGTAAACAAATATTTTGTAAATTGGCCCAGCTGAATGACAAACCAGCAGATTTGAAGCCAGCTGTCATATTTTATCAGGAGCACCCATAAATCTAGGCTGAAACAGGGATCATCCCGTGTCCCTGCACCACGAACAGAGTACCGAGGGAATGTGTTATCTCCCTACTTTCAGAGTGTTTTATTTGGAAGTGTGAGAAACTGACTGTTCCATGGACTGATTTCCTTGTGGACTGATTTTCATGAGGGGAAATTGATGACATATTTTCTTTCCCTCTCCCAAATTGCCTACTTTTCAGTCATGTATTTGAGTACAAGCCCTGACTAACATATTAAATCTAAACTTACCAGTTCACACCAGTACGGTAGTCCTGTTTTGTTCCTCCTCCCAAAAAGAGAAGAAATTCTACCTTCTTGTGAAGAGATCTCACAGGTTTGCAATATTTCTAAATAAAGTGTACTAATGACAGCTGAGCCTTTATGTATTAGTATCAATATGAATTTTTAAAAGGGTATCATCAAGAAAATCATCTTCAAAGATATTTCTTTGCATGCATAATTAAGTATTGCTGTGAGATGAAGCTGAAATGACTGTAGTGGTTCTGATATCCTGGGCTTTTGGTGTTCTGATTCTTTCCTCACCAGCACAGGCAGTGAATTTAACACTCAGATTTGCTCTGACAGGCTGACAACTGATATCACAAGACCACAGCTAAGAGTGGTTTATTACTTTTAGTGGGATTTATTTAATTCAGTCTCACAGCCTGAGGGTGGGGTAAAGATTTAACTCGAAATTAAATTCCAGCAGGAGACCTTTTAATATAAGAAAAATGGGCAGAAGGATAAATGACATGCTCAATTGCAATGAATTTAGAAAAAAAAAGGCTATATTTAACATGGGAAAAAATCCCACAAAATCATTTCAGTTGTATGACAGAGATGGAGAAAAAAGTACAGATGAACCAGTAATGATGATAGAACTTAAAAGAGAATAATCTAAAGGAAAGTTTTGACACACTAGAATTTCTCAACCGATGCAGAAAAAAAATCCCAGTTTATGAATGCTTTCTGTCAATGTCTGTATAAGTTGATAACAGACCCCAAGTGTTCTGTTAACTTTAAACTATACAGTAACTCTGGATTAAATTATACAGTTCAAACAAAGCCACGGAGAGAAATTACTCTGGTTTTTAACTTGAACACAGTGAATGCTTACATGAAACATTTCAGAGCATGAGAGTGTTTATTCACTTGTATTATGAGGAAGTGGAGTTGTATCATAACAGTTAACCTGAGGCCTTCTTCCTCAGGGGTTTTCTCATTAGGAACCCAAAGTTGTCATGACTGATCAAGGAAAGCCTCTTTGAAACCCCACATAGAAATCCCTCCTGCTTCCCTTCACCCCTAAAATTCCTGTGCTGTATTCATTGGATCCAGCTCAGTAATTAAAATATTTCCACAGGGTTAGTAAGTAGCAATAACTGAGTGGAGGGTATCACATACAACCTTGGTTCCTGATGTTCTTGTCTCAGTAATTGTATGATGACACATAAAGGCCAAAGAAATCACTAAGGATCTTATGTATTATTTCAGTTCAAGCACCTTAATAAGCACTATGTCCTAAAAATTGAACACCATAGAAAACTGCACAAGCTTCTCAAACTGTGGAATCAGTTTGGAGCCACCACATTCTTCAATGCTAAAAATGTTAACTAGCACTAGTTAGTACAGATGTTACTCTAATTGTCTCAAAAATTAAAAATATCCTGCAGTTATTTCTTGAGTACACAGTGAAGTATCCTAGGTAACTCGAATGTTCAATGTGACTACATGTATTATCTCTAATAACAATTCTGCATTTCAACAAGGTTGTGTATTGATTCTCTCAATATGGTACACTCCATTAGGAAAAATATTTGGGCAGGTGATTTTTTTGACACCTCTCGTTCTTATACAAGTCAATTGAGCCTTCTAATCCATGGAATAATAAAATACTAGACAGTCTAGCACACTCAAGGTGCCCAGGAAAAGTTCTACTCCTTCTAAATGACCTTCAATTTATTCACTTTTCTTACAATCTCAGTATAAGTGATGATGCTTTTTCTTTAGAAAGAGTACAAGCAGTACCATACCCAAGTGCTGATCCAGGGTAAGTACAAGGTTCCCCAGGAGGTAAAGCACGAACAACGACAATGTCCAGGTGAAAAGCAATAACTACCTTTCTCCAGGCTCAGTCTCCCCCTTATCCACTTGCCTGTTCATCCAATCTGGACATACAGAGAACAGGACAACCAGTACCATTCCACGTTTGATCTACGCTTTCATGGGACTGTTTGTCCTTCAAATCTGATTCTTCTGCCAGCCCATTTCTACAACACTGCATGTATGCATTTGAACGTCTTTGGCTTTAAAGAACTTGAGGTTGCACTGCCTTAATGCAGTGGTTCCTTATCCTTGAATGAATTTTACCTTGTCTGTTTCCTTGGCGACCTTTACCCTCATAGACAAATCTGAAATGCCTGTTGCTGCTGTAGACTTCAAGATGGTGATCAATAATTCCCATAAAAACAGAAGGAGGGTAAATTCCAGAAGCTCTCTCAGAAGAATGAAAAATAATTTTCTGAAGAGCATTTAACAAACGTCTTCATTTTGGGGAGGCTTTTCTATCTAAAAACACATTGAAAAAATCCACCCTGATAGGAGATATTCCAGATAGGATGTATTTTCCTGTTATGTAATTCTGTCTTATTGGAGATTAAGTCAGGTCAACCGTCAGCTCCCAGGCAAATTGAAAACAGGTGAAGAAAATGGTGCGGAGAAAGATATATGCCTTCAGAGGCTGACTTTTTACATCTTCTATCCTGCCACCAACAGCTTGGAAGTCTCGTTTCTTTGAGGAATTATTACTTTGCACTTTAGAAACCAGATATATTTATTTACTTAAAAATTATGGTTCTATATTTATCTGGTATTGCTGGCTTGTTTGTTTCCTTATTAATCTTGTTAGAATTAATGGAATTTATTCTTCGTTGAAATGTTTTGCTTAGGGGCAGGTGTTTTAAAGAAAAGTTAAACTCATTCAGCAAGGGACAGTTGTATGCAGAACAATATACTTCTTAGGTGATTTGATGATTGAGGTATCACTATATATTTTTCTGCAGTAAAGTTACACTGAAGTCCCATTTGCTGATGAACAGCAGAAGCAGATTTTACGTTCATTAGTTCCCCAGTGCCCTGTATGTATTTAGACCATCAGAAGATCAAAAGGTGCGCACTGGAGCGCATCTGACACCAGAGCGCGCTTCTACTGAAACCGAAGATATGCGTGTAACTGAGCCACTTCTCTGCCGAGTAAACAGCCCAAGATGCAAGAGAAACTTTCCTATGCTGAAATTTATTGGTAAGGAAGTTTTCAGCGTTTCTTTTTCTTCTCATTTTCATTTTCCTAATGATGATAAACATGTTGATTTTCTCTAGAGATCTTTATGCTAAAACATTCTATACCATAAACTATTTCAGTGAAACAATGTTATTATATAGAGAATACCAATTTTAGACCAAAGAGTACAACATGAAGAAAATAATTCTTTTTGTCTTATAATTCAACTCAATTTCTATTTGTTTCAAGGCTTCTCTCCAACAGGCTCGGGGGAAACTGTGGCATCATGTCTATTGCAAGTATATCCAGCAGGCTTCTGGGAGACATTCAGGGCCAGGATAATGAGGGAAGGAATGCAGCGTGTCCCTGAGTCAGCGGAGCACACATTTCCACGCATTTCATCATCATGTCAGGCTAATGGCTTGATAGTGATAAGTCCCACCAAGGGGCACAAGCGTCTTTCCTCAAGGATATGCCATCCCCCAGCCCCCTTCATACTTACCCTTGCAAGATTTCATTCCCCTTGGTCACTGCCGTTTGAAATGCTTCTGTGATGCCTGAGGACAGTGAACCCTGTTCTAATGCAAATATATTTAGCATAAGAAAAGTCTACAGAATCAGTATTGAGTTTGTCTTAATAACATGTTTAGACATGGAAAGAATGCCAAGTAGAGTTCCTCAGGAGAGAAAGCTGCTCCAGTGTGCGGGGCTCCCCCCCACAACAATTCCTGTGATTTCATGCACAACTGTGGTCTTTATTTAAAGCCTACTAAGTGAGTAGATACTAGTTCGTTCCACTTCCTATCATCTTGATGTATGGCTCCTAAGAGAAAGTTCTTAAGGAAATCTCTAAATTTAATTCATGTGGCTACTTGAAGGTAATAAACCTAAAGAAAATCCAGTAATTCAGAGAAGAAATAACAAAACTTACTAAAATCAGTTTCAGTAGTATGTTGTGTGCAGATGTTTTTCAAGTATTGAATTCTGTCTCTCTATGAAAAGGCCTAACTCTTGGAAAATATAAACATACTATATTCTCTCCTCTACCATTTTCTCTCCATAAAATAGGAGACAAGGAAATAAAGAGTAGGATAAATGTGACCATGTTCACTTTTATAAAGAAGCTGAGAGAAAGAGGATAAAGAAGTCATGCATTTCAATTTGCCTTTGTTAATTGAAGATTTTTTACTACAAGTGGAAGGCAAGTTTGTCCAGTACTAGGTGCAGTGCGAATACCATGGAGATATACTTCTAACAAGTTGTGAAAAACAGTAGAACAATGTACAAAAATAACATCAATTCTGGTGTAATATTTCTGCTTACCTATCTTTCATATTCTTACCACCACACATTTTAATACATCCAGAAAAAACTCATCAGCCACATGATGCCATTTGCATAGTTTAGCAATATTTTAAGCGGTGCTCAGCAGGGCTGCTTGGCCAGAAGGGTAGGCGACCTGTTAGTAGCAGGGGAAGCCAGTTTCGCTGCACAGCTTTAAGTACTTTTTTGTTGTTGCAGCCCAGAGATTCTTTAAACCTTCTAAACTACTTGCCCATAGGCCATAAAATTGATCATTATTTTTTATATTCCCTTTTAGAAACTCCCACTTGGATCTTGTCTGAAATTTCTCTGCTTTCTTTTTGATTGGGGAAAAATGGATGAAGACTGTCTAAGACTGTAAAGCTACATTCGAAGGTAACTGAGCTTAACTGTTTTGTGATTTTGGCTCCATTATAGCATTGGGCAAGGCTAACCTTTGGCTGAATTAATTCTATGGACTAGGGGACAGTATCGCTCTACTGAGAGAGAGGTAGATAGAAAACCAGCTTCAGACTCTTTGGGGGACTCCATACATCACAGAATTTCTAATATATGAAGGTGTTCTTATCTCCACTATAGTTTTAATGTGACCATGTTCACTTTTAAGTCGTTATTTCATGAGTCAATTAAATCTCAGATCTAATTGACTCATAAAGTAATAAGTATTTAATTGCAATCCCAGGAATGTAAGTCCATAATAAAGATTAGAAAATTTTATTGTCAAGATGAAGGCTACATGAAAAGAGGACCTCCCCCCCCACACACACACACTCTGTTAGATATGTCCAGATGTAAAACTGGAATATGGAGTGCTGTGTGACTATTCGCCCTCAGGTTACCAAAGTCAGTGAAGGAGAGGCAGAGATCATGTTGATGGATGAACTTGACTGAGTGGCCTGTGTTACTCCAAGTGAAAAGTGCTCCTCATTGGATCACTTGTCCTTTCTGAACATGCCTATCATTAGTAATCTGCACTGCAACATCCCCATGAGCCGCCCTTGGACCCCGAAGTGAGGTCTATCTTCTCCAGCTCACCACCTTGTCATGCTAAAACAGTCAGTAAATTTATGTCTCCATTTTCTTTCCAATATATGACAGTTAGTTACCTTCCACTTCAAGGTGAACATACTCCCATAGTAAAGGTGGGCTAAGTCCAGGCTCACATTAAGGCAGGGAGGGTATAAACACTGGAAGACAGTTTTAGGTATATTTTTCCACAATCCAACTGAAACTCAAAAACTCTCTTAGTAAGAATATTCTATTGCCTACAAAAGAAACTTCGTAGTGTTCCCTATTCTCACTCCACATCACTTGCCAAATCTCATACGTGTATGAATCTGATTTCCCAAGACTTTATTTCTACCACTGATTTGCCATTCTGACTTGATCTACTTGGAGTTGGTGGGCTAACTTACTTCTGAACACATGCCTAGGCTTATGGAAGATCACAGTCTCTAGAATTAGGTAAACCAAAGTCAAATCCTAACTATTCCACTGCTAAGGAGTGATATGACCAAATTTGTTCATTGATTCAAAGTTAAATTTCATTACCTGCAAAATAAGAGTAATATGTCCTTGTAGTGTTCTTAAATTTAAAAAATGAAGATATTTGCAAGATTGAGAACATAACTCAGTAGTGCTTGCTTAGTGTGCACAAAGCCCAGGATTCAACCTCCACTACTACACAAAAAAAGGAAAAACCTGGACATTTTTAGTTAGTGTTCACTATGTGTTAAATATATTCCCAAGTCAATCTAAAAATACTGCATTAATTTCTATCATTTTCTTACTCAGGTATATTTCATTATTCATATGTACACAGAAACAGAAGCCAGATTATTTGGCACTGGTGTCACAGGCCCTGCACAATGATTTTCCTTCTTTCATCCAGGTGAGGTAAGGTAAAGTAATCCCTCCCTGTTCTTCAGCATCACTCTCCTATAATCAAGAACATTTTTGTCATCTCCTGTATTCAGCAGCCTCAGTTTGTATAAAACCAATTTTCATCAAATCCGTAGAAGTAAACAATTTTATTTTTTCTCTCAATGCTTATTTCAGGCCCAACTATTTCTAGACTGAAAAATCCTCTAGTCACTTTAGACTCAAAAATATTCTTTCTTTGGTAGCTACATTTTCAGGCCCATGTCAGAATCATATACTATTTACTTTGCTTATCTGTTTAAAAAGTTCTCCCCACCTACCCCTGGGTTCAAGATAGACTAAAACTTAAAAATTAATAATAAATGGTAACAGGCATGGGAGGAAGCCCTGTCACTGTGTCTAAACTTTGGGAAGGACACAGTGGCTGACTCTCAGGTACTGCTCAGGATATGAAAGCACCGGTGTGTCCACTGCAGCTCTGTGAAGACATGTCAGATGTACTCCATGCCCTGTCATTAGAAATAGAATTTTTCTCTTTCCAAGAGTGGAAGCCACAATAAAGACTAACAGAAACCACCAGAAACTTCTAGTACAAAGGGAGCCTGCTGTTTCCACAGGCAGCAGCTGTAATTCTTTGGATGTGAAGTTCTTCAGGAATGTTAAATGGCATAAAATTGTGTCCAGACAACTCCCAGTACTCACAGCAGTCTAAGTAAGAACTGTGGGACACATAGACTCTTGTCAATTTAGAAGAGGGAGATATTTCATCTTTGTGGTTTTAGGTTCTAGCTTGTTCTGTTTACGATAGAGATATACATGTCTAAGTCTTCCAAGTTTAATTTACACTATATCTGGCATTGTTGGACAGCACTGGTTCAAACACAAATGGTGACTGTACATTCAAAACTCCGCATATGTTGTCTGAAAGTGACCCATGAGCTTTTGGCAAAGGAGAATAATAGAAAGTAAGATTGTGAAAAGACTAAGTGGTCTTCCAGATGTTTCCCAGAAATATTGTTTCTCAAATATGACAAAATATACCATTCCTGTCTTCAAGTGTTTTACCAATTTTTCCCAGTAAATTCTGTGTTTTTGTTTCTATATAAAGGTCTTTGATCTGTCTTGATTTGATTTTAGTGTGGGATATGAGATATAGGTCAAGATTCATTCTTGGGTGTGTAACCAATGTAAAAATTCCATTTGACCCAGTCATACTTCATCTTTGTATCTTTTTGAAAGAGTTCATGCCATTATAGTACAGTGGAATGCACATAACCATGTTTGGAGCAGTACAGCTCACAAGAGCTAAATCCTGAGAGTGGCCTACATGCTCATCAATAGATGAATGAATCAGAATTATATATGTGTATACATCAGTCATAGAGAAAGACGAACGGGAGAGTCATTGTAGGAAGATGTATGGAACTTGAGCCTATAACACTAAATGAAATAAGTCAGTCACCAAAGGTTATATATTACCTGGTGTATCAGTCAAGGTTTTACTAGAGAAACAGATATAACACAAGATATACAAATGTATAAGAAATTACAAGATTGGTTTATGACAGTCAACCACAGAGTTGGATGAAAAAGCGTGCAGACGGTGTCTGCGCACTGGAAACTGAAGGATTCAGTCCAGGGTCTGGAGTTCACTGCAGTGTTCTGTGCAAGTCCGAATCAGTAAGCAAACGTGTCTGCAATGGAAGACTGATGAGTACACGGGAAGGCTGCAGGCTGCAAGGCGGAAGCCGAAGAGTCCGCACCAGAAGCCAGGAGATGACATCCAAGCTGAAGGTGAAGACGGGAGCTCCTCTGAAGAATGGAAGCCCCCCTGTCCTTCCGTTTCCCTTTTCTATCACATAGGTGATAGGCCACCCTAGGGCGGCTCCTCTACACCCTAGGGTGTAAAACTGCTGAGCCAGTTGCTGAGCCAAGTTTAGTTAAACTTCCAAACTTCTCAAATTGACACAATCATACACTACACACACGGTGAAACCCTGCCCCCTCATTATACATGCCAAATACTTCATTAAGCATTAAGGATCAAACCATAGAGTGGTGTACAACCAAAGGAAAAGCTATCTGTCCTCCTGTAATTCATCTTTACATTCTCTCCCTTTCACTTATCACACAGCCCATAGGATAGCGTACGCTTTAGAAGAGCTTAACGGGTGTGATTGGAGAGCTGTGTGATCAACAGCCTTTCTCAGGGATATTAGACTGAAATGACTGAAAGGGAAGAAGGCACATTACCATTTCAATTGTTCCTGGGAAGTTTCTAGTCTGTTTAATGAGCATGCCCGACACTGCCAACACAAACAGGTCCAACCTGAGAGCACAAACAGTTCAACTGGTCACCCAGTTTAGTAAAGTGTATACCTTAAAATATTTTTATACATTTTTAATTTTTATTAGTACATGGTCATGGAACATAATGATTAATCTTAGTGTTTTTGATTGAAGAAACAGCGTTTGGATTCCAATTCTACTTTTTAAGTTTTCTAAGATCTAAATATCTCTTTAAGTGATTATTTCCAGAGTGTTTAATGAAACATCTTCAGTATAAAAATTCACTGTAGTATGAAATTGCAATCACTATACTCTCATACATCTGAGAATAAACTGTATACATATACCATACATATGCACCAAGGCATTTCTGGTACATAATTTATTTTTTATTTATCTGAAACCTGATCAAATGTCTTCAGGACCGTAGGTATGTAGGGCAAATAACCTAGTAGTTTGGGTTTCTCCTATACTTTTGTGTTGACATTATGTATTTCAGAACCAATGCACTCCCCAAAAGAAACCAGTTGCTATAACAAGACAAAGTTTTAATGATGCATTTCACAAAACATGGTGGAATGTTTAATACAATGTAAAGGTAGGACACTCATGAAGTTTTTCATAAAATCACATCATCTTTACAAAATATTTTAATCAAAATTCTTTCAAAGGAATTTACAAAGAACAATCTTATACTATACTAAGATTCTTTTCATCATATAGGCATTTTTTGTGTATATAGTGAACTATCATCACAAAAGGGAGAAATCCAGCTCCCCTTCTATATAATTTAAGAAAAGCCTACAAATAATAATGCATGTTAACAAAGTCCAATACATATAGAGATACACATTTTTTAAGTTGTCAGTAGGTGTTGCTTAGTACAATTGATCTTGATACGCTTTTTAATTTCTATTTTCTTCAAAAAGCCAAAACACATAAATCCAATCAAATGATGCCTTCTAACAACAATTTTCAGATATTTAAAATAATATACCACTGAGTGATAGTGTGCTTTTCAAAGGAGAAATAATATTCTATTTTCTAAAACTTCCCCTTAGGAGACACAAAAAGAAAAATCTAGGGCTGAAGGCAGGCATTGCAAAATTGCATATTGAGAGGGCTTTGATTTGTAAAACAGTAAGCACAAGACTGTTCAAGACCCATTCACACCTCTAGTTAATGAAGCTGTATATATATACATATATATTTCTATTTAACACTGAATTTCATTTCTTTTTTAACATTTTTATGGAAATATTTTATAGATGATTAATGGAGAATTCAAAGAAGAAAACATGATAATTTTCAGAATTTAACCATAACTAGAACCAAATGTAATAAAACAAAATATACTGATATATTTAATAACCACTTTTAAATGTTTTACCTTTGCAATACAACCTCTATTTTCTTACATTTAAAAATAGAAAAATAATATGAAATGTAACTCACTTGATTCAGTTTTGCTTGATAAGTACGTCATGACCTGTAAGCCTCATGAATGCTGTAAAAGTTTTTAGGTTAATTCTTCACTGAGGCATTCAACATGAGTATCATAGATGCTTGATAGTTTGTGGTTTAAGAATGTTGCCCAAAGATTCATAAGTTGGAAGCCTGGTCCCCAGTACAGTTGTATTGAAGTAGTATGGCCTTTAAGGTGATTAGACCATTGGGCCTTACCCTTGGAAGAGCTTAATGTTATTCTTGAAGAAATCGATTAAAGAGTTAATTCCTGAAAGAATAGGGTAGTATAAAAAAGCAAGGCTAGACCCGCGTTTTATAGCCACCTATTCTTTTAGGACATTCTTCTAAGATACAATGCACCATACCCTTCCAGGCCCCACCTCAGTGACCCATCTCCTCTAACCACGCTTCACCTTCCAATTCATATTTAGTTTTAAACTCATCAGTGAATATCATGCTCTAATGATCCAATTATACCCCCAAAGGTCCACCTATGAGTGTATGAAGCTTTAGGGAGACATCTAAATATAAACCAGAACATCCCCCAGTCTCCTGCCTTGTTGCCCTTTGTTCCCTGATTCTCTTTCTTCCCTCTCCCCTTCTCCCCTCTCCCACTCTTTCTTTTATGCCGTGGAGCCCTTGCCAGAAAATGGCACAATGTTGTCTGGACTTTCCAGTTACCAGAATCATGAGACAAATAAATCTCTTTGCCTTATATATTATCCTAGTTAAGTGTTCTGTTATATCTATTCAAAACAAAACAAGATGATGACCATAGATTAAATGGAAATGAATTTGGACCTCACATGAAAAATTAAAATGCATGTACATCTTTACATATGTACAGAGATTAAGAATTTCTCATCCATAGACTCTTTCCTCAGGACTCTATAAACAATGTTCATTAGCAGGATCTACAGTGAACACTTAAGAAATTAAATGACAGAGTGTAGCATGATCCCAGGAGCTGATAAAAATATATTGGTAGATTCAATCAAGCATCCACTATGAAGAACAAATGTAATCATAAGTAAAAATTGTGTTCCTATAAAAGACAAACTAGCCTAAAAATTAAGTGGCATGTTGTTGAGTGGGTAATAAAAATGTGAAACATTTTTACACCATGGTTAACAAACGAACATAATGATTAATTTTGGATTTTATTAGAAAAACTTTATGGCTTCTTCATGTTGCAAAACTTAAGTAAATACTAAAAATATAAAAAATATATCTTTCAAAGGAGCAAAATAATGAAAAAACTCATTAATCCAACTTAACTATGAAGAAATAATACAATATAGTTAATGGTAAAGATAATTTCAAATGTGAACTAATAATCTTGGCATAATTAAATGTGATAAAATCACTAATTAAAAATGGTACAGATTTTCAGAAGCATTGTTCTTAATCCTTTTAAAAACCTTTTTATAAGACTCTAATATAAGGCATGGGAGCAAAGCTGAGCCCTGGACACCCTCCCCTCTTCCCCACCAGCATGGAAGCCAAACTGAGCTCTGGATAGCATTGGAAACCTCAGGGAGCCTCTCCCCCAAGTCCCCCACCACTGTGGAAGCCAAGTTGAGGCAACACAGCTTCCAGAGCCTCGGTGACCACTCCCACCTATACCCTGATGGAAGCCAAGAGGCTCCCAGGAGCCAGGTTGAGCACCTGGAAGACTCAGGAGCCTTGCCCCATCACTCTCACACCATCAAGGGAGTGAGGCTGAAACCTCAGGAACCTCAGGGTCTTCAAAAATGACAAAACAAACACATCCAAGAGACATTCATACAGAAGAGATTGAAAGTCACACACCTAAAATTTCTGAAATGATAGAAACTGAAGTAAAGAAATAACTCCATCAAGCCATAGAAGAAACCAGATCACAAATAATCTCTCAGGTAAAATAATAAATGACAACAATAATGAAAGAATAGCTCAGCACACCCTAAATACATAGATTAAAAACATACAGGAGCATGGAAAAATGATGGAAACTTTGAATGAACAATAGGAAAGAATTAGAATGCATGAAACATTCAAAACAATATCAGGAAATTTGAAATACCATTGAAAGCTGGCAAAACCACTTCAACAAAGCTGAAGATAGACTTTCAGACCTTCAAGACAGCATTGCAGCATGATCTCAAAGGTAGGATTTCTTAAAAATAACAAGGAACCAGGAAATAACAATTCAATAGCTGCAAGATGATGCAAAGAAAAACAATGTAAGATTTATAGGTTTCAAAAAAACAGTAGGAGTCAACACACATGACATAAAAAGACTACATGCAGAAGTAATAGCAGAAAATTTCCTAAGCATGGAAAAAGAATCTGACACACAAATGAGGAAGGCAGATAGAACTCCAATTAGTCATAACCAAAATAAATCAACATCCAGACATAATAATCAAGGTCCCAGAAATTCAGCAAAAGAACAGAATGTTAAAGGCTATTAGAGAAAAGAAACAGATCACCTATAAAGGAAAGCCCATTAGAATCACAGCAGATTCTTCAACACAAACTATCAAGACAAGAAGAGCTTGGAATGAAGAATTTCAGTTCCTGAAAGAAAACAACTTCCAACCCAGATTGAGGCACCCTGAAAAACTATCCTTCAAAATTAATGGAGAAATAAAATATTTCCAAAACAAATACCAACTGAAAAAAACTCATGAATATCAAACTAATCCTACAAAGAGTAATAAAGATATTGTAGAAAGAGATAAAAATAACCAGTTTCAAGCACAATGATAGAAAGGAACCACCAAGCACAGCAAGCAAATAAACAGAGGGGAAAAGTAGGGAACCAACAGCAGGAAAATAACATGACAAAAGTAAGCCAATACATATAAGCTACAACTATTAATGTAAACAATCTCAATTCACCTATCAAATGAAGCACACTGGCAGAGTAGATGAAGAAACAAAATCCAACAATACGCTGTATACAAGAAACGCATCTAAAGGAAATTCATAGACTGAAAGTCAGAGGATGGAAAACAACACACCATGTGACAGGAACTCAGAAAAAAGCAAGGGTAGCTATGCTGTTTGCAGAAAGTGTGAACTTCAAACCAAGAATGATCAAAAGAGATAAAGCAGACCACTACATCCTTTTTAGGGGAAAACTACAAAACGAAGAAATAACAATCATAACTATCTATGCAACAAACACAGGAGCGTCCAACTATATAAGACAAATTTTAACAGATATGAAAAATCAAATAAACAGTAATACAATCATCACAGGAGATTTTAATACCCCATTGTCCCAAAGAGATAGATTAACTAGACAAAAAAATCAGCAAAGAAATAACAGAACTAAACAAAACTACTGAAGAAATGGACTTAGTAGACCTGTCAGATTGTTCCACCCAACAACATCTGAATACACATTCTTTTCAACTGCACATGAGACATTCTCAAAAATAGACCATAGAATATGCTTAAGTAAATGCAGAGGAATTGAAATTATCCCATGTATACTATGAGACCATAGAGCAGTGAAACAGGAAATTAATGACAGAAGAGTGCAAAAACTCCATGAACACATGGAAATTAAATAACGTCCTCCCAAACAACCAAAGGGTCACAGATGAAATTAAAGAAGAAATTAAATAACATTTAAAATCAAATGAAAATGCAGATACAACTTACCAGAATCTGTGGGATGCAATGAAAGAAGTCCTCAGGGGGACATTTATAGCAGTGAATTCCCACATAAGGCAAACAGAACAAGCACAAATAAACAATCTTATGCTGCAAGTCAAGCCCAAAGACCAAAGAAGAGAGGAAATTATAAAGATCAGACAGAAATCAATGCAATAGGGACTAAAAGAACAATATGAAGAATCAATGAATCAAAGAGTTGGTTCTTTAACGCATAAATAAAATCGTTAAACCCCTAAGCGGCGTGAACAATAAAAGGAAAGAAAAACTTCAAATTCATGCAATAAGGAATGAAAAGAATGAAATCACTACAGATCCTGTAAAAATTGCGAAGATCATCAATACCCACTTCAAAAATCTTTACTTTCATAAAATGGAAAATACAGAGAAAATGGACTGATTCCTAGGTACATACAGATTACCAAAGCTGAATCAAGAATATATAAAAGGCTTGAACAGATCAATATCACCCAAAGCAATTGAAAACGTTCTCTCCGTCCCTTGGGCTTCTGAGGCTTCAGGTGCATCACGCACCTTTGGTGACCCCTGCTGAGGTACAAGGAGGGCCATGGTGTGGAGAAGAAGGCAGGGCTCTCACAGAGGGAGGCCCTTTGCAGAACAGCATCTCAACACACGCTGTCCTACCGCTCTTGGAAACCATTCCCATCACTTGCATTTTCTGTGAAATGTCTGCAGATGGGCTTAGTGTGCAGAGAGGCGCGGCACTGGTTCCTTCCCCAGGCAGCAGAGGGATGAATCCCAGATCCTGTGGCAGGCGTCCCATCTCTGCTGCCCATTTCCTCATGTGAAGGTTTTCAGCTGTGTTCTGGAAGGTGTCAAACAAGCAAAGCACTGCTGAGTTCTTGCAGCCAAAAGAGCGACTTCACTAGCAATTGAATTATCTACCCAGAAAGCCATCAGGATGTGAAAACAAGATGCCTATCCAGGGGCAGGACCAAGCCGACAGCCCCCCAACAGGGAAAAGAACCAGAGTCTCTTAGTGATAGGTTGCCCACCCGAGACCTGCTCAGTCCTCACGGCAAAGGTCCAATGCTGAGTTATAATAGTGCCTAGCTTCTTCCTTCCAGAAACCCCTATGGTTTCTCCTTCCCAGCTGCTTCTGCCAAAGCCTGTGCATGCCAACAGTGACCCAATCCCCCTTCAGCTCGTTATGCTGAGCAGCCTACATCAGCTACCCTGTGCCCCTTCCCCTTGCAGTGCATATAAACTCCTACCCTGTCCTTTGTCTTCAGAGAGCCGGCACAGCTATTGTGTGTGGTGCTGACTCCCGCCATGCCTGCATTAAACTTTTATCTCTTGCTGTTTATATCTCTCTCCTCCTCTGCATCCTTTTAGATTGAATACCTAAAAATAGCTCAATCACTTAGGTTTAGCAAAGAGAACCTGAGGGGCCACAGAACCTCCCATGCTAAGCCAAGTTTTGGAAAGATCTGGGATATTGGACCAGCTATGTATCAAGCATCAGAGAAATACTTGCTGTGTTGGTATGTGTCTAAGGGAGAGGCTGCCCCTAAAATGCTGAGGCTCTAGAATCACAACACCCAGATCTTCAAACATCAAACCCAAGTCCCAGCTGCCCATACCTCCTCTGTTCTTAACTTTGCATCCTGATCACATCCTTTAATACCATTCAGGGAGCCCAAGACCTTCCTGATAAGCCTACCTAATTAGTTAATTGAAGGAGAGACTAAGAATCTTTAAGGCCTTGGCAAAAGAAAAAGACCAACAAGGAAAGCACCTCTAGTAGAGAGAGCTGCAAGAGGAATTCTCCTCCTACAGGAAGCTCCTTCCCAGGACAGGTCCTTGTTAAGTGCTCTCAGACCTTTTGAAGGGATAATCAAAGACCAAAGCTTCCAGAGTGATGAGTTCATCTGGAAGGGCACCATCTGACCCTGCTCTTGGTGACATGAAATGAGAAATTTACAAGGACCAGTACTCTTTCTGATTACCTTGCCTACTCCCAGAATCCCACAGCACTTTCCAAGGAAGAAGCATGCTCAGAGGACAAACTACTGGGCCCTTAAGAAATTAGAAAAATAGTTGTTCATTTTTATGATGTCTTAGCCTCAGTGGGTGTAAGGTCACAAGGCAACAGTATTCACAACTCATTGCCACTTCGCCCAACTCATTGGTGTTTTGCCACTTACCGTGACTGGCCACATCTCACAGAAAACCAAGAAGGAAGCCAGTTTGATATCCTCACTGTAGCCATTCTTCAGAGGAACAGATTGAAACCCTGCAGCAGAATGGAAGGAAACACAAAGGCAGGTGATTGTCATTCCTTACCTTTCTCAAGGTATCCAGGAATCCGATGCCATTCAAAGAGAGGTCAGTGTACCCATTTTGGGGGCCCTTCAGTAAAACAGAGGTCCATCCTAAAGGTCAAGGAGAGTGGCAAGAAGCATTTGTGGACAAATAAGTCCACATAGGGAGAGAGAGTAAAACAACCTGCCATCTAGAAATGAAAATGATTCACCCAGAAGAAACTGAACCCCACAGAAATTGTGTATTGAATTTCTTGTGACTGCCTCTGTGGTTCAATTCCTTAAACACTACTAAGGCCAAAAGACTTAAAGGAGTAATGAATCCTCATACCCATTTCCTCCTCTTAGAATCAGGGAGCATGTTCCACCATTAAACATTTCCAACCTCCCTACCCTAGGCAGTTCATGCAGATTCAATCATCTGCCTCTGGAACCCATCCCTTCTTTACAGTTAGGACGTGTGTTCTTTACATGTTTCTCCTTATTCTGGGTTGAGAGGTGTGAACTGAGGATAAATCTCTGGCACCCATTTAATAAAGTTTAAAGCCACATATCTCAAAAAAATAAAAAAAAATGAAAATGTAACAAAAACTTTCCAACAAAGAAAAGCCCAGGTCCTGATGGATTCACAGCTGAATTCTATAAGAAATTTAGAGATTTAATGCCACTTCTTCTCAAACTATTTAATGAAACTGAAAGGGATGGAATTCCCCTAAACTTATTCCTGGAGGCAAGTGTTACCCTGATACCAGGGTACCAGAAAAAGATCCAACCAAAAAAGAGACCTACCGGCCAATCTCCCTAATAAACACAGATGCAAAAATTCTCAATAAAATACTAACAAACAGAATGCAGCAAATCGTCCAGAAGATTATACACCACAAACAAGTGGGATTGATCCTAGGAATACAGGGATGGTTCAATATATACAAATCCATTAATATAATACACCATATCAATAGAGCCAAAGACAAAAAACACATGATCATCTCCATGGATGCAGAAAAAGCTTTTGATAAATCCAACATTCATTCACGATAAAAACCCTACAGAAAATAGGAATAGACGGTCTTTACCTGACTCTGATAAAAACCATCTAAGACAAATCAACAGTTAACATCATACTGAATGAACAAAAATTGAAAGCTTTCACTTTAAAATCAGGAATAAGAAAAGGAGGTCCACTATCAACAATCCTATTCAGCATAGTTCTGGAAACACTAGCCAGAGGAATTAGACAAGAAAGAAATAAAGGGAATAAGGATAGGAAAGGAGGAAATTAAATTATCACTACTTGCAGATGACATGATACTTTATACAGAAGATCCAAAAAACTCCATCAAAAGGTTTATAAATTTAATAACTAAATATTTATGCATCATTCTCACAAAGGAAGTAAAAGATTGATACAGTGAAAATTATAGTATTCTGATAAAAGAGATTGAAGAGTATTTCAGAAAATAGAAATATATTCCTTGCTCATGGATAGGAAGAACCAACATTGTGAAAATGGCCATGCTCCCAAAATTGTTGTACAGATTCAACATAATCACAATTAAAATACCATTGGTGTATCTCACAGATCTAGAGAAAACATTCCCCAAATTCCTGTGGAACCAGAAGAGGCCTAGAATAGTAAAATCAATGCTGGGCACCAAAGGAAAGGCAGCAGGTATCACAATACTGACTTGAAATTATACTACGAAGCTAATGTGATAAAATCCATATGATAATGGCAAAAACACAGACCAGAGGATCAATGAAAAAGATTAGAAAATTCAGACACCAGTACAAACACATTCAGTCATCTTATCTTTGACACAAGGGCCAAATATGTTCACTGGAACAAAGATAGACTCTTTAATAAGTGGTGTTGGAAAAACTGGCTCTCCACATGCTGAAGACTAAAAATAGACCTATTTCTATCATCATCCACCACAATAAAGGCAGAATAGATCAATGATCTAAATATTAAAGGGGAAACACTAAGTCTACCAGAACAGAAAGCAGGTAGAAATCTTAAAGATATAGGGATAGGCAGAGAGCTCATGAACAATAACCAAACTGCACAAGAAATACTTCAATCAACAAGTGGGATCTCATCTTACTGAAAAGTGTTTGCACATTAAAAGAAATTACCAACAGAGTGAAAAGAAAACCCATGAATTGGGAAAAAATTTTAGCCAATTGTCCCTCGGACAAAGGACTTCTACACAGAACATAAATAGAAATTTTAAAAATCAGGCCTCCAATATTCAAAGACCCAATCCAAAAATTGGCATCTGAGAAGAATATACACTTCTCAGAGGAAGGAATACAAATGACAAATAAATATATGAAAAAATGTTCCACATCATGGTGATTCCAGAAATGCAAATTAAAACAACACTGAGATTCCATCTCTCCCCAGAAAGAATGGCTATCATCAAGAAATCAGCCAGTAACAAATGCTGGAGGGGCTGTGGGGAAAAGGAGCCCTTCACTGCTGGTGGGCGTGTAGACTGGTGAAACTACTGTGGAAATCGGTGTGGAGATTCCTCACAAACCTAAGAGTAGAGGTCCCACTTAACCCCACTATGCCCCTTCTGGATATTTTCCCAGAAGAATTAAAAACATCATACCACAGTGATATATGTGAACCCATGTTTATAGCAGCACAATTTGTCATAACTAAATCTTGGAAATAACCCAAATGTCCATCAACTGAGAAATGGATAAAAGATGTGGTATGTTTATACAATGGAGTATTACTCAGCTACAAAAAAGATAAACTTGAGGCTTTTATAGGGAAATGGATGCAACTAGAAACCATACTCATAAGTGAAATAAATCAGGCCCACATGTGTAAACATCATATTGTCTCCCTAGTGTAAGAAACTAAAAGAGTAAATAAAACCCAATTTTGCATGCTTGTATCTGATAATCTGAACAACTAATTTGAAGACAACAATATGCAATTTAACAACTACTGGTGAATTCCTACCATCTTGTCTAGTAAAACTGAATCTTTCTAATTTTTTTTTATTTTTTATCCCCTTTAATGGTTTGATTAATCTTGCATTCTTACATCTGGTAATCTGAGGAACTTCACTAAAGAAAACAATAGGTAATATAACAACCACTGTTAGTTCCTATCATTTTATTTCGAAACCCAGTATCTTTTTTATTGCTTTTATGTTGATTTTTTGTCTATGTTGTTGTTATTTTGATTTTTGTTCTTCTTTTAAAAAAAATTTTTTTAAACTCTAACATAAAGCGAACAATACTTGATGTCAAAAAAGAAATAGAATAAATAGAAAAATAAAGTGTCAACTAACAGAAGACAATAAGAATTTAGACAAAATAGAATTTAAGAAAAATGCAATTAGGATACGGAGTCATAGCACCTAAGACTAAAAAGAATGATCTACCCAAAATGACATAACTCTCTTGAATGTGTGTAACTAACAGATTGGTTTTAAATACAACTTCATAATGTTAAGATCCAATGGACAAATATGTAGTACCAGTAATATAACTCCACCAGAAACAGATAAGTCAAAGAAAAACTGCTAAATTGCTAGTAAGTTGAAATAGCACTATTATATTAATAAATTTTAATTTTTTTAAAAAAGAAAAAATAAAACAATTTCAAAACAAGCTAATAGGAGAGTAGCGATAATTAATATATTGCATATTTTTATCCTCAGAGTTGTTACTCAGGGTACAAGATATAAGCATGAGATATTGTCCAAAAAATATTAGCACAAAGCTTTCTTTCCAATGAACTAAGAGAAACTAATAGTACATCTACCTTCTCTACAAGTGAAATTTATAATGATGAACTCTCACATCAAGAAAACAGAACAAGCTCAAATAAACATAATGTTGAATATTGAATTTCTAGAAAAAGAAGAACATATGAAACCCCAAGCTTATATGAGGGAGGAAATTATAAAGATCAGAGCAAAAATTAATGCAACTGACACTAAGAAAATAATCAAAGAATCAATGAATCAAAAAGTTGGTTCTCTGAAAGAATAAAATTGATAAACCATTAGCCAACCTCATCAAAAAGTGGAAAGAAACAACACAATATTTTTCATTTTTTTCTTTTTAGTCTTTGTTTCTTTTATTTTGTGTTTGAGTGGGGATTTTTTCCTCTTGTCTTTCTTTTTTGTTTTTGTCTTTTACTTTTATTAGTGCATATTTGTAGTACATAAAAATTACATTCACTGTAGAGGATTGTACATGTATATTACACATGTATATTACACATGCCTTCTTTTTAACCCCCTTATTTTTCCAGCATCAGATTCATTTATTTATCTTATAATACCTTCTGAAGTGAATTTTCATATATATAGTCTGAAAACCAATCTAATAGGCCAAATAACATCTAAAATATGTATTTCTTCTTTTCCTGATTGGTTCCATTCCTTTATCTAATTCTATTAATTTCCCTTTACTTTAAATAGAATTCTTTATCTCACATTTCTGTCCCTGTCATCCTCCATTGTTTAGTTTTTCTTCTCTCATTCTCCACTTTCCCCAGTCCCTCTCTCTTTACTGGTGTAAACATTAAGTTTTATTAATCTTTAGATAATGGTGAGCTCTATGTTATTACTCTTTAATTGTTTTCTAGTATTAGTGGAGGTAAAGTTGATGCACTCAATAGTTGTTTTGCTCTATATAAATATTTTATTTTTAGTGTGAACTATGGTTATAAATGTTTTTTATGCTTAAGGGTGGTACATTAATGGTTCTTATGATATGTCAATATTCAATTCATCTTTGACACTAATTATTGCTGCTGATTTAGTTACTATTGCCATGGTTACATAGTTGTTGCTATTAATAGGTTTTCTCTGTGTGCCAGTACCTACAGTTTGAGTCATTACCAACACTGTGATGTCAGGCCAACTGAGTACTGAGCCAATCAACCACACTCTTTCTTCCCAAATTAACAAAAGGGTGGGCAAAGGTCTCAAGTGAACCACACTAGACTGCATCACTGAAAAGCAGAGACTAAAGATATAGCCACACTCACAAAAACTCTTCCACAGACGTCAATACCCCCACCACACACACACAGAATAGAAACATAAGACCTCCACAATCTCTCAAATCTTCTAAAGCTGATTCCTGGAGTGTTAGGGGAGATTGGAATAAAAAAAAAAATCACACAGCTGAATTATTCTAAATAATAAAAGAGGATATTAAAAAACAAACCTATACTGTGCTCAGTAAGGTTGAAGAAAATATAACTAATCAGAAAATGGACTTCATAAACAAAACAACACACAACAACCTGTGAGTTTATAGAAGTCACTAATAATAATTTAGATGAGCTAAACAGCATGATCCAAAACAGGAATGACCAGTTTAACAAAGAATTGAGGTCTATGAAAAGTTATGAAACTACACTCCAAGAGTTTGAAATGCTTACATCAGAAAAACAAAGAAAGCTCAAATAAATAACCTACTGATGCAACTGAATATTCTAGAAAAATAAGACAATCTATATCCAAGGGCAATACAAGGAAGGAAATTATAAAAATTAGAGCCAAAATTGATTAAAAAATACAAAACTTAATGAATCAAAGTTCTTTGAAAGAATAAAAAGTTGACAGACTTTAAGCCAACTGTACCAAAAAAGGAAAGAAAAGATACATTCATTGTAATTAGAAATGGAAAAGGTAAAAGCAGAATGGACATCACCAAAATCCAGAAGATTATTAGTAGCTACTTTGAAAATCTGTACTCAAATAAGTTGAGGAACCCAAAATAATGGGTAGATTAACCAAGAAAATATACACATCCTAAATAATGCAACAACAGTCAATAAAATCAAAGCAGTAAATAAAAAAAACTAACAACTAAGAAAACCTGTGGGTCCCATGCATTTAGCAGTGCATTCTATAAGATCCCAGGGAAGATCTAATCCCAATATTCTTCAAAACCTTTAATAAAATGAAAAGGGAAAGAGTAGTGTCATAGTCATTCCTAGAAGTTACTATGACCCTGATATGAAAACCGGATGCAGACATAACAATAAAATAAAAGAGAGAGACCAGTCCCTATAATAAAAATAGACATTAATTACTCAAATCATCACAAAGATCATATACTAGGACCAAGTTAGCTTCATCCCAGAGATACAGAGGTGGCTCAGCACATACAAATTAATAAATATAATATATCACATAAACAGGAGCAAGGATAAAAATCAGTGATCATCTCAATAGATGCAGAAAAAGCCTTGGACATAATTTAACATCAATTCATGATTTTAAAAAATGAAGAAAATAGGTGTAGAAGGACCTTGTCTCAATTAGATAAAAACCTTTTACAGCAAATAAATGGTCTACATCATATTAAGTGGCGAATAAGTAAAAGCTTTCCCTCTTAAATTGGCAACAAGATGAGGATGTCCACTATCATCTGTCCTGTTCAATATACAACTTGAGACACTAGCCAGAAAAATTAGGCAAGAGAAATAAATAAAAGGAATATGTACAAGAAGTAAGAAGTCAAAATACCATTATTTGTAGATGACATAGTTATATACCTAAAACACTCAAAAAATGCCACCAAAACCTCCTAAAATAACCGAATTCAGTACTGTAGCTGGCTGGATCTAAAGCATGTGATACTGGAATTAAAGGTGTGTGGTACTAAATTAGTTCACTGGCTGGAATTAGCATAGTTTTGGGTGTGGACAACGGAAAGGCCCACCCTGAGTGTGGGTGGCACTCCCGAAAAGGCCTTTAACCTTGACAGGGTAAAGGGAAAGGGAGGCTTGCTTCTGCTGTTGCTTGTTGCTTTGCTGCCTCTGCTTGCTTGCCATGGACTGTTTCTCCTTTGCAGTGTCACTCTTCTGTACCACCCTGCCTTAGAGCCAGGTAGCTAGGGGCCACAACCTCTACACACTGTGAGATGAAATAAACCTCTCCTCCTTTAACTTGTAGGTGTTATTTTGTCTCAGCTATGAGCCAAGTGACTAAAGACAGAAAGATAGCCTCTTTATCAAACAATGCTGGGAAAACTGGCTAATATCTCTTACCCTATACTACACTAAAATCAAAATGGATCAAAGATCTAAATTTTAAAAGCAAAAACACTTAATAAGATGAAGGATAAAATGGTAAAACTTTTGAACACATAGACACAGGCAAGGACTTTCTGAACAGAACCACAATTACACAAGAAATAACACCAAAAATCAACATATATGATTATATCAGATTGCAAAGGAAGCAGCCAACAAATTGAAGAGGACCTACATAATTGGAAGAAAGTTTTGTCAGCTACTCCTCAGACCAAAAACTAATATCTAGAATATATTAAAACTCGAAAAATAAACCACTCAAAATAAATACCCAATAAAAAATAGGCAACTTAAATGAATAGATACTTCTAAGAGGTACAAGTGGGAAATAAACACATAAAAAGTGTTCAGCATAGCTGGCCATTAGAGAAATGCAAATCCAAACAGCCTTGAAATTCCATTTCACTCCAGAAAATATGGCCAACGTCAAGAAATCAAATAAGAAATACCAACAAGGATGCAGGGAAAAGGAAGCCCTTCTACATTCGGTGGGGATAAACTAGTACAACCACCATGGAAATCAGTGTGGAAATTCCTCAAAAAAATTAAGAATAGAAATTTCATTAAAGTCGGTTATTCTCCTTCTAGGCATCTTCCCAGAAGAGTTAAAGAGCTTGTGCCGCAGTAGCACCTATAAACACACCCGTGTTCATGGCAGCACAGCTCAATCTTGGAAGCAGCCTATGTGTCCATCAACATATAACTGGTTAAAGAAAATGTGGCATTTGCACAAATGGAGTATTACTCTGCTATAAATAAAGATGAACTGGAAACATTTGTAGGAAAATGAATGTCCCTTGATATTATAATGTTCAGTGAAACCAAAGTCACAAGCTTAAATGTGAGAAGCCCCCATATAAGGACCAATACAAAAGACAGATAATACACACTAGGGAGAAAGATCTTTTGCAAAAGGGAAGGGAATCAAGAGATAAAGGGAGGTGGGGCGAGGGAGAGGGAAGTGGATAAAAAAATAATTAAGATGTGTTTTGTACATTCTCCAGCTCCACATGAAGAATGCAATCATTATGGACTGCAAACTTTTACCAATAAAATTCTTAAAATATTAAAAACTTTCAAAAATCAAGAATTTAGAAAAAAGTATCTTATCTATTTGAACTCAATGTAGAAAAGGATTTGAACTCAGTGTAGAGCACAGAAAATATTAATCATACAAAAATTTTAATAGCATTGTCTAGATCTAAATTAAAATGAAGCAAAACAAATTTCAAAAGTTCACTGCAGGCTATGTAAAGGTATTTCTATTACATATGATTAATAGAAAGTGATCACTGTCAAGTGTATATAAAGAACTCTTACCATAAAAAAGCAAATAACCCAATAGAGAAATGGAACAGGATGCCAAAAAATAAATTTATGTGTAAAGGAAACTTAAATTTCCAGTAACTCTAAAAAATGTTCAAAGCCTGGCATAGTAGCATACCCCTGTAATCCTGTCACTTGGGAGGCTGAGGTAGGAGGTTTGTTGTGAGTTTGAGGCCAGCCTGAGCTACAAAATGAGCTCAAGTTCCGCCCGAACTGCATAGCGAGACCGTGTCTCAAAAAGACAAAAAATAAAAGTTCAACCCGGGCATGGCGGGGCACACCTGTAATCCCACCACTTGGAAGGCTGAGGCAGGAGGATCACTGAGATTTTGAGGTCAGCCTCTACATAGTGAGGCCCTGATTCAAAAAAAAAAAAAAACATCCAGCACACTAATAATTAACTAAAGGCAAAATAACAGTCATCACAGCCTCGCCAGCATTTGTTATTGGATGATTTCTTGATACTGGCCAATCTTACTGGGGTGAGATGAAATCTCAATGTTGTTTTTATTTGCATTCCTCAAATGACTAAAGATGTAGAACATTTTCGCATATATTTATTTGTCATTTGTATTTCTTTATCTGAAAAGTGTGTATTCATCTCAGATGCCCATTTCTGGATTGAGTCTTTGAATTTGGACAGGTTCATGTTTTTTAATTCTTTGTATGTTCTAGATAGAAGACCTTTGTCCGAGGAACAGCCAGCTAGGATTTTTTCCCAATTTGTGGGTTTTCTTTTTACTTTGCTGGTGATTTCTTTAGATGTGCAAAACCTTTTCAGTAAGATGTGGTCCCAGTTACTGATTCTTTGAAGTGCTTCCCTTGCAGTTGCATTTTTCTTCATGCACTCTCTGCCTACTCCTACATCTTCAAGATTTTTACCTACTTTCTCTTCCAATAGATTTATAGTTTCTGTTTAATGTTGACTCTACTGCACTGCTGGTGGGATTGCAGACTGGTGAAATCACTGTGTAGAGCAGTTGGGAGATTTTTCAGCAAACTAGGACTAGAGGTTTCATTCAAACCAGCTATTCCCCTCCCGGCTATTTTCCCAGATGATCTGAAAACATCATATCACCATGATATATATGCACCCATGTTTATAACAGCACAATTTATAATAGCTAAATTGTGGAAGCAACCCAAATGTCCATCCACAGAGGACTGGATTAAAAAACTGTGGCATTTTTATATAATGGAATATTACTCATCTATAAAGAGAGACAGATTTGGGGCTTTTGTAGACAAATGGTCACAATTAGACACCATACTCATAAGTGAAATAAATCAGAGGTACATACGCAAGCAACGTATAGTGTCACTGGTGTAAGAACATGAGGCTGGGAATATAAACTAAGAGGTGTGAAGGAAATCTGCTCAAAAGTAAAGAACAGATGGGATGAGGGAAAGGAGAAAAGGAAGAAAGAGGCAAATATGTATGTATGTATGTATGTATGTATGTATGTATGTATGTGCTAGATGGCTAACATGGTTCCACTATTGTCTTATGTCACTTTACAGTAAGGAATAGTTGATGACTGGTTGTTTGATCAATCTTGTATGTCTATATGTGTTTTCCTGAGCATACACTTTGAAGTTATCAATATGTAATGCAACAACCATTGTTGGTTTCCTGTTGCTTTGTGTATAATTCAATTTTGATTGTACTGTTATTGTGCTACTTTGTGTCACTTTGTCAATGTTTTCCTC
Source organism: Dinomys branickii (assembly GCA_004027595.1). NCBI lineage: Eukaryota > Metazoa > Chordata > Mammalia > Rodentia > Dinomyidae > Dinomys > Dinomys branickii. Next base: position 152,724 of record PVLD010000722.1, read on the forward strand.
TTTTTTGTCGATGTTCTTTTTCTTTTACACTTTAAAAAATAAAAATAAACTAAAAAGAATAAATAAATAACAGTCACCAGCTAGACACAGGAAACAAAATCACAAATGACAAGAAGTGACTGATTTCAAAACTAACTACCACTTATTATTTGTATGACTACAGAAAGTTATTTAACCTTTCTGTGCCAATTTTTTCATTAATAAGATGAGAATATTAATATACCTACATTAAGAGAATTGTCATGAAAATTATGCTGCACATGGTAGTGCATGACTGTAATATCAACACTTGGGAGGCTGAGGCAGGAGGATCACCCTGAGTTCAAGGTCAGCCCAAACTACATAGTGAGACCCCGTCTCAGAGAAAGGGACAGACAGACAGAGACGGAGAGAATATTGTCATGAAAATTAAATGAACTAATATTTGCAATGCTCAGAGAAAAGAGCCTGTCCATTTTTCACTTACTAGTACAGGTTGGTAAAATATAATGTTTGTATCCGCTGTGTGGAGTTTGTCTATGTGCATAACACATCTTAATTCTTTTTCTATCCCCTTTCCTTTTCCTTCTTCCTTTCTCCATCTCTAAATTCCCTTTCCCTTGGCAAAAGGTCTATCTCTCTACTTCCTATAATCTTCCTTGTATTTAAACATTCTGTAGCTTTTTGGAAAATATAAGAAATATTAGCAAGGACTGAAAAAATAGTAACTCTTCATCACTGGGAATAGAGATAGACACTAGGAACTGTACTTTGGATATCAACAGGGCAATTTCCAACAGGTGTTCAAATGTACATAGTTCCATATTTGAAGAAGCAAAATGCAATCCTAAAGTACCTATACTTCTCCCCATTGGGAAATTCCACAGCTTAGCCGCACATTTCTAATAAATCTACAGTTCACCTGGTTCCTCTAAGACAAACAACTATTTGCATTTCAGCATTTGGTGTTTGAATACCCCAAACTTCCTACAAAGTTAAAGTCCCTTTTGTCTGTCCCCCAGCTCCAACTTGTGGTAGGGGAGATGCTTGCAATATTCGAGGAAGGAGACGACCCTCATTGCTTTTCCTGTTACTGTGTTTCTATACCATTATCCCCATAAAGGGAAGTTTTTACTTCTAGGAGGTAACTTTGTGGTCTTGGAACTCAGGGAAGTGTATCCATATAGGTTCTATGGGGAAAGCGATCCCTAGCCAGAATTATACATACAAAAGATATACTGGGAATAAAAGCTGTGTAAGACAAAGAAGGGACCAAAGAAGAGGCAAAAAGTCTTCAGACTTCAATGCAAACCTCTAAGAGGAAACAGGAAGAAACAGACTAGAAAAAAGATACTGTGGTTACAAATAGGTGGAAGAGTAAGGTGATATAAAAGGGTCCACTTCTCAATGCAGAAGTAAGGAATACATTTAAACGTTAGCACCTCTCCCCCAAATCCAAAGAAGCCAAAAGAAGTTCACTGGAAACAAAAAGAAGCCAAACAAACAAAAACAACCCATCAAGGAATCCAGAATTCAGCAAAAGCTCCCACACATACTATGTCCACTGGGCTCATATACTGAGAAGTACCTGGAAAGAACGTGGCATTGGTAGGATTCTGCAGAGAATCTGAAGATGTTGAGGCTCACCACTGTCAGCTAATTCCACTTCTTATAGTAAATTCTCTCTCAAGAAATATGCGCAGAGCTCCACCATGGCTCCACAGAAGGGGTCTAGGATAGTTATCTGACTAGAACTGCTCTGGGCTGGCTGTCAATGCTTCTGTTGGGATGGGCTACTAAAGGTACAGCTTTCCTGGATGCATTTGTAAGTTCATAAAAGACACTCACTCTACTACTCATGATGGGATGGCTTATGAGAAATTATTTTGGCTCCACTGGAAGCATTGCGATGATGACTTATAATTTCTTCCTGGGAGCCTATGCATCTGGCACAGAACTACCTCACCCACTTCTTTCTCTTCAAGCCTCCTCAGTTCTCCAGGGAGATGTTTCTAATTGGACAGAGACCCCTGAGGCCATCTGTCGGCCTTCTCACAGCCATCCCACAGCTGATGATCAAAAAGCATTCACTTTTCCTATGCCCTGACAGCTCCCGAGAGGACAACTTTACTCACCCCGAAGTAAGAGCAGAGAGTTTTGCATTTACCCAGATATTACCCATCATACCCTGAGTTTCTTGGATGGCCCTCATGGGGGTACTTTATTTTTTTCCTTGAGAATGAAAATTTTTATTTGTACATATTTGTGATACATAATGAATACATTTGTCACAGGGAGCTAGAACATATACATATCACAGCTTTGACCTTATTGCTTCCCCTTCCTCTCTACTCTCTCCCTTCTCCCTTCACCCCGGATCTCCTTCCTACCTGTGAAAATCTATCTCCTTGCTTCCCATCATTTAATTTTTATTTTTCTCTTTAACTTAGGTATAATTTGGATTTCTCAAATAAGAGAAACAATGCAATATTTAACCTCTAATGTGATTTATTTCATTTAGCATTATATTATCAAGGTGCTGCCATTTTCCTACAAATAACTCAAGTTCCTCCTTCTTTAAGCCAGAGTAATATTCCATTGTGAGTAAATGCCACATTTTCTTATCCATTGTCTGTTTATGAACATATAGACCATTTATAAGATTTAGCTTTCATGAAATGTTCTATTATAAATGTGAGTACACATATATCACTATAATACATCTTTGATTCTTTTGGAGAGATACTCAGGAAAGGTATAGCTGGGTTAAATGAAATTTTTATTTTCCATTTTCTATTTTTAGTTTTATGAGAAATCTCTGTACTGATTTTACTAGTTTACTTTCCTACCAACAATGTAGTTTCCTTTTCCTCATGACCTCACCACTATTTGGTGTTTTTTGAGTTTGTGATGATAGTCATTCTTTCTGGAGTAAAGTGTAATCTCAGGGTTATTTGTATTTGCATTTGTCTAGTGGTTGGAGATGTTGAGTATTTTTTATATATTTGTTGGCCATTTGTACTTTTGAGAAGTGTCTGTTATTTTATATTGCTCACTTTTTCACTAAGTCATTTACTTTTGGTGGGGTCCTAATTTTTCACTTCTTTATATATAACTACATATTAATTTTTTGTCTGAGAAATATCTGGGAAATTAGTTTCCCATACCATAGTTTGTCTCTTCACTCCATTCAGTATTTGCTTTGTCATGCAGAAGATTTTTAATTTGATATAATCCCACTTGTTTATTTTTGGCGTTATTTCTCCTATATTTGGGGTTCTTCTATTCAGAAAGCCCTTGCCTCTGCCTATGACTTCAAGAATTTTGCCTCTTGTTTTTCTTCCCACACACTTGCTGTTTCTGTTTTAATATCTAAGCGTTTGATTTATTTTGATTTAAGCACAGAGTGAAAGATACGGGTCTGGTTTCATTCTTCTACTTGTGCATAACCATTTTTACCAGCACCATTTGGTAACAAGGTTGTCTTTTTTCTCCAGCATATATTTTTGGTCCTTTTGTCTAAGATCAGTTAGTTGAATGTGCCCAGGGTTGTTTCTGAATTCTCTATTCTGGTCCACATGGTTGTTTTTGCACCCGTACCATTCTGTTTTTATCACTGTAACTTTGTAGCATAACTTGAAATCTAGTATTGTGTTACTTCCTGTTTAGTTCCTGATGGCCAGGATCACTCTTGCTACTCTGGGTATCGTCTGGTTCCACACTTTCTTTACTTCCTTACTTAGTAGCTTCCTAGTTACTTTATGGTCATTGAGACACAAAACCCAACACCTGCAAATTAAAGGCAGAGAGGTTTATTGTAGCTCATAGTTTGTTACATTTCAGTCCAGGATCCACTGGCTCCAGGCAGGGCAGTTCATGGAATGTCAGAGGGAATCAGAGACAGGGATCATAAGAAAAGGGAAGGAGTTACACCCTTCCTGGCTACACCAATATCAGTGCACTAAGACTCTACAGTGTACTGTGTGGTGACAACACTAATGCCTGTCACACCACATAGTTCATCATCTCCCCAAATCCTACATTTGAAAAGCTTCTGCTATTATTTCAGTAAATAAATTTTTATGCATTTTAAGTCAGATTCTTATTTTTCTTTCTTCCTATAATTCTGATGTCTATTTTTTATGTGCCTTCTAGTAGTTGTTGGATCCAACTTGCATGGTGTTTTGTTGGTTTCAGGGTGCCTTTGATTTCATTAATCACTACATCCAAATTTGTGACGCTGTTTGGAGGTGTCTTCTGGAGCTTCCACCTTGAAGACAGAAAAGCCCTTCATCCTACCCATGATAAAAGTGTAACTCACAGTTACTGATGCCCCCAACTCATCTTCTCATCTTCAGCTCTTTCTCATGCTTAGGTCCTTTCTTTTGTTGGGCAGAAGAAGGTGACCATCTAAAAGTCCAGGCTCACAGCCATCTCCTTGTATTTATTTTTTTATATTAGTCCGTATTTGCCTTCCTTCTATGGAGTTGGTACGTGTACATAGCACATCTCCATCGCCGCTTTCACTCGCTTCCCCTCACTTCCCGCCCCCGGCCTCTAACGCTACATCTCCCTTGCCACTCGAGAAAGACCGCCCTGCTTCCTATTACCTACCTTTTATTTTGCTCTTCATTTATAGTTTTGGTTTCTGGTATAAGAGAAACCATAACATACTTAAACTTGTGTGTCTAAATAATTTCATTTAACATGATGGTCTCAAGGTGCACTCATTTGCCCACCAATGACTGAACAAGAACTCCACTTTGTATAAATACCATGCTGTCTTTTATCTATTTATCTGTTGATGACACACAGTCTGTTTCCAAGACTTAACTCTTATGAGTTGTGCTGCTATAAACACAGCTATGCGTGTATCACTAAGATACGATTTTTTAACTCTTTGGCGAAGATACTTAGAAGGGGAATATTTGGGTGAAATGGAATTTCCAGTTTTAGTTTTCAAGGAATTTCCATACTGATGTCCACTGCGGTTGTACTAATCCCCCCCAACAATGTAGGGCAGCAGTTTCCACATTCTAACATCAAGATCACTTGGAGGTTTATCTGAACACACCTGGCTGTACCTGCCCTTGATATTTCTGATTCACCAGACCTGGGATGGTATTAATACTTTGTGTTTCTAAACAAGTTCCCAGGTATTGCTAATGCTGCTGCTGGCTCAGGATCCACACATTAAGAACCAATGTAACTTGACAATTAAGTGGGAAAAAAAACTACAGATGCTTTTTTACTGAAAATGTGGTTAAGGCCCAACACATTCAACATAAGTTAAAAATATCACAAGTTACATAGACATTCAACACATCTAACCTACCAAAGTGAAACCTTCACCACACAGTACATTGTAGAGTATTGGTTGTTTCCCCTTGTGATGATATGATGGATTGGGAGCTCCAGTTAATTGTTGCTGCTCGGCATGGAGAAATGTTATGGTACTGCACATCACTAATGCCATGAATATCCCAATACAAAATTCCAGGTTTCTATGGAATGCACATAGCTTTTTTTCATTTGTAAAGTCAGAAAATCATAAGTCAAATCATTGTGACTATCAGTAAGTCCTGATGCAGCACCATGAATTAAGCAAGATGAAAAATGATGTATCTGATCTAATATCAATTACAAAGTTTAAAAACAAACAGTACAATATAGTACTAAGACCACACAAGTATGCAGTTAAATATAGAAGTCAGGATACCATATGATAACTTCATAGCAGTGTTACCTAACAAAGAGTGGCTTGGATTAGGGATAAATTGAAAATCATCTAAAGCTAATATGGCAAAGGCTGACATTTGCTAATACTCAGAACAAAAGAGTTTGTTACAATGCTTTTCTAGTTTTCTCCACAATTGAATTGTATTATTAAAATAATTAAAATACACATATTTGTCAAAAGGGATTTAAAGAAGCTGATATAAAACAAAAATTAATAACATAATAACAAAAATTATCATTTTGTCAAACAAATCACTACAGGATCATATTTAAATACTTGTAAGTAATTATAATATTACCATTAAAACATAGTATTCACTCTAAACAATTATGGTCTCTGAAGCAATTTCATGGAGGTAGAGCAGAAAAGCAGCAAGTGGAATATCCACGGGTGGACTATCCATTTCAGGTTGCATCATTAACACAAAGACCAATTTAAAGCATCTTAAAATATGGAGTTTTTTGTAGAATCATGAATTATTCATTTTAAACACCAATTGCTGGAACAGAAACTTGGGAGAAAATCCAAACTTGAAATCACTGACAGATACAATCAAGAGCCACAGTGTAACTTTTTGGTCATTGCTGGACCTAATACAGTCACTTCTTACAGTGGTCCTGTAAGCTTATAACACTTAGTGATTTCACAGCCACTTGACCCTGTGTGATTCTGAGATACCCACACAATGACAGTATTGCCTAAGAATGCATTCCTCAGAACATATTCCCACAGGACTATATTTGAAAAGTACTGATCTTGTTCAGTTATCCGTGGACTATTTGCTTGTAGTCTCCAGGTGTATTATTTTGTTTTTATAAAAGCTTTATATCTTTGCCTTACTGTTACAGATTGTAAGAGGGAAGTAGATTAAACCTCCAAAGAGAGGGATAAAGTTGCCAATTTTATGTATGATACCAAAGCCACTAACATTTCTTTGGAAGAGGTTAATCACAAAAGCTCCTTGTGACTGTGCAGTCTGCATCTTATGAAACTAATTGAGATCAATCCAGTAATGGTTATGACTCATTGGTATGATGCTAAAATGCATGTCTGTTATTCATAGTCTTCTTAAAATATGAATAGGAATTTATTAATTTTCTTGGTTATCATTGTTGTCTATTCCATGGTGCCAATCTAGTTTGAGGATACAATTTAGTAAACTGTTACAAGGTGACAAAAACCAATTGTTCACTGCATTTGCTTACTCATTCTACCAAATAATGTGTTTACTGGCATCCCGGAGATTAGGTCAGTTAGACATTCTCCAGTGTTAAAGGTCTGTTTTACCATGGAAAAGGAAAATAAATTTCTCATTAAATATGACATTTTAGTTAAAAGATATGAAGTCCTAATTCTTTAGAAGGAATAATTTTCATTTCAAAAATGATCTTTATCAAATTATGTTTTCTTACTCAGCTGTGGGTGAAGCCAAATCCAGCTACTTTTAACAAAGACCACTGTTAACTTCATTAATTACTACTTACACTCATATTATATTCTAAATCAACAGTGCTAGCCTATTTTGTTTTAAACAACTATGCCACTGCTGCTGGCCACAGTTATCAACCGAATGTTTCATCGCCAATCATCATCTTCCCCTTTTTCCCATCCCAAAATTAGCAAAATGTATCTTTCTTTTGGATTCCCTATGGACATTCTAACTCAGCAGAAGGCAAAGCACAGCCACAGTGGAGTATTTCATTCACACTGGGGATGGAGGTGGGAAGAGAGTTTGGATTGAAAGTAAAGATGGGAAATGTTTCGAATGATTGTACGTTTAACAGCTATATTAATTAAAACCAGGCTATTTCTATGAACTCTTCACCTCATTGTAAGTGACAGAGACGGTATCAGACAGAAATTGGTGTAACTCCCATCAAATGATTTTTATTGAACATGTACTGCTCACATATAGAGACTGCATTCTACCTAAATCATGCAGGAGCAGGTGATGCCTGCCAAATCCCACACAATGTTAAAACCCCAGTTAGTGTTTTATCTTTAAAGAGAGCGCTCTGCATCCTTTGGCAGCTGATGAGTTCAGATAGAAAACATGCCAGGAGTGTGGACCAATGCATTAGCACACGCACCCCCCTGCCGCAGCACTGCGCCTCGTCATATGCCATAACATTGGCAAGCAGAGCCCAGAGCTCTTTAAGAACAGGAAGAAGCTCATAAATAATGGTTGAATCACACAAGGGATAATTAAATGAGACAACTGAATGCCAATGGACTCCCCAGCAGAAAATACTCCTCAGTGAGGATCGTTCCCGCCGCTGCTTTTTTTGTTTTCTTCTTTCTCGGTTTTAGTTCTGGCTAGCAGTTCATTCCCGTAAATACTTTTCAAATGGGAGTGTCTCAAAAAATTGTCAAACTTTGGGAAACAGTTTGAGGCATTTTCATATTTAGTAACATTGCTTCAATGTATATAAACATATAGACACATTCCTATTTTAAACTATTTTAGCTTTAACCTCTCCATTCTAACAACGTATACCTAGCTGACAAGCTGATCGCAGATAATACTCCCAAAAAGCAAAAGGAGAAAATTCTCAAATGTTCAAATCTCACTGAGTTGTGCACCCTACAACGTGAGAGGAATTCATTCATTCTTTTCATTTAGGATAAATATGCATCAATGTTATAACTGCCTCCTCATTCTTAAAAAATGAGATTCACAATGAATTTCAATGTTTTTCCACCAACCTCCTCTGAATTCTTTTTCAGAAATGCTTAATGCTTCTGGCTTGACAGCTTTGTGCTCAAGGTTGACAGGCTATTTTTAGTATCCCAAGTATTTTAAAGACTCGAAAAAATCTAGCTCTGGTTTAGTTGTTTATGAAATTCATTTAGCAGACAATCACAGTTCATTTAATATGCATTCATTGCTGTCTAAGAAAAAAGTGCCTTCAGCTTTTTTGGCAAACTGAAGAGAAATAATATAATTTTCTTCTACTGAGGCTACTCAGAACAAGGCATATTCACTCGGTCACTGGGAACTATGCACTTAGAGAAGGAAGGAGCTAGATAAAAAGACAAACCTAGCTCAGTACTACTTCTGGATCAAGAGGGAGAAGCTAGGGTCCCCATCCTGACCCATTTTAATTTAGCAACAACAAGACAGTCCTGCATGGACGTGCAAAACAGCACCTCGATTTGAGGAAGGATTTTGAAAAGTTACATGAAAATCTACACTGTCATTTTTGCCAGGCATTAAATCTTCACTTAGCACCTGTAACATACCAGGCCACATGACCAGTTCTGCAGCTAAAACTACAGAGGACAAAATCAATCACTATCTTCCTGGGTATTATAATCCAGCAAGAAAATGTACATAAAGAAAAGATTAAAAGAATAGTGAAATCTTTAGCACAGCACATCATGTACATAGTCTTTCAACATGAAATGCAGAACTTGAACCTGTGGTGAAACATCAGAAAAGAACAAAGATCAAGATGCAATATGGTGAGTGCTAACTACTCCAAAGAAATATAGGTAATATTTACCACAAATATATACTAATAAATAGGGGAAAACAGAAAAAAAAAGGAAACAAAGTGGGAAATGAGCAAACATACAAGCTCAAAAATTCACATTGTTTCTCTTATATAAGAAGAACAATATACAGAGCGAAATTGAAGACAGCCAAACAGGAAGTAAGGACAGGTTCAAACACTTCCCCAAATTACATACTCCAATTTTAAAAAATATTTCCAAATGTACATGCTAATTTGTTTCTTTTATTGTAATAGTTTCTTAGCCTGCTGAAGAGAAAATTTGTATGTTTTTCTTTTTTATAATAACTTTTTGGGTTTAAGTCTTATAATGAGTAACTACTTTGAAGATAGCAATACATAGCAGAATAACTATTGTTCACTTATTTGGTTTTGAAAACTGGTTTTATTTTTTCATAAAAGAAAGAAAGAAAATAAAGGTCTTGTTTTTTTTTTTTTTTTTTGAAACATCTCTTATTAGAAAAGTCATGGAAATTTTCTGAATTTAAGAAGAGTAAAGATAACTAAATGAGCTTAGATTGTATCCTGATTTTTTTAAGCCCAAACTCATGAGTGGGTGAATTAACAAAAATAGTATGTAGGTGACATTTAGCATGAGTGATAAATCAGTGTCAAGTTTACTGACACTGGCGTTGCTACCGTAGTTAGAGAAGGGACTATCCCGACTCTTAGGAAAGGCACTTAATGGTACTGTGGGAGAGAAGCTATGACATATGCAATTTGCACTCAAAGCGTTCAGAAGTGGCATCACATATGTTTCTGTTCTCTGTGTGAGCGAGAAGGAGAAAGAGGATGCGCTAATGGCAAAAATACAAACTGTAGGTAAATCTGGATAAAGGACATCGTATGTATTATCAAAACTTTCCTCTAAGCTTGAATTTATAACAAGGAAGTTTGAAAAGAATAAAAGATGCTCCCACGGGAGGACAGGGAGGGATCTAACACGGTCTCTAGGAGGGATTGCCTCAGAAAGTGACACCCGGGGTACTGGCTGAAACGTAGAGACTGGAGGGAAACGGGGTACAGTACAAGGGAGCCTCCTCAGCATAAACTTTTATGAAGGCTTTTAAGTGTTGAGAAGTAAAATAAAATTGCATGTAACTACAAAATAGAAGAGGCAGGAACACGGGCTAAGGTGAGTAAGGTTCTACATAGGGAGTCAAAAGATCTGCTAAGTCTGGGAATGGTCTGGTACACAGCTTAACATGATTCAAGGCAAAGGAAAGACACAAAATTATTGTTTTAAAAAGAGAAGGGACAAAGATCTTCCAAGGATAAATGTCTTATAAAGTAAATCAAGCCTGAATCTGAGATCCCAAATTGCGATCCTACCCACATTCCCCTCCTCTCGTGAGATCCCAAAGATTCAATTTTATTCCCATCTCGTCCATCAGCGAGCAGTAAGAAAAACCCCACTGTCAAAGATGGATTGAACATCATGCAAGAATAGTGGGCGAAGGAAAGACCGATGGGAGCCAGTTGGCTGCGGAAGAGAGGGGACAAGGGGTTATGAAAAGGATGCTCCCAGCAAACACCCACAGGATGTCCTCAGAGGTCAGAGGCATATGGCTTAAGTTCTCAGGACCAAAGACCTGTTTTATGGAAAAGCCAGAGAAGATACTGGATCCTGCTCTTCAATTTCCGTGACTGTTCGAACCTGACTCTACCACTTGAGCTTCCAGTGAGAGGCTAAAACCTTGCTGGGTTCCCGCGTGCTTCCCTGGAGGGGAGACCTCTCCATGTATCATCCTTTTGTTTCATGGAAACAGGCGTAATTTAGCATTATAAATATGTTACAAAGATCCTGGTGAAGGAAATGCATTTTGGTGAGGACTAGCGGAATAAAAAGAGAAGAATGGTGACTGCAAAACAACTTAGGAGGCCGTTGAATTATCCAGATGGTAACTATGATCATGGTTCTCCAAAGGAACCAAGTTAACAGAACAGATATCTCTTATTAATTGGCAACCTTACCTTCTAAAATATAAACCCCTGCAATCAACTTACTTAGGTACAATGTTATGTAAGTAATCTGGATCCCAAAAACACTGTACCAGAAGAATTTTACCTCCAAGGGTGCAAAATTGAATAACCTAAATTATCCAAGCTATCATGCCAACAAACATAAAGGTTTTCAAGAACCCACCTAGTACTTCAGTTGCTTTCCCCTGAAGATACACAAGGAATCTCAAGATGAAAAAATTGCCTTGGAACTTCTAGAAATTGAGACAACCCTGAAACCTTTTTAACTTGCTATTCCACAAGGCACCATTTCTAGATGATTCTTGTTAAACCCAAAATACAAGCTAGCATGACAGTCTCTTTCTGGGTTTTGTAGCAGAAGTAATAGGATATTCTATTTATCTATGGAAAAACCGATTCTTTATAAATGGTAAGTTTTGGTTCATCAAAGGAACTATACCTGTACTTGAAGTCAATATTCCTGCACAGGCTAGAAATTAATGGAATTACCCTATGTCCTCAAAAGTTGAATCTAAGGATTTTATCAGACATCTACAATTTTTCCCATATAGTTATGAAATATAACCATAACCAGAAAAAATTACTTAATTTCTATTTCTCTAGGACTCATATATTTGGTGTGAATCAAAACTGGCAGTTGGGACCAGGAAGTTAGCTCAGTGGCACAGCCCCTGCGTGGCAAGTATGAGGTAGTGAGTTCGATTCCTATTACAAAAAAAAAAAAAACACTGGAAGCTGAAATAAATACTTAAGTTATTCATAAATTTTTATGTGTCTAATTTTCCCCTTGGCAAACGCTTAAAGTACCATCACAAATGCATTAAGAAAAATCCAGGTCAATACCTGTATCTATAGTTCAAGTTTTTTGTCTAAGAAACTTCAAATGGACTTAAAATTGTTCAATTCATCTTCACAATTTGCCTTTGAGCCAGAGAATAAGTATGATAAGTTTGACTAAAAGAATGAGAGTCACAATGTGACAAGTGAGAGTTGAACCAGAAAAGCAGAGCAGTCATTATCTGAATGACCATCAGCTTCTACTGTGCAATTTCTATCCATCGAGCTTTGATCACATGCACGCACAATACCACTTTTATAATCAGCACCTCTGCCCTTGCCTCACACCCCACCTGCCATATGAAGACTGTGGCTTCACTCCCCTGCCCACTACCAGGAACCAGTTCATCCCTTCCATGGGCAACACATGAGCTCCTGCTACTGTCTCCTCCTGGAAGTTTGCTCTATGTGAACAAGATGCCACTGGCTCTGTATATAACCTAAAGAATCTGATGCTGCCAGCACTACCCCAGGCATGAAGAAAGGGGCTTGTTGAGTACTATACTGTGTGCATCTGTGTGAATCTGCATTTTGAGGGGGTAAAAATCCAATTCAAGTAGTTCTAAACTATTAAAGGAAATTATGGTTCATGCAACTCAATATTTTGCAGAAGAGTTTTGCTGTCTTGTGATGAGTAGATCCAGTGCTACTCCTCAGACCTCTCTGCTCTGCATTCTGTGGTTTTGCTTTCTCTCTCAGATTCCACAGGCTAAACTCATAGTTCAGAAACCTGACCATCAAGTCCGGATCTCACACTGAATAGTTGCGTTAGTTTTCTGTAGCAAAGTATCACAAACTAGATGGCTTAAACAACAGATTTCTACTTGCTGCAGGACTGAGAGCTAGGAAGTCCAAAATCAAGGTGTCAGGAGCACTGGTTTCATTCTGAAGCTTTTTTCCTTGACTTACAGGATGTCTATTTTTGCCCTGTGTCTTCATGTGATACTTCCTCCCTGTGTTCTTACACACACTTGCTGCATGTCTGAGAGCTAGGAAGTCCAAAATCAAGGTGTTAGGAGCACTGGTTTCATTCTGAAGCTTTTTTCCTTGACTTACAGGATGTCTGTTTTTGCCCTGTGTCTTCATGTGGTCCTTCCTCCCTGTGTTCTTACACACAATATTTATTTTACAAAGGCACACCAGCTGTATTAGACTACAACCTCATTTAATTTTACCTCTCCTAAGGCTCTGCCTCCAAATACAGTCAAAACCAGGACTATTGGAAAGAGGAGTTCATACGTCAACAGAATTAGGTGAGGATGCAGCCAACCCACAACAATGATGCCTAACAAGTGATCAACTGAGCAATTAAAACACATAGTTTATGACATCCCTGGGAAAGGGTATCTGGCATGTCTATGAAAGACAGAATTTCACATTCAAAGAAGAAACCTTAGCTAACCTGTTGTCACCAATAATGTCAGTGACTTGGGGTCACATGTGCTTTGCCAAGTCCCTCTTTACTGTTGGAGAACTGAGTGACATTGGATGATTACCTGGACCCCTTCTTAGTGAAAAGGAGATGCAAATTACAAGTAGGAGAATGAGAAAGTAAAGTTAGACAATCCTAAGCAAAACGTATCTACCCAAAACCAACATAAATTATGGCCAAAGCCTTTGGCCCATAGAAGTAGAAAATCAGATGTATTGCATCCATCATAAATAATGTGTCAGGCAAGAACACTAGAACACATAGCAATATTGGAGAACAAAATACTCACTCTGCCAAGGCATCACTTTATAAACAATGTACTAATTACAGTGGAAATATCTGGAAGGAACCACCTTAACCAAATTCATAAATTTCAGCAGTCAGTGAAGCCTGGAACCCACAAACTCGATTCTACAATAGTTCTGCCCGAAAAGATCTAAATTGAATTAACCATGAAGAAAGAATTCAAAAATGAGTAATATTGTTTAACCCAGCAAGCCAGATTGTTTCAAAAATGCCAACATCATGAAAGACATACAACGGATGAAAACATTATATGAGCAATATACAAATGAATTAGAATGCATGGAACAGACTCAGAGAGATTTCCAGGCAATGAAAACTTCCACTGAAAGCTTGAAAAACCACTTGAAAGAAGCCAAAGATAGAATTTCAGATCTTGAAGACAGCATGGAAACTAGCAATTGGGAAAGGAAGCATGTCTTAAATCAACAAGGATACAGGAAAAACCAATTCAACAGCTACAAGATGAGGCAATGAGAAATAATATCAGACTAATAGGAGTCAATGACACACCAGGAGGTGACACAAATTATATAAAAAGAACATTTGCAGAAATAATAGCAGAAAATTTCCCAAGCATGGAAACAAAAACTGAGCTGCCTTACCAGTGAGGCATGTAGAACTCCTACTAGTCATAGCCATAATAAAACTACACCCAGACATATACTAATCAAGATCCCAGATCTCCAGCAAAAGAACAGAATATTAGAAGCTGATAGAGAAAAGAAACAGATCACCTATAAAGGAAAGCCCATCATAATCACAGCAGACTTTTCAACACAAACTATCCAGTCGAGAAGAGCTTGGAGTTAAGTATTACAGGTCCTGTAACAAAATAGCTTCCAACCAAGATTGTTGTATCCTGCCAAACTATACTTCAAGTTTAACAGAGAAATAAAATATTTCCACAACAAAGACCAACTGAAGAACTTCATGAATGCCAAACCATCCTTACAAAAAGGACTAAAAGACATTCTACACAGAGAAAAAAACTGAACACAGTTTCAAGAACAACAATAGAAAAGAACCCTCAAGAACAGCAAGCATGTAAACAGATAGAAAAAGTAAGAAACCAACAGCAAGTAAATAACATGACATTGATAAACCAACACATATCAGTTATAACCATAAATGTAAATGGCCTCAATTCACCAGTCAAAAGAAATAGGCTGACGGAGTGGATTAAGTAAAAAAATCCAATGGTATGCTGTATACAGGAAACACATTTTACTCAAAAGGAAATCCATAGACTGAAACTCAAAGGATGGAAAATAAGCCTCCGTGCAACAGGAACCCAGAAAAAAGCAGGAATCGCTATTATGTTTGCAGACAATGTAAATCTCAAATAGAGAACAATCAAAAGAGATTAAAAAAAGGCCACTACATACTTGTTAGGGGAAAGCTGCAAGAGGATAACAATCCTAAACATGTATGCACCAAATATTGGCGTACCAAACTACATAAGACAAATCTTAACAGACATGAAACCCATATAATTAATAACATTATTGTAATAGGGGCCCTCAACACCCAGTTGACACAAAGAGATAGGTCAACTGGACAAAAAACCAGCAAAGAAACAACAGATCTGAATCAATGCTGTGAACAAATGGACTCAGTAGATATGTACAGAGTATTCTACCCCACAGCATCAGAATACACACTTTTCTCAGCTGCACATGAGACTTTCTCTAAAACAGACCACATTCTAGCCCATAGAGCATTCCTACCTAAATACAAAAGAATTGAAATTATCCCATGCATATTATCTGACCACAGTACAAGGAAATTGGAGATTAATGACAAAAGGAACTCCAAAAATTCCATAAACACTTAGAAATTACACAACAATCTCCTGAACAACCAATGGGTCACAGAAGAAATTAAACAATGAATTAAAACTAATTATCACTTACTTTAAAAATTAGATATAAATTAAGTTAATATATAAAATATATAAAAATTATATAAAATATATAAAAACATATTAAAATAGACCCAAGTCTATCACCATGCACCAACCTAAAGTCAAAAAGTCTCACAAATCTCAATATTAAAACAGACATACTAAATCTATTGGAAGAGAAAGTAGGTAAAAACTTTGAAGACATAGGGGTAGAAAGAGAGTTCATGAACAAAAACCAAGCTACCCGTGAAATACTGCAAAGAATCAACAACTGGGATCTCATCCCATTGAAAAGTTTCTGCACATCTAAAGAAATCACCAGCAGAGTAAAAAGAAAATTCACAAATTGGGAAAAAAATTTAGTCAACTGTCCTTCAGACAAAGGTCTTCTATCTAGAACTTATAAAGAATTTTAAAATATCAGCCCCTCCAAATTTAAAGACCTAATGCAAAAATGGGCAGCTGAGACGAATATACACTTCTCCGATAAAGAAATACAAACGCAAATAAACACATGAAAAAATGTTCAACACCATTAGTCACTCAAGAAATGCAAATTAAAACAACACTGAGATTTCACCTCACTCCAGTAAGAATGGTTATCATTAAGAAATCAACCAATAACAAACGCTGGCGAGACTGTGGAGAAATAAGAACTCTTCTCCACTGCTGGTTGGGAATGCAGACTGGTGAAACCACTGTTGAAATCAATTTGTAGATTTCTCAGCAAACTAGGTCTAGAGGTCCCACTCAACTCAGCTATTCCCCTTCTGGGTATTTTCCCAGAAGATCTGAAAACATCATATCATAGCAATATATGTACAGCCACGTTCATAGTGGCAAAATTTGTAATTGCTAAATTGTGGAAGCAAATATCCATCTGTGGAGGATTGGAAAGAGTATTTGTGGTACATTTATATAATGGAATATATTACCCAGCTATAAAGAAAGATAAAATCAAGGCTTTTATAGGTAAATGGTCACAACTAGAGACCATACTCATAAGTGAATTAAATCAGACCTGCATGTGTAAGCAACGTATTGTCTCACCAGTGTAAGAACCTGAAAGAGTGAACAAAAACTAGGAGGTATGATAGACATTGTGTAATTAAAGTAAACTGCTCAAAAGTAAAGGGCAACTAGAGTGTGGGAAAAGAGAAGGGAAAGAAGGGGAAATCATGTATGTATATATATACAGGATAGCTAACAGCTGTACTACTGTCTT
This sequence comes from Dinomys branickii, assembly GCA_004027595.1. Taxonomy (NCBI): domain Eukaryota; kingdom Metazoa; phylum Chordata; class Mammalia; order Rodentia; family Dinomyidae; genus Dinomys; species Dinomys branickii. The sequence continues at coordinate 169,644 of PVLD010000722.1, forward strand.
CTTTTGCTTTATTCAAAGGAAGAGTTAATGATACTTATTTCGTCATTATTGCATGTCTCTATTTGTTTTCCTGAGAAACCACTTTTAAGGTATCAGTAGTAACGCAACAACCATTGTTAATTTCCTACTACTTTGTCTGTAACTCTGTATTGTTTGTATTGTTCTTATGCTATTTTGTAAATGGATGTCCATTGGTTAATATATTTTCCTTCTTTTATTTTTAAAATATATTTTTAAAAAATGAAAGACATAAAATATGGTAAACTGTACAATACTAAGGAGACTCAAGAAACTCGACAAATTAAACATAGTGTGATTTCTAGTTGGATCTCCAATCAAACAAAACAAAGAGGTTTCAAAAATACAACTGGGTGTATTTGCATATCAGCTACATAGGAGATAACAGGATTGGAAAAGGTATGGTGTGATAATTTATTTTGTTTGTGGAAGAAAATATCTTTGCTATTAGACAATGTGTGCTAAAATCTACCAGCGTGTGTTTCTGAATGCTAAAATCTCATGTGTTCCACTATTGGTTTATTCTGAGAAAGTGAAATAGGTGCCATTCCATCAAAAACAATAGTCTTTGAAGTTTATTTTTTTGAAATTTCTAGTCTCTTTTGGTGTCAAATAACTACTGATATCCCTTTGGTTCTTTGAGTTTTACTTCTTCTTTAAAATAACAATGTAAAATATGAAGGGTTTGTCACCATTAAAAAGTTCCCAGCTTTTATAACATCAATGAAAATTGGAAGACCTGTTTGTAACCTCTGTAACAAAACTCAGAATTTCTTCATGCACTTCATGCAGCAGTGCATGAAATGGGGCCTACCATAAAAATGCCCCTGAGATAGTTTTTACAACGTTAAATACCAAACGTTTATTGTTTATCACCTTCTTTTTTGTATATTTTTTCTTACCCCTTAAAATAAAAATTGTCTGGTTTCTTACATCAGTGTTTTCTTTAGGCCTGAATTACTAAATATCTTTTTTTCTGATATCATAAGAAATATTTTGTATTTCCATGAGAAAGTAATCAAAAGAAAAGTACTCAAATTCATAGGAAGGACTCAACTATACTCAGACTGATGTTTAGAATAATTGTTGGGGACCACTACAAAGAAGCTCTGAGCAGGATTTAATATTAACCAATTGGCTTTTCACATTTACTTTGGAGTTGTCTGAGGCTTAGGCACCTCGTCTGCAGATGGGCAGCTGATTCATAGTAAATGAACCTCTATGTGTCACTGGTCACTGCTGAGGCCTGTATTGGCCTGTGATGTCTCAAGGACAAGGAGACTGCAGCTGAGGACATCTAGCTCCAACCCCTATTAACTTCAAGGAGACTGTGGCTGCATGCATCTCACCCCTGCTGTGAAGGCCTTCCTGGACATAACATAGTTTTCCTAAATTAACATAGTATTACTTGGGGGAGTCCTTAAAGGGACTCCGAAGTCCTGCCCAGATTCCTGCATTTTCTTCAGTACTCCCTCTCCTTTGTGTGTAAACCTAATAACTATGGGCCACCCAGAAAAGTCTTTGGCTAATTCAGAGAATATCAAAGCTGGAAGAGAATTATTCCCTCCTGGAGCCCTGAAATCAATTCCATTGTCTCATTTATTTACGCCTTTGCAGTCCACTCGCTTGGGAGATTGTGGGCCTGATCAGCCTGCAATAACTTAGGGTTATTTAACCCAGTTTTTCAGAAATAATTATGCTTAAAGGAAAAACTACCTCTCAGATTGACAGCAAAATGTAAGATGCCTCATTTGCCGAGCTTCCCACAGAAAAATATAATGACTGTCATTTTGCAGACAGTTTGGATGTGTATTTATGGACAGTAGTATTTACCTAAATAGTTTCCTACTTCACTTTGAAAACATACAAAAGTACGACAATACTTAAGTATTAAGATACTGGTGGTGTCATGGGCTGGAGATATAGCTCAACAGCACAAGCACCTACTTGGCAAGTACAAGGTCCTGAGTTTGATTCCCAACACCAGAAAAAGAAAAAAAAGTGAAGATGCTGACACATTTCTTAAAAATAGATCATGTGTTTTTGAGTACTGTGATAAAAACGACTCAAAACTGTAGCTAAGCTTCACAATACAGAGTGGCTTCTCACTCACACTTCTGATTTCGTATGTGCCATGTAGACAGCCTCCTTCACAAAGGTGCTTGCTTTCTTTCAAGAAATACCAAGGATGCGTTCATTACAGTTCTACAGACACATGATAGTCCCCTTGCAGAGAAATAATTGATTGTTTTAGATCATTCAGAATATTTCCAAAAGTTTCCATAATTTCACAGCAATGCTTCTGACTTTTACTCAATATTTCTTTCATGACTTTGGATTTGTCTTTCTTCTCGATCTGTAAAGAACTGACCCAAGTATACCATGGCCATCACCATTGTGTTGCATCATTATTTTTAAAGTCATGTATCTATTTCTCAACTCACTCCATTCGTGGGGGTTAGCATTGTTCTGGTAATTTATGAAATATTGCAAGACATGCAAAACTTTGTAGTTTTAAACAAAAACAACCTTTTATTCTCTCCCACAGTTCTACAATATAAACTGAGCTAAGCCGGTCAGTTCTGTTCCATGTGTTATCAGCTGAGGATACACGGTCGTGCTCGACTGGGCTGGAAAACCCAGGACACCCGTGCCCAGGGCTGGCAGGCGATGCTGCTCGGGATGGAAATGCCAGCTCCAGCTCTCCACCAAAGTGCACTGTGCTCTGCTCTCCCACAGCATGGCTGGCAGCACAGGGACTGGTTCCCACACATTCCTAAGCACACCTTTGAAGGTTACAGAACACCAGACTGCCACTTTCTTTTGCTCCAAGCGAGTCGCAGGAATAGCCTCGTTTAAAAGAAAACACAGGGGAGACATGTGTAGCATTTACTGTCACTAACATAGTGTTTTAATGAAAAATACATAAAACCACAGGTAAGAAGTCAGGAGGGAGATAAATGTAATTAGAAAGTTTTATGATTCTTGCATTATATGTTAGCTCAAGAAGACAAGCTAAAAAATCAACGACAGAAGCATCCACCAGTAAATTACACCCAAAGTGAGGAGGAAGAATAAACAAGGGCCAGATGAAAAAACAAAAAGAAACCAATGTAAAATACAGATATCAACAAAATAAAAGCTGATGCATTGAAAAGAATAAAAAATTAACAAATTTCTGAAGGGATTTATCAAAAACAAGTAACAGACATAATCAAGATTCAAAATTTTAAAAAGGGCAACAGGAGATCTTTCAAAGATGATAATACTGCAATATGTCTATGTGAATATATTTGAAAATTAAGAGGGTAAGGACATAGCTCTAGAAAAACAAATTGATGCCAAAATAGAAAATCTGAACAATAGTCCCATTTCTATTAAAATTCCTGAATCTATTTTTATAAGTATTTCCTATATCTCACAAATAGACAAAACCTTAACATTCATGCCTATACTAGTAAATTTTGAATATATCACATTTATAATAAAAAATATTACCAATAATAAAAATACATCTAGAGAATTTTAAAAATCAAGACTCATTTCCAACTCATTTTACAAGATCAGAACAGCTTTGAAACAAGACCTCACAAAGACCATACAGTAAAGTTGCATGTTAATTTCATTCTTGTATATAGATTAAAAGATACAAATAAAGTATGAATATACTAAGCGTATACACCTATGATGATGCAACGTGTTAGTACTGAATATGGGAGTGCATGTGCATGTGTGGATAATTCAAAAACACAAACTGTAAGTTAGCTCAGAAATACAAGGATGCAAAACGGGCTTAACATTGGCAAATTAATCAGTTTATTTATATATTAACCAAAGAAAGCAAAAGCTCCCTGCTATTATCACATTAGCACATGTCTTGGTTACTTTTCTCTCATTGCTGACACAAAATACCCAAAGCCCAAAATGAAGGAAGGAAACGTTTATTTAGCTTACAGTTTGTGGAGGTTTCAGTCCATACTTGGCTAGCTCAGAGGCAGAGTGGCATATGGCAGAGGGCAGCAGTTCATGGCAGCAGAACACAGCAAAAAACAACCAGAGCCAAAAGGAGGAAGGACGGCAAGCAGCCTCTTTTTCTCCCTTACAGTGTAAACAGCCTACCCCCACCCAGGGGCCTGTAGCTCTCACACAGTCTCCATACCCTCCTCTTCCACAGGCTCAGGATGTGTACAAAGTAAGCACCTTGGCTTCCTGCTGAGACACTCAGCCAAACCTCTAGATTCCCCAAGTTGACACAATGTATAAACCGTAACAGCACAATAAACACAAAATGGAGTATTTCATAATCATTTCATGATTAAAATCCCTTAGAACATGGGAAAGAAAGGAAACTTCTTTAATCTGAGAAACAGTATTTTTCTAAAACATACATACAAAAGTACAGCAAATATTAATGGAAAAATATTGAGCCCTTCCTCTCTCAACCTGGATGTAGCACAAAGATGACCACTACCATATCTTTTATTTAGCATGGTACTTCAGTTCCCAGCCAGTGAAGTGTAGCTCAACACATAAATAATGAAGAGATTGGGACTCTAGATTTGCAACATTTGCAAATGATATAATAGCTTATGCAAAATATTTATAGGAATCTACAGAAAAATCACTAGAGTTTATGTCTGGGTTTTGCAAGCCTCTAGTTGGTAAGTGTCTTGGTTACTTTTTTCTTGTTGCTGAGCCAAAATACCCAACACCCTAAATGAAGGAAAGAAAGGTTTATTTAGCTTACAGTTTGTGGAGGTTTCAGTCCATACTTGCTGGTTGAGAGGCAGAGTGCCACAAGGCAGAGGGCAAACGTTCATGTCAGCAGGGCACAGCAAAAACAACCAGAGCCAAAGGGAGGAATGGCTGCAAGCAGTCTCTTTCCTTCCCTTACATTTTAAACAGGTACCCCCACCCAGGGGGCATGTAGCACTCACACAATCTCCATGCCCTCCTCTTCCACAGGCTCAGGATGTACCAAAGTAAGCAAACTGGCTTCCTGCTGAATCACTCAGCCAAACCTCTAGACTCCCCAAGTAGACACAATGTAGCAACAATAACAGTAAGATAATATATCAATTTTATTTGTACATAAACAGGCAAAAATGTTGACAATGTTGACAGTGAAATTATATCACTTATAATAACATCAAAATATTCACAAGGGATAAATACACAAGTACATAAATTTGACACATCATAAGACATTATTAAGAAAAGCTAAAGAAGAATGTAAGAAGTGAAGAAAAAATCATTTTCATGTTTCCAAACCATACTGTACTACTAGTACTTGCCAAACTGACCTATAAATTCAAGTCACTCAGTCAAATTTCAGCAGGGTTTCTGCAGGGGAGGCAGTGAAAACGAACAAATAAGTTCTGAAATTTTCTTGTTAATGCAAAAAGCCAACAATAATTCAGTTAAAGTGGAAAAATGAGATATGTCTTACTGTAAGAAACATTAACATTTTACAGCTACAATAATTAAGACACTGTGGACTACATGCAAGCATGATAACATCATTAAGTGAAAAAGGTCCAGAAATAGATACAGACGCTTAGGACCCCTTGGGTCATGAGGAATGTGACATTGGAGCGCTACAGAGAAAGACAGTCTTCTCGTTAAACGGTGCCAGGTTAATGAATGAGCTAGACACAAGAGGCAAAAAAATTTGACCCCCACTTTATACATATACAAAAAGTTAATCTGAGGTCATAATAGTATTAACAGTAAAAAGTAAACAATGAAGCATCTAAACATTAACATATTTCAATAGCTACATGATCTTGAAAGGAGAAAAGATTTTTTTAAATGATACAATAATCAGATATATAATAAAAATATGACAAATTGTACCAAGTTAAGACCATAAAATTTTGGCTATCAAAACTCACAAAATAATATGTAGGTAATAGAGGGGAGAAAATATTTGAAGCAAAAAAAAGAAAAATCTTGTATTCACAATAAGTAAAAAAATGAGAAACCCTCAATAATGTAAACAGAAGACTTGAAGAGGCACTTCATAAAAGATGTGCAAATGACCTCTAAACTTTTCTAAAGGTGTCTTTTAATCGTCCTTAAGAAAATGCAAATTAAAACCACCACAAAAAGATAAAATACACCAAACAGAGAGCAAAGATGAACAATACCAAGTGTTGATAAAAAGAAACACTCTGAGCTGTCATAAAGGGGTGCTAGTTAAGTTGATATGATCACTTTAAAAACTTCTTCACCAATATACATTAAGGCTATATGTAGCATACATAAAAGACCTCTTAATGAAAAATTATGCTTCTAAAATACAAGACGAAGCAAAAGGAGCAGGAACTCACTTAGCAGAGTCTTCCTTCTTATTTTATGTTACTACATAAAAACCAAAATCTAGCTAGTATGCTCATAAACTGAAATATACTAGTATCTTTTAGAGCAAATAAAGAATTTCAACCAATAGCATAGAGCTACACTTCAACCAGTCACAGGCAGCCAATTCAGCAGACCATACAAAAGTAAAACTCAAAAAAGCTGACACCTAGCTACTGCCATGAAGAGGATTTTTCATGTCAACCCTATACAAGTTTGTTGCTAGTACAGAAAGGCTCCATGAGGCTCTTCTGGCTGTGCTTTGGCCCAATTCATAAATCACTCTTTGATCAAATAAACTTTATTAAATGTACTTCATCATGTTAACTTAGGCTATCAAAATTCCACACCATCCACACTTCACTGTACAAGTGTCTCCTAGTTATATTTCTTTTACTTCTTTAGGGTAAGGCTTGTAATCCTGTCTTGTGTAACTACTTTATATCTATCTGATGTCTTTCTGAACTTCTAACCATAAGCAAAGATGGTCTCAAGAAATAAAAGTATCTCCTAAATATAGTACAGGGAAGCTCTGGGTTAGGTTCTGCTGAAGAATCTGCAGTATAAGGGATTTCTTGGGACCTGTAGACTTCCTAGCAGGAGAGTAACCCACTTCAGTGAATAGTCAATGGTTATAGGGTGTTGGGCACAGTGAACAAAGATGCAACCTACACCAAAACAAAGTCCAGAACCTTGAATGGGGAACACCTTGCCACACATGGCCTGCTTCAAAATATGTGGTCTCGGAGAGGGAGTCACAGACAGGTTCTGGGAAATGTACAGACAACAGCAAAGGTAGGAGTGGTCTCCCACACACAGGATGTCTGTATAGCACTTCAAGAGATCCTCTAAATGTTCATTAGACTGAGGGTGACAACTGTAAATACTCTTTGATACACGTTTGGAGAAGTAGCACTTGTGAACATTTAATCTCAAATAATTATCAATTTTTTAAATGAATTAATTAATATACTGAGTTTAGTAGCTAATAATACACTGGAGTCAGAGTTACACTTTTTCACTTGCTATGATGCAGATAGGTTAACTAAATTTTTCTGAGGTCAAGTTTTACCATGTCTAAAATTAATATTATAAAATCTACCAAACAGGATTATTGTAAAACCAGGATAAAGTATGCAAAGTACATATTAAATCTTTAGTAAAAATAATTAGTATCCAATAATTGCAGATATCCGAAAGACACACACACACATGCACAGATACACACGTAGTTCAGATTCTTGGGAGACGAGTAGCAGTAAATCCTGTAAGCAGTATAAAGCGAGATTTACACTTGTCATCTAATGAAATCTAGAAATTTGTCATCAAAGAAGAAATTGTCATATTGAAGAGAATGGATGTTTTGTGGTTCAGATAAGCTACATGATAGACAACAATAAATGTTGTTTAATACCACAATGTTTTTCAAGTGTGTTGTGCCAATCCACAATACCATCAAAAAAGTGTAAGTATATAAGATTCATAAAAACCATGCTTATGTGTTATCATTTTTGTTGTTGTTGGGGCTAATTTTCAGACTCCTAGGAGATGTTAATTTTCAGAACTTTGGGGGCCAATTTTTTATGATTTTAAGGATATATTTAACTAGCACTATAGAGCTGTTTGACTGGAGAAATCAGTTTTCTTCACTGACATAGTTTGATGAGGCTCATCAAACAAAGATTGTGACAGAGCATTAGAAAGAGTTGTTGTTCTCTAAAATGATACATACTTAATCCAGAAGCTCATGCAGTTCCAAAGCTCTTTCACAAAGCATTTGCAATTATCTACAAAATGCTCTTCCCAAGAGCATTTTGAAAACTCAAAATTGGGGGTTATTTTCCCACTTCCCAGTGTTTTCAGGCTTTCTCTGGTTTTTAAATTAATGGAAAAAAGTGTGACAAAACAAACAGAATTTTTCCTTACAAGAACCTGTTTGAATGCCCGTTGTGCTTTTTGACAGTAAACACCAGGTAGAAAATTCAGGGCTTTTTAATGTCAGCACACACAATTCTTATTTACTTTTAATGATTAATTTGTTAAGTTTCTTTACTGGCAGTAATGAAATACATCTAATCATCTCAATAGCAGAATAATCATAATAAGTGACAATTATATGACAAGAAAGATTATGCCTATGCTGACTTTAAACAGCTGGTGATAAACTATTTTTAGATACAGCATTGCTGCTACCACTACTGGCCACAACATGTGTGATTATGGTTTGATATCATGTATTATATATATATTATGATAATATTTGTCATTCTATTATGCAAAAAAGTTGCAACAAGGACCCCCTATGCAGCTAAGAATTTCCAAGAATCTTGAGAAACCCACTAAATTGTTCTCTGGTTTTTAGTTTAAAAAGAGAAGAGAAACAAGAAATGGTACATGAAGTGTACCATCATGTTCTCTAAATTTTGTGTGAAACAGCTCAGTGTAGTTATCACCTGAGTAATAGGTGGTCCTTTCTGTCATTCCTGGAAAAGGTCCTACTGATCACACAATAATCTCTATTCTGTGGTAATTTATCGATTTAGTATTCTTGAACATGTATCACCAAGGATAAGTCTGGTTTTCTATTGGGGGGGGTATTGGGAATCAAACTCGTGACATTGTGCTTACCAGGCAGACACTGTGCCACTGAGCTATATCCCCAGCCCAAGTCTGGTTTTCAAGGTAACATATCTTCAGTATTTTATGTTATTTGCTACAGCCACCATAATCTTCCTAATGAAACCAACTCAGAAAAATGTCTTTCAAACTTTGTCAGGAATAATTGAGCTTCTAAAAAGGAAGTTAACCATTTTTATCTCACGAATGTTTGTTCTACTGTAAATAAATGGTTTTATTTCTCTCTTTGCGTGGCTCACCACCATTTGTGGCCCTGTTTTGCAAACTATATTAGTCCATACTGCCTGCTTGCTGTGAATCAGTCTTATGTATGGATTCTCTTTATTTTTCTTTTATTTACTATGCATTATTTCTTTTTAAATTTTTTCATTGTAAAAGTTGGACGCTCACTTAAATACTTCTGCAATGCAAGGTAGACGTAAATAGAATAGAACCACTGGGTATATGACAGACACATTCCACTGCGTTTTCACATGATTCACCTTTTGCCTTCTCCCAAAGAGCTGTGATTTCAAGATGAATGACATATGGCATCTTCCCTAGTTTTGAAAGACATATAAAAATCTACACATAACTAAGCATGATAAAAAGTCAGAGATAAACATACAGAGAAAACTCTATGAAAATTGTGTAGTGAGACACTAATTGCCTTGGAAAGAGAAGGACAAGGAGTATGTGTTGGGGTGTACTGATCAGTGCCGCTGCTGACTAGCTGGATAACCGCAGGCAAATCTCTCGCCTTTTATGAGTCTCCAGCTCCTCATATATCAAGTGGAGATAGTAGCATCTTGACGTAAAATATGAGACATTGTACTTAGCACAGTATCTAGCATAAACTACGTGCTCAATATATTTTAGCTGATGAATTTTGATTGATAACAAACGAGATTACATTAGAACTGCATTGTTACAGATAAGTATAATATGGATATTTTGATATGAGAAGAAAAATATTCAGAGCTATAAAAAACAAAGAACAAAAGAACAGGGGCAGAAAATTGTTTCCCATGCATGAGGAAGGTTATATGAAAGAGTATGACTTAACTTTGTCCAAGAAAGGCATTTGGAAAAGCTTTCAACAGGTCTTGATGAAAAGTTTTAAATGGTAAACAATGTATTTTGGTTTTATTCAGAAGCAATTAAAAACATTTTGAAGTTTTGAATCAAATTAGCAGGTAGACAAATAAATTAAATTAGATATAAATAAAAACAGTGACCAGTCAGATATGACCAGTACTGTGGCTCCAGTAAAAACAGCGATATCTGAACTAAGGTATTTGCAAAAGGAAAAGAAAGGAAAGAACAGCTGCAAGACATCCATTAGCTAGAAATGCCTCAGAATTTGGCAACCTTTGGAGTTCATTTGTTTTAAATTATGGCATAAATCAAATCTGCGGTTTTGAGTGCATTTGGTACACAGTATTCAAGAGAGGTAGAACGGTGAGGCAAAAGACCACTGATGAAAGTGAGTTGGCTTGATTTGGATGGCTTGCATTTGAGATGTTAAGGAGCCAATGCAATTAGAAATAGAAGCACTTGGGTGAGGGACAGAGTGAAAGAAAGGAATTGAGAATCGTCTTCACTGTTAAGCTATCAAACTAGGTGAGATTTATCAGAAAAATAATGAGAGAGAATACAAAAGAGATAAGGACAGGTCTTTGAAGAGTAGGGCTGAAGAGCAAAAGAAAACCAAGAGTCACTGATGAAGTATAAGGAAAAACCAAGAGAATTTGATTATAAAATGAATTTGCATGCAAGTGATGCATTCAGTTTTAGTTTTATTTTAACTGGAACTTGATGGAATTTAGGTAAATATCTCTCCCAGAATAATGTTTCTGGAAACTTCTGTGAATATAAGAATGATGCTCTGAGGTAAAGCATGAAAAGTATTTGACTCCATAAGATATGTTTCAGTTTTCATAATCATAAGCAGTATTCTGATGGTTAACTAAAATTTTCCAAAAGGGAATGCAGCATGTCTGGGTAGTAAAACACAACTTTTTCTCCACTAATTTATTTTATATATCACTTAGGACACATAAGTACATTTTTACTTGCTATCTGACATGTTTTGCTTCTATTTGTATATCTTGGCTTCAGATTTTCTTCACTTCTAAAGACATGTTATCATTACTTGATATTAGATAAATCATATTTTATTCACATTTTATCCCTTGTATTTTTTCTTATTTCTTCATGTTTAACTTCCAGCTTCCATTTAAAAGAAAATAAAAAAGGCCATGGGTACTCAGTAGCTTGACTAGTATCACATGATCTGAAGGCTTCATTACCCTCTAGCTCATGGAAATCAACAAGTTCATACAAATATCAAAACTCTGATTCAGCTGAATCCTTTCCCAACCAAGTCCCTCACATTCATGTCTGTCACTCTTGGTGATACACTTGAGCTCACTCACAGGCCCTTTGTGATTCTTCCTCTACTCCTCCATTGCTGGTGGCTGCACTTTAGTACCATCCTTCTCCACTGCCATCTGCCAAAACCTCAAGAACCTCCCAGTGCTTGAACCTCTACTTTTCAAACAGAAGCATGTTTCAATCATCAGTGGACCAAAATGAAATTATCTCCTCAAAAAGAGAGAGAATATTCATCAGGTTCCTACATTGTCCACTGTACTATGCTTGAGAATAAGTTATAGTTTTTTTCCATTTCTCTCTGGTTACCTATTCCAACATGTCCTTCTTGTGGCCTCTCTTCCTTCCAGTGCAAATGTGTGTTGATGATAAAACTCAGAGCAGCTGTTTATTATATTTGTTAAACTGAATTGCATGACCAAGTTGACCATCCTAGCACAGATAGACACACAGAAAAATACAGATATACATAATGATACAGAGACAGAGTATATTGATCTAGATGTATATACAGATGAATAAATGTTAGAAGGAATTGGAAGTCACAGTAAATGAAAAAAAAAGAAACAATATACCCATAAGTATTTTGAGATCAATTTTAAATCTTTAAACAATTTCTATTTTAAATGAATAAAAGTATTAATTATCTTGATTATTGTATCAAATGATATTTTCTCTCTAAAACAGCAACTGTTACGGTTGATACATTGTGTCAACTTGGGGAGTCTAGAGGTTTGGCTAAGTAACTCAGCAGTTGTAAATCTTGGGGTAAAGAGGACATGCCCTTACCCTTCTGGGATGTTGTTTATTGTGTTAATTTGGGAAGTTTAAAAGGTTAACTATGTGATTCATCAGGAAGCCAGGGTGCTTACTTGGTATACATCCTGAGCCTGTGGAAGAGGAGGGCATGGAGACTGTGTGAGAACTACATGCCCCCTGGGTGGGGGTAGGCTGTTTACAATGTAAGGAAAGAAAGGAGGCTGCTTGCAGCCATTCGTCCCTTTTTGCTCTTGTGGTTTGGCTGTGTGCTGCTGCCATGAACAGTTTGCTCTCCGCCATGTGCCACTCTGCCTCTAAGCCAGCCAAGTATGGACTGAAACCTCCACAGACTGTAAGCTAAATAAACCTTTCCTTCCTTCATTTTGGGTGTTGGGCGTTTTGTCTCAGCATCAAGAGAAAAGTAACCAAGACAGCAACCCAGAATTTAGTGACTTAAAACAATCATTTATTTACCGCACAATTCTGCACATTGTCAATGTGGGCTATGCTTAAACAGATGTTTCTTCTAGTCTTAGCTGAAAGGCTCTTCTCTATACCAAGGGACCATCCTGGACCAATTAACATAGTGCCACAGAGACCTAAGAATGTAGAAGCATTGAAGACCTCTGATGACATAAACTCTAAACTGACACTGGTCTGTGTGTTAAACATCTGGTCCTCAATTTGACTATTATCAGGGGATGGTGGAACATGTACAAGGTGGAGTCAAGTGGAACTAGTTTAGGTTATTGAAATGTGTACCTCAAGAGGATATTGCAACCCAGCCCCTCCTCTCTTCTGTTCCACCATGAGGTGATCAGCCTCATCTGCCACACACATCTGCCACAATTTGCTACCCTGTCACAGGCATGAGCCAATGGGCCCACTGGCTATGGATTGAAGCCTCCAAAACTATCTTCCCTTCTTTAAATTGGTTGTCTCTATTATTCTGATACAATGGCAGAAAGCTGATTCATGTAAATGATGGTATAAGAAGTGGGTTGTCATTGTGCCTGTGTGATTCAGAAGCTTTTTAGGTTGGTTGGCAAGAGTTTGAAAAAATTTGAAAAGATGAACTAGAGAAACTCTAGAAGGCTATAAGCAAGGTTGATGGACCATGTGGATCAGGATAAAGGAGATCCAAAAATTGACAGAAATGTGGACAGTAAAGGTTATGTTCATAAGATTTTGGGTGGAAATAAGGATTTTGTTGGAATTTAGACCACAGCACCTCTCTATTTCACTCTAGCTTAAATTGGAAGGTGTTATGTCCTGAGACTGTGTAGAAGGCAATTTAAAGTTGATGCAATCATTCATATGGTGGAAGAACTCTCAACACGGCATGGTATTGAAGCAGCAGCAAGGATATCACTGGCTGCTCTTGGTCAGACTCACTGAGAATCTGGAGAAAAAGCAGAGCAGAAAGATTTGAAAACCCTGCAGTTTGTCTAGGAAAAGAGCATGTTTAAATGTGCAACCAAGGAAGGTACAGGTACTGTGGATATCAGCATCATCAGAATGAAGCCAAGCAAGTTTCAAACCACAAGGACATCTCAGATAACAGCAAGACCTGAACATCTCAGACTCAAAGGTTTAACATTATGATGCCCTTTCAAACACTTCCCTTCATGAAGAGAGTCTCAGGGAACAGATCCTTCTAGAGAATTGTCCCTCTGGGATTCATTTCCCTGTGTTCAGTCATTGTGCAATCATCGAAGGCGTGCAGCTCACACAGGAGGCAGCCTTTGGTATCATCAGCACAGTGCCAGCCTTGTAGCCACGTAAAGGTAAGAGTCATGGTGTCTTGGAAGCTTCCAGAAAGGTTTCAAAGGAAAGCCTGGAAGGACAGCGAGAATGTGGCAGAATCCAAATATATGCAAGTAGCCACTGACAAAGTGACATGTAAAGATGGGAGATTGAAGCTGAGCTACAGAAGAGACCCCAAGATTTCAGGGATGCCAGGACCGTGAAATGGCTGCAGAAGGAAGTTGCAGGTGGTACGCAGAGCCAGCCCAAGAGAGCAGGCATGTGCATTGCACCTAGCAAAGTCCTAAAGGCAGACTACTCTAGGGCTTTGCAGTTCATATTGTATCACCATTTGCCTCAGATGCTGGGCATGGAGCCACATGATATAATATTTGCCTTGTTATATTGCAGTTTTGTTTTGGCCTAATTTCTCCTTGCTGTTTCCCTATCCTTCCCTTTTGGAAAGGGAATGTTTCCCCTGTGCCATTATTTTTGGAAGTAGATAACTTTTTTTTCTTAGTTTTATAAAGCCTCACAGCTGACTTTACCCTGGGTCTCAGAGGAGACTTCCAATGTGGGCTTTTTAGTAATGCTGAAAGTTAAGACTTTGAGTTTCTTTGGAGATGGACTACATTCACTTTGCATTGTGAAATAAATATGAACCTTTGGAAGTCAGGGCCAGAGTGCTATGCTTAGATCTGGAACGTTCCCTAAGGCCCATGTGTTAAAGATGTGCCCCCAGCTTAGCACCACCAGGAGGTTGTACAGTCTTTAGTGGGCCAAGGGGAAGGAAGTCACATTACTGGGGCTTCAGTCACCATGAGCTAAGCAGCACCTGTGATGTACTCACAAGCCCAAAAGCAAGAAGTCAACTGACCTTGGCCTGCCACCTCCAAAAATGTGAGTCAACCTAAACTTTATAAGTTGATTATTATTATCAGTATTTTTTTGCAATGGCAGAAGGCAGATTAACCCAAAAACCTCAGGTCCTCTTGAGTGTAATCCTAGCAAAAGATAAATCAGAGGTGATTCTCAGAAGATAGTGACTTAAATGCAATCACTCACTTCTTTTCTTAGCCAATTTCCATCAAAGGCAATGAAAGCACTAATGGGTGTGCAGGAGCACTAAGGAGGAGATGCAGGGATGCACGGGCTACTGGTAGAGCCTGAAAGATCTGCACACATCTGAAGACTTGGTTTCAGTGGCAGCCACATCAGACATGTAGGAGGGTGCAATGTTTGCAGCGCAATGGGATCCAATGGCGAAGACCTCTGATCTCTGCTTGGGGCCACTCTGGGGCATAAAACCAGTTCTGAGGCTAAGGTCAGCAGATGGGCATGAGATCCACTTGGTCCACAGTATCCCAGCCTTCTTGTTCCTTAGTCCTAGAAAAGAAGTACTGAAAAAATACACATCCATGAACTGGAAAATAAACTGCTTCCTCTGCTCCTGCTGCCAGGCAGCACAGCCCTACCCAAGGTGCTGAAAGCAACCGCTCCAACTTACATGGATCAGTGATGAAAAATAAAGCAAATTATTTCAGGAGCCTGGGTTGTTTTGAAGAGGGAAACCCGTAAGCTCTTTTAAGAAAGACTGAATGGAATCTAGAGAAAATAATTATCTTAATATGAAAATATGTCAATAAAACACAAAAAGCTTTCAAAAATAGTATGTCTGATTTCCATTTTTAAATCTTTTATAGAAGACTTGAAGAATAGAACACACTAACAATGAAGTGACCCCAATGCCAGATAAGAGTATGACACACACGTGCATCCCTTGGCACACACGCAGCCCTCATTGTGCATCAATGCGTGTGTTTCTATTTGATTGTACAGGTATTTGATGATTTATCTGATCGTGTGTATACTGAAAATTATCAATACAAGAATATGAGATGGAAAATAGATCTAGATGTGACACACACCTCGCAGGAGGTCTAGAGAGGACAAAAGAAAAGAAAAATTCACAGAGCCAGTAAAAGTTAAGTTAAACGCTTAAGATTTGCATAACAATATTCCCTAAATACTACACACGATGCACGCTAAAAGCCCCACCTTTAAGCTTTGTGATGAACGCCTTCAATTCCAAGGATCAATGGAAATTACATGCTTGCTTTAAGAAGAAAAACTTGCTTATGTATAACAGAAAAAAATCAAGCAGGCAACAAATCTTTCAACTACTATACAAGAGTAAAAATGTTAGTATAACATTTTAAACATTTTATCTTTCATGTGAAAGAAGAAACAAGACACTTTCTTCTGCTCAAGGACTTAGAAAGTATACAATCCAGAAATTGGCAAAAACAAGCATAAAACCTAGTGTCAATATGGGGGAAAAGTAAATCCTCAAATCAGGATAACTGACAAATATTTGTACATATTCTGCTCCCCAGGAGTTCGAGATGGTGCGGGCAAATTAAGCGTAACCCAGTTGCATGCCACATTCTTCTAGTTAAATAGAGACTGATTCAGAGATGAGAACTTGACCGATTCAAAGTTGTTAAGATACAATTAGATTCTCATATTGTACTCTAATCCTGAGTCCGTCAGTAATAATATCTAGGGTACTGCGGTTAGTTCGCAATCGGAGGGACATTTTACGGAAGTGTACAAAAGAAGTTTAATTTATGGGTTAACACACCATATTCTCATCTTTACAGGAAAACACAGTACCATAAAGGTATCAGTTCTCTCTATAGTAATTTATAAATGCAGTGCAATCCTAAACCAAATTTTATAGAACCTAGGATTTTCTAGATGTTTCTAATGGAAATAATAAAATACTTTTACAGTTTATAAGTACAAAATAACACATGAGAGACTATGAATTTTTTAAAGAGAGACATGTTTTTCCAAGCCCAAAATACAAGTTTTCATCATTAAAACAGAACCAGCACAAAAAAATCAATGAAAAACAAAGTAATTTAAAGCCAGTTCTATTTATGTATGTAAATTGTAGTCATATATCAGTTTATGAGAGCACAGTTTAGATTGATTTTATTGATGGTGTAGTTACATTTGTGGGGTTTGGGGGGTATTTTTTGTTTTACTTGTTTTTGCTAGGATGTATTCAAAAGGGCTCAACATTACATGTTCTACTCGAAGTTTCTTTGATGTAATAATTAATTTCACCTCTCCTCCAATTCTTTGAGGCAGATAAAAGTGTGATGACAGTGAAGTGATGTACAGAGAACACTAAGAATTCAGATCTACCAGCAAATAGCACAGCTGGAAGGGAACACAGCATTTGGAAAGCATGAGACCATGCAGGAGCCCTGAGTTAGACTCGTAGCACACCAAATAACAAAGGTCAGACTCCAGGTCAATATAAAGCCAAAGTATAAAATATGAGTAACATAAGAGAGAATACTTCTGTAATTTGGAGGGTTTATTAAAAAGCATGAACTCGAAAACTAAAAGCAAAACATTTTAAAGTTATTGCTGATATTAAAATATTTCACAGGATTTGAAAATGCATACTATGAATTGAAAGAAAATGTTACATGATTACAAGAAAAGATTAATGTCTATACTACATAAACAATCCCTGCAAACAATGAGAGTGATGAACATAAATAATGCATAAAAACAGAATTCTTAATGGCCCCAAACCATAGTATAAAAAAGGTCCTTAATAGAAATGCTAATCAAGAAAATACAAATTAAAACAATAGTGGGATGGCAAGTTCTGAAATGGAGGACTCCTTTGTAAAGGAAAGGGAAAAGCCCTCTATCTCATGACTGCCACATCTACAGATTTTATATTAAAATACTTGAAGAGAAATATTATATCTGTTTTGGACTTGTACAGATCTGTCCTTATCGTTGTGCTGTAAATAATATAATATAATAATTTATATAGCCTTTACATTGTATTGAGTGTAAGCAATATAGGCGTGTATATTAGATGGTGGATAAGTTGTGCACAAACACTGCACCATTTCATGTGAGGGACTTGAACATCGCAGGTTTGGGGCTGGTAGGAAACACCCTAGAGCCAGTCCCCCATAGATATCAAGGGATGACTAGACTTTTACATGATTTGTGGCCATCAAGTTAGGAAAGACATTTCAGAGTGTGGCCATATCTGCCAAAATATTAGATGTTAAATCATAGACTAGGCAGCCTTACCCATTATAGTAATAAAGCAATTTGAGTATGCAAAAGAAAATGAATCACATACCAAAAACAGCCCTAAAATTATAAATATGAATACAAAATGAAAAGTTTTTATTAAATACACTTTTTTAGCAGCAGTCCCTGCTAGTGAAAGAAGGTTGTTGAGGAAAGTGAAGAAAACTGTATTCTTACTTTATTGGAGTTTTTCATAATACATATGTGTTTATACGTCATTTTGTTATTTAATGTTTAAAGAATAAATTTGGGTTTTTAAAGAAAATGTCAAAACTAAATTTCTGTCTGCAAGTATAATTGCCTTTCAGTTTTTCCACTTGAACTCTGTCTTAGTTACTTTTTTCTCATTGCTGAGACAAAATACCTGATGCCCAAAATTAAGGAAGGAAAGGTGTATTTAGCTCATAGTTGTTGGAGGTTTCAGTCCATAATCAGCGGGCTCCAAGGCAAGGTGGCATAGTGAGGGGCAATAGCTCATGGCAGCAGAAAATAGCAAAAGCAAGAGATGAGGGAGGGGCACAAGAGAAGAGTCCATCTGTCTCTTATACTGTATGCAGGCTACCAGCCCTGGGTGGGTGTAGCACTCACATCCATAATCCCAGCAATGGACCACAAATCAATCACAATCTAGATTCAGCCACCTCCAAAAAGCATCCCCCCAAAACTGCATGAGGCTTTTGGGGAACATTCAGACGCAAACTGTAATAAACTCTCAGGTTGCTTTCTGTCATACTAGTCACACAATCCAGACAGAGAGCTAATTTAACTATGTTGACCATATTTACAGTGGTGCAGGTGGTTATTATACTGTAAAGTAAGGTCAAATCTAGTCTACTCCATGAATAGTCAGAGGTTTTATTTTCTTTCACTTCTTTGCTCTGCAGCCTTCGCTATGATTCTGATATGTCCAGTGTTGTCCCTCCAGTTGCCAGGGCATAGCTGAGGGGTCCAAGGCAAGCTCCTAGCAACAAGGCCCATTGACAACCCCAGGCCAGTTCTTGGCAGTAGGGCGCCTTTTCTCACTCTGTCTCTAAGGGTGGACAGCTTGCTGGCATGCACCTTCCACTCCGTGCCATTCACTTCTTTTTAACCTACTGTAGGAGATGGAGCAAAAATCTAGTCTTTCTGTGAATTGCAAACACCATCCTTACTTATACAGAGTGGAAATTCAGAGACATGAGGTACAAATGGAACAGGTGGGGATGAAGAAGAGCAGCTCTCCTGTAGCTCCTATTGCAGAAGCAGTGAACTCAGGAGTTCTCAGCCCCCTAGGGGAGAACAAATGGAAATACATGGGATTGTTTTTCCTCTCCCTAGTTCCTGCACCGTTCCTTAAAAATGACTACAAAAGAAATCCCTATAGGCATGTGTAACGACCCACAAATGCTATTTTACCTGTTAGCCACAGTTTCCTTTCAGGGACCTTCTCCCACATAATTCCAGGAAGTCTCATCCCCTCCAAAGTCTTCAAGGATCTCTTCCACAGCTGTCACTCAGGCCCACAAAACTTGGGTCAAGCACAAGAATGTGATATTAGTCAAACCAACTGACATCAGATCTGGGACTTGTGCTGCAAAGTCGAGAAGACATACTCTGTTTGCATGGAGTTCCTCAAGTGTTAGAATATAAGCCTGAATGTTGGGTGACTATCTTTGAAAGCTCTCAGGTGGCTGAGGAAGAAGACCACACAGGGCAAGGCAGATTTCAAAGATGGGTAGTAGCCAGCCTGATGACACCGGGGAGGTCCTGGGCCCAAATGTCACTCTTGTGGATTAAGTCAACAATGCCCTCTTTCAGTTGTTGTTTGTCTTTCTTTGCGGCAAAATAGTACACTATTGTGTGTAAATACCACATCTTCTTTATCTGTTCATCTTTTGATGGATATATAGGCCACTTATAAGATTTAGCTATTATGAATTTTGCTGCTACAAAGATAAGTATGTATTTATCACTGTAATATGGATGTCTTTAACTTTTTCAGGAAATTACCTACAGGGGAAATACCTAGGTTGATGGAATTTGTATTTTTAGTGTTTTAAAGATTCTCCCTGCTGAATTCCTTAGTGATTGCACTAATTTACATTCATACCAACAATGTAGAAATCTTCCCCACCATACCCCCGTGCCCCAGGGCCTTTCCAGCTTTTGTTATTACTTAATTCCTTGAAGGTACACATTCTTTCTACAGCTTGATGAAAACTCAGTGTTGTTTCATTTTGCTTTTCTCTAATGACCAGTGACGCTGAGCTTTCTTTCATGTATTTATTGGTCATTTGGATTTATTCTTCTGAGAAGTGTCTATTAATTTCATATTGCCCAATTAGTGATTGGGTCTTTTATTTTGGTGGGTCTATTTTTTTCAGTTCTTTATATATTTTAAAAGTTAATGCTCTGCCCATGGTGCAGCTTGCAAAATTTCTTTTTCCGTTATGTAAGTTCTCTTTACTCTGTTCGTTGTTTCCTTTGCTGTGCAGAAGCTTTTTAATTCAATATAATCTTATTTGTTGATTCTTGAAGTTATTATTATGCAATTGGGATTCTGTTCGGAAAGTTCCTGCCTATGCCTATTACTTCAAGAGTTTTACTTATTTTATCTTCCAGTAGGTTGTTTCTGTTTTAATATTTAAATCTTTGAGATATTTTTATTTTATTTTATTTTATTTTAAAACTAACAAAACAATAACGAAGACAAAATCAAAACAACACAAAAATACCAAAAACTATACATAACTTCAAAACAAAATGATAGAAATTAACAACGGTTGCTACATTACATACTGTTATCTTTGATGAGGTTACTCAGTCGACCAGATGTAAGAATGTAATATTATTTTTATTTTAGTGTAGCACACTGTGAGAAATATGGGTCTAGCTTCAGTCTTCTGCATGTGGATAGCCAGTTTTTCCAGGACCATGTGCTAAGGACACTATCTTTTCTCAAGCATATGTTTCTAGTCCTTTTATCAAAGATTAAGTGGATGATAGATTAATTATCAAAGATTAAGTGCATGGGGATATTTCTGCATTCTCTTCTTTTCCATTGGTCCAAATGCCTATTTTAATGCCAATACCGTGCTGTTTCTATCCCTGTAACTTAGTGATATGATTTGAAATCTAATGTCTCCTGCTTTGCTTTTATTAGCCAGTATTGCTTTTGCTATTGAGTCACTTCCTGTTCCATATGTATTTTAAGGCTGTTTCTTCTAGTTCTATGAAGAGTGTTGTTGGTATTTTGCTGGGGATTGCATTAAATCTGTATATCAGTTGGGAGCACATGGTCATTCTGACAATGTTCATCCTGAACATCCAGGAAGGGAGCATATCTTTCCATTTCTGATGTCCTCTGTCATCTCCTCTAGCAGAGTACTACAGTTTTTCTTGTAGAGGTCTTTCACTTCCTTAGCTAGGTAAATTACTGAGTATTCAATTTTTATTGAGCCTATTGTGAATGGTATTGTTTTTATAAAGTCTTTCTCAGTGAGTTCATTGTTGGTATACAAGAATGCTACTGATTTTTGTGTGTGTTGGTTTTGTATCCTGCTACACTGCTGAATTTATTCATTAATTCTAGGGGTCTTTCACTGGAATTTTTTGAGTCTTCTGTGGCAAGGATCATGTGAACTACAAATATCGATAATTTGATTCCTTCTATATGTTTCCTCTTTCTTTTCTTTCTCTTGTCTGGTTGCTTTGGCTCATGTTTCTAGTACTACATTGTTCCTCATTTTGCCGGGAAAACTTTCTTTTCATCTAATATGGTGTTAGCCATTGGTTTGTCATAAATGGCTTTTATGAGATTGCAAAGGTCCTTTATACCTATTTTCTTCATGGATTTTTTTTCGTGAAAGCCAAAAGTTTCTTTCTGAATTTATTGAGATGATCATGTGAGTTTTACCCTTACTTCTGTAATGTGGTATATTACATTTATTGACTGATGTGTGATGAACCATTCTTACACGTCTCAGATAAAATGTACTTAGTCATGGTGTATAATCTTTTTGATGGTTTGTTGCATTCTGCTTGCCAATGTCTTGCTGAGGATTTTTGCACAAAAGTTCATTAAATGTACTGATTTGTATTTTTTCCCCTTTAGTTGAGTCCTTGTCTGTTTTGGAATCAGGGTAATGCTAGCTTAGGCAATTGAGTTTGGAAGTGCTTTTGCCCTTCTAATTTCATTGAAGAATTTGAGGACTACTGGCATTGTATCCCTCATGGAGCTCTGGTAAAATTCAGTAGTGAATTCATAAGCTCCTGTGCTTTATATGATTTTTTTTATTCACTGAATTTCTATGTCTTTTTGGTTCAGTATTGCTCATGCATTTTTGTCTGGAATCTGTTCTTTTCTTCCATATTGTCTTACTTGTTGAAGTACAATTTTTCATAGTAGTGATTAAGATCTCCTGGATTTCAGTTGTATCCACTATGATTTCACAATTTTCATTTCTAATTGTCTTGATGTGGGTCTTTACTTTCTTATTTTTACTAAGTTTGAATAAAGATTTATTAATTGTTTATTCTTTCAAAGAACAAG
Source organism: Dinomys branickii (assembly GCA_004027595.1). Taxonomy (NCBI): domain Eukaryota; kingdom Metazoa; phylum Chordata; class Mammalia; order Rodentia; family Dinomyidae; genus Dinomys; species Dinomys branickii. The sequence continues at coordinate 192,205 of PVLD010000722.1, forward strand.
CTCTTTGATTTATTTATATGTTGTACTGTATTTTTAGTTTCAATTGCCACTGTGTCCAGTAGATTCTGGTATGTTGTACTGGCATTATCAATTAATTCTAGAAACTGTTCAATTTTTGTTTTGATTTCTTTTGTGACAAATCGAGTGTTCAGGACTGTGTTACTTAATATCTCAGTGCTTGCAAAATTTCTGCAGTTTCTTTTGCAATTTATTTCTAGTTTCAGTATGATCTGATCTGATAGTTTATACAGGATGGTTCTGATTCTCTTGTATTTATTTAAATAGGCTTTATGGGCTAGCATGTGTCTATTGGGGAATAGTTCTCTGTACTGCTGAGAAGAATGTGTATTTTGTTGTAGTAAGATACAGTACTATTTAAATATCTATTAAGCTCATTTCTTGAAAGATATGAGTCAGATGTGATATTTGTTAATTTTTGTTTGGTTGATCTATTTGTGAAACTGGGAGATTAGGGTGACACCTTTCTATAATCCCAGCACTCAGGAGGTTGAGGCCTTCTCATAAATTGAAGGCCAGCTTGGATTACAGAGTGAGTTTCAGGCCAGCCTTAGCTACATACATACTAAGATCTTGTCAAAAGAGAAAGAAAGAAAGAAAGAAAGAAAGAAAGAAAGAAAGAAAGAAAGAAAGAAAGAAAGAAATAAAGAAAGAAAGAAAGAAAGAAAAGAGAGAGAGAGAGAGAGAGAGAGAAAGAAAAAGAGAGAGAGAGAGAACATTCTAGTATCTTTTCAAAAATAGAGCGGCTTTAGCACTGGCAAGCAATAGAATTCTGAGGAAGAATAAGGCTTTCCTGATGCTAAACAAAGAAAGAAGAAGTTGCCCATTCCTCACAACTACAGTAGGACCCCTCTACATGGAACACTGAGTACCCACAACTCCTAACTGGGGATTTCAGAAGGCAGGGAAACTCAATTCTGTGATGAAATGTGGAACAAGGTCAAAGAATGACTCTGTGGAGTCAAAACTGATGGTGCTTTCCTACTGTTTCTCAAAAAACTGGATAGGCCTAAGACAATGTGAGGTCCTGCTGACTGATCCGCACTGTCAAAGAGGGGATCTCAGCCCAACCTGGGAGTAATATGAAGTCCTGTGGGCAGAGCATCTTCAGGCAGAGAGGTGGTAAACTGCACCTGATCTGGTGGCGTTTTGGCCATTTATTATGCAAAGAAAGCCAACAGAGGGAAGAGTCAGAAACATCCATGATATTTACCTCCCCAAATAGATTAAGACGGTCAGATCCACAAAAGTCTGCAGGAATTCATTCTCAGAGCACAGCCTGCACCCAGGACACATGATCAGATCTCAAGGCTTTGGGTCGCGAGTTATCTGGCCCACAAAAGGGAAAACTGCTTGACTGCTTGAAGTCAGACAGTGAACTCAGCATACCGGGAGCTGGGTGGAAGCTCTGGATTAATGCTGTAACAAAACATGAAGGATTTTAGCTTATTTTCATTATTATTTTGATACTTGTAGCTACTGTATCCTTGCTACTTTCTTGGATTTGAGTCATGTCAGATTTTTTTCTTGGGTTTTTTTATTCTATTCTGGTTTTTTTCTTTGGGTTCTTGATTCTGTATTGGTATTAGTTGGTTTTTATATTTTAAGTTTCAAGATTTTCCCCTCTGACATGTTCCCTCTTTTAGTGTTTAGAAAATCAAGAACAAAATGGAAATACATTATTTACTCAGAGAAACCTTAAGAAAGATAAGAAAGCAAGAAATATTTATCTAACAGCTAAAAGGTGGTGCTGAGAAGACTAACCTAAGGCTAATTGTTGTTAGAGAGAAATTTAATAGAAAGGACATATGGAATAAAAGAAATGTTTGCAGGCGTCATAGCAGAGCCAGTGCTATTCTTTAAATATGTGACCACTTTATCATTTATAATACATAGAATCTTGGCCATGCGTGTAGGCTAATAAATGTCCTTTTACTTTGACTGTCAGAATTTCATTAAACCATGAAAAGAGAATACATGAGATGAGTTGTATAAAACTGCACAAAAAGCTGTACAAAAGTTGTACAGATTAAGATTCAGATGTTAATATTGAATGCTAGGCGCTTTCATGTTTCATGAATTCAAAAAAATCGTGTTGAGCAGAAACACCATATAACCTAATTCCAAAATTGGCTCAGGAATAGACATGTCTCAGAATAAGATATACAAATGATTTATAAGTATATGAAAAATGCTTAATACCATTAATTATGAAGGAAATGAAAATCAAATATACAGTAGAGTATCTTCATATGTGCATCAGAATGGCTATAAGCAAAAAGAAAACAGAAACACTGCAAGGATATGGAAAGAGAACTCTTCTCTGTTGACGTGAATGTAAATTGGCATAGCCATTATACAAACACTAAAGAGGTATCTCAAAAAAATTAAACTACTGTAACTCATCAATCCTAAGGAAATAGTCAGCATTAAAGAAGTATTTGTACTCATGTTTATGGTGTCACTGTTCATAACAGCTAAGATATGGAATCAAGCAAGGTGTCCATCAAAGGATTAATAGATAAAGAAAATGTGGTACTTATTCACCGATAAAAAAGAATGAAATCCTGTCTCTTCCAAAGACGTGGATGAAATTAAAGGAAATTACGATGTGTAAAACAAGCCAGGCACAGAGAGAAAATATCATATGTTCTTACTCATCTGTGAAGTCTAAAAAACCTGATTTTGTAGATGTAAACAGTTGAATGATGACTACTGCAGGTTAGGAAGTATAGAGTGAAGAAAGGTAGAGAAGTTAGAGAATGGGCACCAAAATACAGTCACATAAGAAGAAGAGGTTTTAATGTTCTACAGCCCTAGAGAGTGACTATAATTCATAACAGCTAACTATGCATTTAAAAACTTACCAGAAGAGAAAAAGTCAAAGTTCACAAGTGCAAAGAAATGATAAATGCTTAAGGAAATGGAAATGTTAAATATCCTGACTTGATTATTATAATTGTACACATGTATCAATTTATCACACTCTACCCAATAAGTATGAACTGTTATTATACAAAAAGATAAATAACAAGAGTCCTATTGGGTTGGCCTCACAGATGAGTAACAGAAAGAGGTTAATGATTGGTCTCTGGCTACAAATCCTTATTGTTTATCCAGTATAATTCTTCTCTGTCTCAGAAGTGTCCATGTTGGCCTCATTCTTTTAATACAGCTCCAGAGCTCCCCTCCAATAGAGACTGAAATGTCATAAGACATGTTAGCTTCTAATCAGAAAGGCCAGAATTACAGAGAACATACTTAAAACTTGCAAAGCTAAAAATTATGCCACCACTGAGTAGCTGGTGGAGTAGCTGCTGGTGGAGTCCCAATGATAAGCAGGGTTGTATCTACAAAATACACATTATTACCCTTTCACTTTTGTACAAGCATCAAATGAAATACCATATGTTGATGTCTCCACCGTGGCAAACCTTTGCAGGGTTTTATTATATACTAAAATTATCTAGACATCTGCTTATAATCTCCTACTGATATAAGCTCTCTCTTGTCCTTGGTTTTCTAAGAAGCAGTTCCATTAGAAAAATGACTTTTATATAGTCATTTCTATGAAATAGATCTGCATTTCAAACAAAAATTATTATAACTCTTTTTAAAAATTAGAATTTATTTGTAATTCAAAAATAAACCTATAAATTTATATTGTTAAAATTATTTTTAAACATTGTATGATAAATGGAAGTAATCTAAATATCCACTACAGGAAAATGATTTCATAAACTGCAATATATTTACTTGTGTGTAATAAATTATATTACTAATTGAAAGGTATGTCATTTTAAACAAAAGAAGCATATAAAATGGTATGTGAATAGTGAAAATTATGCAAAATTTTTATGCATGTAAAAAAAAGTAAACCACTGGAAGGGAAAGCATACAAAAATGCTAATAGATGTATCGTTAAATGTCATTATAAAAGTATTTTTTCCTTTTCTAAGCTTTCTCTGTTGATTGTTACATGTGTTTTATAAATTAAAAATGATCACTTTTGGGCAAAATATCTGAACAGACATCTCACCAGTGAAAATATACAGATGGCAAATAAGCATATGAAAAGATGCTCAACATCATAATTAGAGAATTACAAAGTAAAATAGCAATGAGATATCCCCACTACACACACGGGAAAATGGCTCAGGTCTGGACCGCTGACACCACCAAATGCTGTCAAGGAGATGAGCAACAGGAACTCTCACGGACTGCTGATGGGCATGCAAAATGGTGCAGCCACCTCAGGAATTTGGTGGCTTCTTACAAAACTAAATATACTCATACCATATGATCCAGCAATCACAGGCTCTATGTTATTTACTCAAACAAATTGAACATTTTTGTCCACACAAAAACCTGCACATGGATGTTTATAGCAGCTTTAGGCATAATTGCTAAAACTTGGAAGCAACCAAGATATCTTTCAATAAGTGAATAGAAAAATATAGTAACTGATATATTCATTTGATAGACTATTAGGCAGCACTAAGAAGAAATTATTTCTCAAGCCATGAAAAGATGTGGAGGAAGCTTAAATGCATATTACTACGTGAACAAGGCTAGTCTAAAAAGGTTCTGTACTTTATGATTCTAATTATTTGACATTCTGGAAAAGGGAAACCCAAGAAGCCCATAAAAAGATCAACGTGTGTCAGGGGTTAGGACGATGAGAGGAATGAATAGGCAGAACATAGCGGATTTTTAGGGCAGCGAAATTACTCTGCATGATGCTATAATGGCCATTATGGATTTACCAAAGCCCACAGAATGTACATAGAAAGTAAACATTAATGTAAACTATGAGCATTGGTGAACAATGTTGTCTTAGTATTAGTTCATAAATCATAAAAGAAAAATATAACACTCATGGGACATATTAATAACTGTGTTGGAAATGGAAGTAGGGTACAGTATATGAGATTCTACTTCCTGGTCAATTTTTCTATAAAGCGAAACTGCTCTAAAAATTATTTTAAAATTCTCATTTAAATGCAAGTCATAAAATCATATGATCACTGAATTCTAGTTTTATATTTTATTTCACTTGCATAATTTTATTTTGGTATATTCCTTTCCATTTCTAAAATTCTTACAAATTTATTGCAAAGCTGTGAAGCAAAATTATGTAGGAATGTGTCCATTAATCATGATAGACAATATGTCAATTTGACTGAATTAAGAAATGCACAGTGGATTACAAAACACATTCTGGGTATGTCCAGGTGGACCACAGAGGCATAACTCCATGTGGCAGTGTGAGTCCTGGCCCACTCCTCTCTGGTGATGTGCTCCTGCTCTGTTACCCCCAATCCTGACATTTCTACTTTAGAGCATGGCCATGGACTGAACCCTCAGAAACCATGAGTCAGTATAAACCTCTCCTTCTTCAAGTGGTGGGTGTTGAGTATTATGTCATAGTGACGGGCACTGACTAATACAAGGGCAATTTTTTGGTTTAAGTATCACTTGAATATTTTACAGATGACTTCTATTTAAATAAATATAGCTTCCAGTTGTTAACAATTTCTATTGCCTTTGCAACAGAATTTACTCATTTTAACGCATGTAATGTTTAATGTATTGGGCATTGAAATGGTAAATTTAATTCAAATGTATATATTTGAACTTTTAAATGCATAAAAACCCCATCTATGAGTACATTCATGACTTTATAAAGTCTGACTTTTGTACTATGCTTCAAAAAAAATAATTCCCTTCTTCCTCTCTTGAGTTTCCTTGCAGTTGTTTGTAATTATATCCTCCACATTTTTCTCCCAAGTCCATGATCCTTGCACAGGTACTGAACTGCCCACTCTTCACAGTCCACAGGATCAAAACTTCTGCTTTTCCCTTTAAAAAAAAAAATCTCTCCTCTCTCCTTAGGTATTTTAATGGTTTCATTTGCTGTCCTTTTGTTATTGCCAAGTTCTTCAGTCCTTTAAGAAAAGTTTTTTTTTTTCTTTTTCAGAGACAGCAAGTGTAGAGCTTTCTCAGAGATAATGTATCACTCTATAGGAAAGGTAGACTTCTAAGGTAAGTAAGCCCCACTTGCAGCCAGGTTACTAAAGATCTAGCTAGCTGACATTTACATGAAATGTGCATTTGCTGAGAATAAAAACATTAATTCAATGCACCTATAACCTATGAAAATTAGAAACCATATTGTTGGAAAATACTCTTGGTTGAAGGAAATGTTTAAAAAGTGATAGTTTAATCTGTATTTTCTTGTGAATACATACCCCCCCTTAACAAAGATAGAAGTAACAACTCTTAAGACCCATGAGTATGGCTTGTTATGTTTAACTCTGAGCTCAGAGAGCATGAAGTTAAAATACTGATTGGGTGGTTGTCTACCACTAGCTCCCCGTGTGTGGAAAGGTGCTGGCTTGTCTTTCTCGCTGCTGTCACTTCAATATGGTCAAGTTCTCAGGCCCCTTCTTATCCAGTAGATTAAGGAAGTTGCTAAACCAGGTACAGCCACCAGCATGGTGCCCTCTGCTGGACGCTGTTCTTCCATTTGTAAATCTGCTGGGATCAGAAGTTCATGTGATTGTTCGGTTGGAGTAAGGCACAGAACACAAGCCTATTTATTGTCACTAAACTCCTCAACTAACCAGTCAACTATTTATCCCTCCTTCTTCCTGCCTCTCTCTATATATATACATTGTTTCTTTTCATCCTTCTCTCTCACTCCCTCTGCTTTCCTCTCTTTACCTTTTTCTTTTGTCTTGGGATTGAACCCAGGACCTCCTGCATACTAAACATATGTCTGCAACTGAGCTATCCCTCCAGCACTCCCATTTCATGTACATGCAGCCAGTATCTCTAGAAGCAAACATAGTATATATGGTTTGTTTTAAAAAAAATAGCACACTGATTTTATCCCTTTACTTCCAGTGTCCCTCCAGAGAGAGAAGGTGAAGTCCTCCAAAACTGGTTTACTTTGAGAAAGCTTTTTGCCTTAATTCAGAAAGCATATCTTACATCAACTTCTTTTTCTATTCACTAAGCAGATTCTGCAGTCTCCCCCATCTGAGAAAATTAGGTCCCCCTTGTCTGCACTGATCCAGAAAATCATGCTCTCATTAACATGAACATCTTCTGATCTCTGCCAATACATTTTAAATTTTTAAATAATGCATGTGCATCATCTATCAAAATGCTGTCATTCCTTACCCATGCCAAGCATTCAGTCTGGACAATTCCATGGTATGTATGTGGATTCATTTTTAAGGAAGAAACCATGGTGATTGTAAAGTAGCTCACTTAGCCACATAGTCTTCATTCTAAGGAAGGAAAAGTGGTTCCTACCACTTACTAGTTCCAATGATAACTTCTCACAGCATCGTGGGATCTCTAGGGAAAATGCAGATTCTCACTGACACTCTGAGCAATAGGACAGGTTAAAACCACATTCTCTACTAATAAATGTTCTGATTTTGGTGAGTGAGCTGGAGAAAGAGAAGTACTTTTAGTGATTGTGTGAACATACAACAACACACTGGTAACAGTTTTGTAATTTGAGAAGCAGAAACACATTGGCAGTTCTTTCAGTTTAATGGAATCAAGTATGTATATGTAAATATATTTCAACAACTTTTTTTCAAATTCAAGCCACCAAAATTTTCTTCACCTCTATTTCCTTTGTCCATTCCAACCTTGTTTGAAACAGAGACAGAAATACCACCGCTATGGTTTGGATCTGGTTTGTCTCCTGTGTTCATGTGCCAAAAGCTGGGTCCCATCGCAGCAATGTTGACAGGTGGTGAGTCTTTAAATAATAGTGAGGACTTTAAGAGATGATGAGATTTTGGCTCACCATCCTCAGAAGGAATTAATGCACTTTTTGCTGGTTTAGGTTAGTTCTTTCAAGAGAGGATTGTTCTTAAAGAGCAAGCCCTGCTGTTGTTCCTTGGCTTCTTCTGCACATTCCCAGTACTCTTTCTTCATCTTCTCATTGTGCTGCATCTGGGTGGTGGTACCATGCTGTTTGCACTTTCCAGTCAGCAGAATTAAGAGCCAAATAAACCTCTTTTCTTTATGTAGTACCCAGGATCAGACATTCTGATATAGTAAGACAAAATGAACTAAGACAATAACCATGTGAAGTAGCATGTAGATCATGCAGAAATTTGTTTTGTTTTGTTTTTACACACTGTATCTAGAGTTTCAATAAAAATTTTAGGAAATATTTGAACCTTAAATACAATAAACAGATGATTCCATTATTGAAATTATCAGATATGGAGTTTAAACTAACTGCATTCAAGAGTTCAAACATACATGACAAGATAGAGAACCTTACCAGATAACTGGAATCTAGATAAAAGAACCAAATGGAAATCCTATGATTAAAGACATAATAACGGAAATACAAGCCTTAAGGGTTAAGCTTCACAACAAAGTAGAAGACTGGATGTAGCTGAGGAAATTATTAGTAAACTACAAATTAGATGAGTATGTAATATCCAGATGGAGTCTAGATAGCCAACAAGATAGAAACTACATTGAAGAATGGAAAGGTAATATGAGATACCATAAAAGTTCTAACATCCTACAATGCCATCTTCCCTAGAAAGGAAAGAGAATGTGTCAAACTTTATGGGTAAGAGTGAAGTGAACATCAATAACATTCCAGTTGATGAAAGATATATAGCCACAGATCCAAGAAGTCCAGAACCTAAACAGAGTAACTAAAAAGAAAACCACACCTATGCAAATCACAGTATAACTGAAATCCAAAGACAAAGAATTAATTGCAAAAAGAGCACCCAAAAGAGAAGACATCATTTTTAAAGGAACATTGTTTCAACTGATATTGGATTCTTCAACAAAAAAAGTAAGACAATTCCACAGAAGATAATGGAATGACATGCATAAAATGTGAAAACAAAATTTGCACACAGTTAAAATGCTGACAACAATAAATTTAAAGATACTCATCAGGCCAGGAAAAATTAATGGAATTTATGTTTACAGTCTCAGCATTCAATATGAACACCAGAAGGGATTTCATGCTGCTTGCATATGTGATCCCTATATGAACCCATAGCGACAAACTACACGAAAAATGGCGGCCCTGGAGTCCGGGAGACAACAACATACTCTACACAGAAAACCCCAGAAAACCCTCCAATTCTGTCCTGGAACTTATAACTAAACTTGCTGCACATCCTGGTCTACCTCAGTGAACACAGAAGGGGAAGACCCTGCCCCACTCGTAGCATTGTGGGTGCACCCAATGCCCAGCTGCGGGAGGAGGGGAGAGAAGGCACTGGGGATCCGGAGCGACAAATTACATGAAAAGCAGCGGTCCTGGAGTCTAGGAGACAACAACATACTCTACACAGCAGACCGGAGAACATCTTCCAATTCTCTTCTAGAACTAAAGACTAAACTCAGTACACACCCTGGACTACTGCGGTGAGCACGAGAGATGGGGGGAAGTGAGGACCTGGAACTGGGGAGCAGACCCGGTTCTCTAGTTGGGTGGAGATGGCCTCCAGGGAGTCGTGGGTGGCCCACAGCGAGTCACTGGTGGGTTATAAAGGAACCCCGGGGACCTTGACAGGGAGCTTAATAGCCTAAAGGGGGTGGGGGCTCCCTCCAGGCTACATGAGAACCCTGAAGACCATTGGCCTTGAGGGCTTGTCAATGGGGGCTGACCATGGTGAACCTGATTTCCTGCCTATGTACTGTCTTTGAGCATGGGAGCTTTTCCACCTCCTGCCATAGCAATCTGTGAACACCCATATTTGTTACACCATAATTTGAAGCAGCCATGTCTCTTCCCAAGGTGAGAGCTCGAGGGAGTACATAAACTCCAAAGTACAGTTATTATCAGAGCTAAGATGACTAATTGGGTGGTAGAACAATGGAGATGAAGGTGGAGAAAATTGATTAATCAAATGAGACATCATCTTTATAACTGAGTAACAAATCTGAAGATAACATTATGTAACACAGCATCCAATGTTAATCCCTAGTATCTTCTCTATAATTTTATATTTCCTTAATTGTTTTTGTGTTAACTAATGTGAAGATAACATTATGTAATACAGCATCCAGTGCTAATTCCCTGCTATCTTCTTTATAATTTTGTATTTCCTGTATTGTTTTTGTATTATTTTGGTTTATGTGTCTCCATTCTTCCATCTTTAAAATAAAATTTTAAAAAAATTCTCAGCATTGATAATGTGATGAGTACTAATTTATATTAATTATGATAATGCACAGATACATGTTTATGCTCTAGGAAAATTACTAAAAGAATAGTAGAAAAATATAAAAATAGCATGCAATAGGAGAATAAATGAAATAACCAAAAACTGACTACTTCAGAATACATAAAAAGGGAATCACAAAGCAATTAGGAAAAAAACAAATTGAAAACTAATAATGTAGTAAATATTACATTAGTTTATATTCTTTGAACTCATTGATTGTTTAGAAGTAATTGGGGTGTGTGATGGACAAAGAAAGTCTAGTTGACTTGAACTGGGAAATTTGTTATTGTAAATTAATGAAACAGACTTTTCCAAGCAAATTATAAGACTAATTGGTAGCTAATGATATTTGCTTATATTCTGAGCAATATATTGGTATATCTTATGTAGTTCTTTTGAATTTATTCACCTTATTTCACACCTACAAACACACACACACACAGCAATTTATTTCTCACAGTTCTAGAGGATGAAAAGTCAAAATCAAGATATTAGCAGACTCATTGTCTAATGAAGGCCTTCTTTCTAGCCTGGAAATAGCTGCTTTTTTACTGTATTTTCACCTGGTACAGAGAGAGGAAACTGAGAGGAGAAACTATTGTCTCTTCCTCTTCTTATAAGAAACAGTGGAGTGTTTCATACTCAAGACTTCATCTAAACCTAAGCACTTCCCAAAGTCTTGGTTACTTTTCTCTCGTTGCTGAGACAAAATACCCAACACCCAAAATGAAGGAAGGAAAGGTTTATTTAGCTTACAGCTTGTGGAGGTTTCAGTCCATACTTGGCTGGTTCTGAGGCAGAGTGGCACATGGCAGAGGGCAAACTGTTCTTGGCAGCAGAGCACAGCAAAAACAGCCAGAGCAAAAGGGAGGAATGGCTGCAAGCAGCCTCCTTTCCTCCCCTACATTGTAAACAGCCTACCCCCACCCAGGGGTCATGAACCTCTCACACAATCTCCATGCCCTCCTCTTCCACAGGCTCAGGATGTTTACAAAGTAAGCACCCAGCTTCCTCCTGAGTCACTCAGCCAAACCTCTAGATTCCCCAAGTTGACACAGTGTATCAACCATAACACCAAAGGCCCCACTTTTTTGGAGTTTAGACTTCAACATATGAATTTAAAGGAGCATAAACATATACTCACAATAGGCACGTTTAGTAATCAGGTGGAAGTTACACTGAAAATAGTTGTATTTTGTTTTGTTTCATTTACTCCAGGACCAATGCATTTAATCATTATTGTATGTGCCAATTGCCTGGAAAAGAAAACCTTAAAATTCTATAAATATTAATATAATCATAATAAGACATGGAAATGTTCTTGTAAAATATGTTAAATAGGGAATTTGGGTGGGAAGGGGTGGGTAGCACTAGGAATTGAACCCAGAGTCTTCACCCTGAACTGGATGTCCAGCCTCTACTCTTACAGCATCCCAGGGAGTTGAGACTATAGGCATGTGTCACCATTCTGAGCAGGTTTTCTTATTTCAAAATATTATTTAAAGCTCTCAATCCTAGCAATTAGTCTAAGCTCTCAAACTGTCAACAAATCTTTGCAAATTATGTTTTAGGCATCAGGCACCATACTAGGCAATGATAACATACAAGAGATAAATGGTTTTTACTTCATGGAAGTATTAATAATGTTAATTAAATTTTATTTATGCCATTGATTAGATAATAAAAAATCAATAGTCATAAATTCTGATATGTACTGTAAAGAAAAAAACAAAATATTTGATAAAGATTCACACTGATGTTTTAGATGGTTGGATGAGAAACATTTCCTTCAGAAACATAGCATTTATGCCAGCAGAAACAGACTTAGCACAACTCTATTGTGTACTGACCAAACTGGTGTGTGCTAGAAAATGAAAGGGGCACTTTTAGTAAATATGCAGAGTTTAATCTTCAGGTGCATAAGACTGGGTCCAGCAGGCCCAGCCATTACTTTTCTGTTGTAAGTTTGTGCTTTAGTGTAATAGTAGTGGCTGTGCATCTCAGTATCTTTCTCTGAGGGATACAGAAAACAATCTGTGAGTTTACCCACTTGGTATGATGGATAGCAAGGTGTACCATTAGTGCAAAAGTGGGAAAATGGGACTTTTACCCACATCTTGCTCCATCTAACTGATTTTGTGCATGTTTATCCAAGCATCGTAGAGGGTCCAATAGACACACACCCCTCCCATATTTGTTTTTTGAATGCTTTCTTATGATTTTTCTAGTAGAAGTAGCCTAATTCAATATAATAGCACATAAAAAAACCAAATTTTCAAGTTTGGGAGGAGGTCAAAAAGAGAAATCATCAGATTTAAAGGTGACTCATCAGATTACTCATTCATGGATGATGAAGATGATCCATTATGGTAAAATACATTCTTTCATCACAGAAGAGTGGTGCGGGTAGATGATGATGATGATGGTGGTGATGACTTTGACACTGGCCATGTGAGCCAAAGTTCCCATAACACTGAAGTAGAGCAAGAATTGACTGACATAGACAGGAAATGCTGGGGGCTGGGGATATAGCTCAGTGGAATAAGCGCTTGCCTAGCAAGCGCAGGGTCCTGAGTTCGATCCCCAGTACCGCAAAAAAAAAAAAAAAAAAAAAGAAGGCTAGACAGGAAATGCAGACCTCCTTGATTCAGAAAAAAAGAAAACAGCAATGTGAGTACGTATTTGACTATTCAAAATGTTACAAAATGACCATGCAATCACATGGAATAGTCTAATGTTAGAACTAGGTCCAACAATGTCTTTTTTTGTGTCTTGGCAGGGATGAAAGGTATTGGACAAAATGTCAACACTGTTATTCAATGTTGGAAATTGTCACAGAGGAAATGCTACAAGATGCTGTGAAATACACAATGGCTGAAATGCAAGTAAAACATTCTGTGTTCAGCAATAGCCATATTTTAGAATGTACATGACACTTCACTAGGTGAACTGAAAGTAATCATAGGTCTGCTCTACTTAGCAGGGATTTCTCATGGTCATTGCAGGAATAAAAGACTTATTGAAACATGGCAGGTCAAAATGTGGCATAAAAAATGTATGCCTTTGTAGATGTGAAGACTTACTATGCTTTCAGTTTAGACATTTATCCTGGAGCTCAGCCATCAGGTCCATATTTGTATAGTAATAAACCAAGTGAGGTTGTAAACAGACTTGTTGCTCCCATCTCCCAAGTTAATTGGAATGTCACTAATTGTGATATTTGATGATTGGTTTACCAGTTTCCAGTTGATGTTACATTTGCTAACATTGTAAATTGACCAGCTCAGGAACTATATGCAGGAACAAAGCAAAAATTCCAAATGAAATGTTGCAGTTTTAAAACAGAGGTTTGTATGGTAAAATCTTTAGATTGCAGAAAGATATAACATTAGCCTCATACATGGCAAAGAGAAACAAATTGGTACTGCTGATATCAACATTGCACCGTGATGGAACTATTGATAGGGAAACCTCAGCAAAATGGTAGCCTGAGATGGTAACTTTCTACAACAAAACCAGAGGTGGACAGATGTTGCTGATGAGTTATGTGCAACCGTAAGTGTCACTTGAAACATAAAGCATTGGCCAATGTTTGTGTTTCAATTAACCCTAAATATGTGCGGCAAACATAGTTTAATAGTTTACAAAGAAATTAACACCTGCAAAATATCATGGAGAAATTTTCTTAGAGAATTGGGACTGACATTCTTAAGAAATCATTTAAAGCAGAGGAAACACAAAATGTTTTTCCCCAGGGAACTACACCCTCCCCCGTAAAAATGTGGAGCACACTGGTGAGCTGACAGGTAGGCAGGCACAGCATCACAAAGACCTACTATGACAACAGGAAAACAAACAAAACAAGTCAGTTGGGCCCTACAAGAAAGTACAGGAAAATAAAACATGTAGTATCAGTGTAAGTGATATTGTGCATGGAGCATGCAGTTATCATGTGTGAAGATTGCCTTGGGTGTGACAGTTGAAGCAAAGCTTGTTTTTGTGGTAGAGTTCCACTGGTATTTTCATTTGACTTCATATGAATTTATATCTGACGTTGTCTTTTAAGTTTTGTAAGCAAATACACAGCTAATTGAAAAATGTTTATGCTAAATGCACAACACATATTAAGAATTTAATACTTTTATGGATATATTCTATTCCTACTAACTATACACAATATAATATAATAACTTTCTGACAAAACAGCAAGACCACTGAGATGTCAAGTATGTCCTACAAAAAGATCAGGAAAGCAAAACACATGTGCTGTCAGTGTAAGACATATGTGTATAGGGAATATGCCCTTCTTATGTGTGCAGATTGCCTCAGGTGTGCTAATTGAGGTAAAGATTATGTTTTGTTTTGTTTTGTTTCTTTCTACCTTAAAATTCCATGTTTATTACAAAGGTCAATGGCAATTCTTATGGTGCGCTTATCGGTAGGATTTCCGGTAATGAGCACAAGCACCAGGGCCTCCAAACTTTTTGGATTCGCAGGAACAGGGATCAGCTATGAAGAGGGTCAGGTCGTATTGGATGAGAATATCTTTGATCTCTTTCTTAGAAGCCTCTTCCACATATTTCTGGTAATAGGCCACCACGGATTTGGGGATGGACTGGCGGATAGCGTAAATCTGGGCCACGTGACCACCACCCGTCACACGGACACAGATGTCAACACCAGCAAACCGCTCCTTGCCCAGTAGCAGAACAGGCTCCCGTAATTTGCACTGCCTTGTGCACGGCTCAATCATTTCCAGGGGATGCCCGTTCACCTTGATGAGGCCATTGCCCCGTTTGCAGTGTGTCATGGCTGTGGCTGTCTTCTTGCGACCAAAGACTTGCACGGATTGCAGCGCTCCCTTAGATGGCAAGTTTGCTAGCGCAGAAGAGAGCTCCTTACTGCCCAGCGCCACAACAGGAAAAGGGAAAAATTATGGTTTTTGTAAAGTGCTATTGATATTTTCATTGTAGTTCATATAAGAATTTATTTGTGTTGTTCTTTTTTAGACCTAGTATACCAAAAAGCAGTCGATGTTGAAAATTTTGATGCTTTTTTTGTATACACTCAATAGATATTAAAAATGCAATACTTTATTTTGTGATAATTTTTCCCATTAAGTACTCATTATTTAATATAATAAAACTCATAAAATTAATAATTCATCATTAGAAATATTTTAAAGAATAAACGTGGTCTGACAGATCCATGTTTCTATACTTTGATTACACAATTACTTTTAGGTTTTAGGGGCTAGACAAACCAGCAACATGAATTGACCTTATTTCTATGACAGCATAATGCATATAGATTACTATTAAATGCAGCAGGATGAATCATGTTTCTGGAGAGGAATATTCACTATCTGATCTACACTTTTAAAAGTTCTCTCTACAGGCCAGTTGGAAAATGAGTAGGTAAGGAACATGAATGGAGGTAGAAAGACAAACCCTGAGATTATTATACCCATCTAGGCAGGAGGGGGACAGTAGCTTGGATTGATGAAGCAGTGAAGGAAGAGAAAAACAACCAATTCTGGACAATTTTGGAGGGTGCCAGCCACAAAGGTGAAGTTAAACAGAATATTACATTTGCATTATAATTCATATTTTACTTAGCAATGCAAAAGTCATCTGAAAATTTGGTCAAGTCCTATGGGAAGGAACTTTTCAGTAGCATTGACAGGGCTATGAGTTATCTCCCTTTCTTCTCTAGGAATCCCAGCTTTGATTGTTTGTGTAAGTTAAATTTGTTTGTTGGTTTGCATTTATTTATAAAGGTTATTAATCTTTTGTATTACCAATATGCAGCAAATATTGTCTGCAGCCTATTAACTTTGTCTTGGGGGCTTTTGCCACCCAAAATATTTAACTTTTAATTTATGTATAAGGAAATGTATCTAACTTTTACTTATTACATGTAGATTTCCTCATTTAGAAAACTGTCTCTATTCACAAAAGTATATAAATATGTTCAAAAATATAATTATATTATTTTATGTAATTATGTATTTGCTTTAAATCTCATATTCTCTTTTCCTTTGTGTTTTTTCTATCTCATAAATCTTCACTCTTACTTGTAACCAACTTCCAATCTTCATTTCTATATCAGCAATACACAGATATGTATTAAAATTAAAAATTGATATTAACAATTTCCCCTACCTAAAAAGCCTATTCCACCTTATTTATTTTTGCTAATGGGATATTTGTTCTTCTAGTCTCCTTATTTTGAAGCTTTGGCTTGACTTCCCCCTTCTCTTCACTGACAAGGCTCAACATTACCACCATGGAATCATTCACTCGACACCATAGATTCTTCTGTGGTCAGTCCTGCACCCAATCTTTCTATTCTTCTTCTCATTTTTACCAGTACCAACTTCATTCAGGTTCACATTACCTGTAACACAAAATATTTATTACAAAAGTATTTTGCTAAAGTCTATAATGGGCTAAATAAGGCTATCATTGTTTCATAAAATTTTCACAATATCCTTTAATTCTCTAAGCCAAAATTCACCGTTCTTTATTTAATGTCACTTAGAAGGTACGTTGTAGCTATGGGGTACTTTACAGGAGACAAAAGTCCATTTGTACCTTCACAAGAATTACTGTAAACATCTACTTTTTACTGCACAAGGTTCTAGGTTATTTTCAATTCACCACTGAATAAAAATAAAGTCAAGAAAATTCCTGCACTTATGGAATTTACACTTTAGTGATTATATCTTAGTTTGAATCCTGGATCTATCATCTTCAGGTCTGTGATTTTAGACAAATGACTTCACCTTTCTGAACCTCTTATTCTCTATCAGAAAAAAAAAAATATGAGCAGTGGGAGAGGAAGACATATAAAGTACAATATGCAAGATTTTGAAAGAAAAAGAAATTAGGCTGAAAAGCGATGTGATTCATCCAATAAATATTAACTCTTCTTTCCTGACCGGGGTATTTTGTTCTTTTCCTATTGGTCTCTCTCACCACTAGTCCACACACTGAGGTTAACTTGTTTCCAAAGCAGGAGCTGGGCATTTGTCACAGTTGCTTTTTTTCTTCGTTTTGAACATTTGCTGAACTTGCATCCGTATTTTAAAATGAACCAGAGACCACCACTGTTAAGTCCTCATTTTGTTTTCAAACCCTGTATCATTTTTATTGTTTTTGCTTTGTTTTGTTTTTGTCTGTGTTGTTGTGTTATTTTCTTTAAAGTACAAAAATGAACCAGAACTTAAAGTATTGATCAGGAAGCCTCTCTACCTGTGAACAAATTGAGAATAGTAATAGGAAAATGACTTTATTCAACTTCTTTCATAATTATGTAATCAATCCCAACCGTTATGCACGGAGTCTCCTCTCTCTTTCCCCACTTCTCTTCTCCTTTTCCCCTCACACCCTTTAGAAACGAAGAAAGAAAAGATATTAATATTTTGCCAAATTTGTGGTTCATGTCCAGTGGACAAATGGGTAGAAAGCTTTCTGCTCACAAATAAGTGTCTAGCACCTACATAGCACCAGGAGCTATGAAAGTCCTCACCTCTGCTCAGGTAAGAAGCACGCCTCTCTCTGATGCAGCCTCTGGGGTATGTTAGGTGCCTTTTTCTAAAGCTAGAGAGGATGTGGGAGGTATTCTAGGCAATTTCCAACCTAGTACAGAATCTATACTAGAACATCTCTATCAGAATCTTTTGTTTGGTGCTTTCTTAAGCAAGAGGAGGCTGAAAGTATCCTTCACAATTTTCATTTCCAGTAGGCTCACATTTCAAAAATTCTATTATGTTTTCTGGATTTTCCAGTATTCAAAGGTAGTTTTAGGTCTCTCAACTTTCTCAGCCGCACTACTGCCTGAACTGGGCTAACTCCACCTGATCTATCCATCACGCCTAGTGTGATATTGTCCAAGGATTGCCAATGTATCCCTAAGACTCCTAATCATTTAAAGTACTCTTTACATATAGACTAACCAACTCAGAATATAATGAACTATGATTTGCTTCTCTGCTTCACTTACTATAGGATTTAATTATCTTCAATGCCGTGTCACCTCACCTCGTTTGCTAATATGAAAACTTTGTCTCCTTGAGGATACTCCTCATCATTAATAACCCATGGCCTTACTGATAACCCTAAAAGGTGCTGACCTTCCAGGAAAACAGGTGAACAGGCCACCACAAGTGAAATTATATCAGTTCTTCAAATTGTTTACAGCAGTGTGTGACTAATTACCACTGAAGTTAATAAAAATTGAACTTCCAACCTTCAGGCCCAGAGCCTAACGCAAAAATTCAAAGTGATAGGAAAACAGACAGTTGCATAGTTACTCACATAAAGTTACTGATGCTGTACTTCACACAGACACATATATATTAATATACTATTGTGCCACTTGAGATATGATTTGCTGGTAGACAGATTATAAATATATAAATATTTTGTGACTTCTAAAAAATAGTGACTTCTTTCATTTAAATACTGAATAAATGTTTTATATATATGGATTCCGTTCAGTTGAAATAAAAGTAAATTTTAGAAGTACTGAAGAATTCAGTTTTTAAATTTTTCAG
This sequence comes from Dinomys branickii, assembly GCA_004027595.1. Lineage (NCBI taxonomy): Eukaryota > Metazoa > Chordata > Mammalia > Rodentia > Dinomyidae > Dinomys > Dinomys branickii. Next base: position 211,021 of record PVLD010000722.1, read on the forward strand.
GAAGTCCAAAGTGTCTTAGATCACCACATTTTTACCAAGCATAAACATTTACTTCACTCTACAAGAGAAAATAAATACTTTCACATAACCGTATATATGCTACAGTTTGGGAAAAATAAAATAACTGCTAGCTTTATTTCTAGTTAACAAGTATAAAATATTTAGAAAGGATCAAGAAATACATTCTAAACAAAATTATGCATTATAAATTACCAAAACAGGGGCATTTAAAAATGCATAGGAAGGAGAAAGTGCCTTTCCTATTGGTATGGACTACCTTTATTAAGTATTATAGATGTTGCAGTAGTAAAAGAAGTTTCAGAATTCAATAAATAACTAGACACTTAAAAGTACCTATAAAAGTTAAAGTTCTTGAATTTTGGAATTGCTCTACACTTTAATAAGAAATAGAAATCTAAAATAAAAACAATAATAATTATAATGTTTAAAAGGCTTTGAAATTTTCAGTATTTCTGTATCTCTGCTTCAAGCATATGAAATTAAAATGATATAGTCACAATTTGTTTCTTGACTATTTTATATGCAGTAATTTTTAATGAAGCAAGTAAATTAGGCATAACTTGGTGAAGCTTTAATGTAGTTATGATGAATATATTTTACTTGATTAAAAATGATAAAACCAGGGAGCCTTAAATATTATCTTAAAAGATTAACTACTGTGTCAATTACAAATCTAGGAGAAAGATATTTATAAAGGAATAACTATTCTGAATTCCTTTTGTTCATCTAATTAATAACTCAATCAACTTTCACTCTTAATACCAAAAATTTCTTAAATTATACATTGGCTTGTGAATGGAAGGGAATACAGCCAGACTGTGTCCATTAACACTGGTGAAGGTTTGGTAAGTAACTCATTTTTTTTTATTTAAGAAGGGTCCCCCCTTTCTACTTGGCAGTGTAGATGATCTAGTAAACTAAATAAACCGCTAAGCCTCTGATATTGTTTGTGTTACCTGACAAAATACACATAAATACTGGCGAAGATCTAATTATTTGCATACCTAAATAACGATAAGGTCTGCTTTGCCAACAGGTATCTGATGAACCCATGTCTCAATGCCCTGACACTGAAAAAATCCAGCAAACATTTTTGCCTCCCTGTCTTTAGGGTGACCAGCAAACCCAAATATTTATGAAAGTCCCTACTATACGGAAGGAAGTAGATGCAGTCATGTGTATGGTATGTTACTTGCCCACAGAGAGGGAAAACCTTGCACAGGTACAGTTTGGATGTATGTATTAAGAGTTTTAACAAAATACAAACCGATGTGTATAGATAACAAATTGCACCTCAGTACGAATAACTTCACCTAGCTCTCACTGCAACCTCCTTTAAATAGATAAATGTAGTCAGAAACAACTACAATCAACTGTTTCCTCCTCCTAAAGCCTTGCACCAGCTAAAGAGCTCAGAAATCATCGCTAGGCGGTCACACTGCCAGTTTAGGCTTACCTGGGGTCCTGGAGCCCATCTTCAGCGAATCAGATTTGTTGACAGAAGAAAGCGCAGACACACACGCAAATGCGCGCGCGCGCGCGCCCACACACACACACACACACACACACACACACACACACTGCTCAGGGCTTTTTTTTAAATGGGGGACAGAAAGTATCTGAACAGTGTTTTTAAAGCAAGTAGAAGACTAGCACGGAGAATGTCCTATAGCTGTGCTGAAAGTAAGGGAAGTGGTTTTGTACTCTTGTGTCACTACAAAGTGTCCTGTCCATGTCCTTGCACACCTCTCCTCAGAGCTGCGGGGTTCCCCGTAACAACGTGCTTCAAAGAGCTGCCACCGGTTCACGCCTAAGTATACAGGGCCAAAGGCGTCTCTAGAGAGGCACAGAACGTGGGACCCGAGAGTCCCAGCGGCTCTGTGCCTCTGAGAGGACTGGCCAGCGTCCCCCGCCAGGCTCCTAGACACACAACCTAGGGTCACCTGCAGATCCGCTCGATTCTCCCCTCGGCACTTCCGCTCTGCCTCCGAGCCTCCAATCCTCAGGAGCCTCGGCCACCCCACTCCAGAGTCCCAGCCCCCGCCCCGCCTCCCGCTACCCCTCCCCCGGTCCCGCCCCTCGGAGCGCTGCCGGGCGCTGATTGGCCGCAGCGCTGACAGGAGGCGGGGCCTGGAGTCTCGGCGGAACCCGGCCAGCCGTATAAGCCCCTTCTCCGCTCCTTCTCTCCATCTCTCTCCTTTCTCTCGCTCCCTTCCTCTCTGTAACTGAACAGTGAAAATTAACATCGTGGATCCGCTAACAGGCACAGATGTCATGTGAAAACGCACATGCTCTGCCATCCACGCCGCCTTTCTTTCTTTTCTGTTTCCTTTTTTCCCCCCATTGCTCCTTCTCCTTCTTTGTAACTAACAAAACCACCACCAACTCCTCCTCCTGCTGCTGCCCTTCCTCCTCCTCCTCAGTCCAAGTGATCACAAAAGAAATCTTCTCAGCCCGGAGGCGGTGACATTTTTAAAAAGCAAGCACACTGGAGAGAAAGAAAAAAAGCAAAACAAAACCCAGGCACCAACCGCCCAGGACATTTTTTTCACCCTTTCTGAAAGCAAACAAACAAACCAAGAGCCATCAAAACAGTCAGCACCGCCGCCGTCAGCGCTGAGCCCGGCGGCGGCCCGCTTCAGCCCGCGGCCGCGGAGTGCGCCCGGAGGGATGGTGCTCGCGGCGCGTCTGCTGGTCGCCGGCCCCCTTCTGCACGCGTGCTGAGCGGGATTTCTGGGCTCTCCGGGGTTCAGGCTGGCAGCAGCTTCATGACTACGCGGAGCGGGACAGCGGCCACACCATGCGAGGTAAGCGAGCCCGCGGCAGCGAGGGGCCCCAGACCCGGCCAACTCCAGCCCGCTGGCGGGTGGGGGAGGGGAGGCTCCGCGCGAGGCCGCGTTAGCAGGTGGGGCTGCAGAGGGCTCGGGCGGAGAAAGTTGTGGGGAGGTGCTGGTGCCTCTCGGGAGTTTTTCTGGGACGCCGGAGAGCGCTGTTTATGGAAAGGGGAGCGGCGCTACTTGCTTGCTCCCAGTTCTCGAGTTGCCCCGATCTGTTTTGCGCGGCGCTCTCCTCGGGCGCGGAAGCAGGTGCGGGCTGCAGGAGCGCGGGGCGGGCGAGTCCGGGCACAGGCAGCGGGCAGCGCCTCGCGCGCAGTGGCCACTGGCGGAGGCTGGGTGTGCGGAGCGCAGAGCAGACGCGCCAGGGCGCACGCCTCTGCGGGGTGCCGGGCCCAAGCGCGCCCCAGACCGAAGCGCGTCCCTTCGCGGGAGTGCCAGAGAGAGAGGGTCCTGGGACCACGCGGACGCGAGACCAGCACCCGAGCTCGCTTTGCGTCGCCTCTCCGCCCTGGCCGGGCCGGCGTTGCCTGCGTCCCCGCAGCCCAGGGACCAGCGCTACCCCAAAAAAAGTTGTAGCGAGAAAGTTCGGGAGGCAAGAGGCCGCGCCCCGCGCGTCGGCGCAGTAATCAGGGGCTCTCGACTTCTGTCAGATGAAGGCAGTTGCGGGAGGCCACGCTGGTTGCGCCCTCGGGCCTGGATCCCAGCGGCCAAGAGCAGGACCCAGGGGCAAACAGGCAGCTGCGGGCGGAGCGCTCCGGACAGAGTGGAAACACCTGCGATGACCGCACTCTGGGATACCCGAGTGGCTGGCCAGGGACTCTGGGGAGTCATTCCATCTCTCTCCTCTTTGGTGCCGGGACCTCTAGGTTTCCTGCGCTCTGTGCCGGGATCCCCACACCTTCACCTTCCAGTTGATCACAGCTTCACAGTTTCCTTTAAAAGACAGCCAGGTCTCCGCTTGATTTAAGGACCTGAGCTCCCTTACCTCCTACTTTCTGTTCGCAGCCACCCTTCGGTTCTTTGGGGGCTCTCTTCTCCCCTTCTCACAACCTTCAGATTCTGGCAACAGAAAGTTGAGAATGGTCCGCTCCGGACCTTCCTACATCCTCAGCCTTGGAAAGAGGTGATCCAGGGGACCTCTTCCACCACTCCTCCTATACCTGTGAGAAGGCCCCAAGAGATAACGAGCCTTGCCCTCACCCCTGCGCCGCGGGCGCTCGATGCGCCCTGCGCTCGGTCGCAGGGGCACAGAATGGATTAGCTGGCTTGGACCTTGGGACATAGCAGGAAACAGAAGGTGGTTGAGGGACAGACAGACAGAAAGAAGCTGCCCACGGAATGCGAGGGGAGGAAAACAGATAAGGGACAAGGACGTCCTAGTGGATGTACTAGTCTTGATTAACCCGTTCATGAGACGGGATCGGAGCACGCTGGGTGGCTCCAGATGACTGTCGGTCGGGTGGGGGTTAGTCACATGTCCCAGTAGCCAAGAAACTGTAGCTGGGCAGCTGGCAGAAAAAGCACCGTTATTTAAGGAGAGCCTCCCCAGTCTTCGATTTTTTTCTGTCCCACCTCCTCATCCAATCCACTTTCCTCTGGTTTCCCTCGCTCCTGTCTGAAACTTCCAGCCCGTCTTTCCCTTTTCTTCCCCTTCCGACATTACCCCTGTGCCCGGGTTCATACTTTACTAAAGATCTGAAACCACGTGCCACAGCAGCTAATAGCGGGCACGAGGACCTGGGGCATAAAGGCTGCTGGCTCTCTCCTTACACTGGGGAATAGCAAGGGCTGAAGAGTGGGCTACACCTCCGCCGCGAAGCTCCTGCAGGAGCTGGCTGCCGGGGAGAGTCCTAGTTCCTTGCAGCAGTGCTTGTGAACCCAGGAGTGTGAAGAGGTGAAAGCCACCTTGAGAAACCCAGTGCGATCCCTCACATCCTTGTCCTATACGGCACGGCACCAGGCTCCCAGAGAACTTGCAAGTTCAAACTTAGTGGATAGAGGCAGCCTGGGGGCCCTGCTGGGCCAAAAGTGAACGCCAAATCTCTCTCCTACCTTTACAGCCCTCCTCTTCTGTCCCTTCACTGTCTTTCTACTGACCTTTGAACACTGTGGGGACAATGCCCTGCCGGTCATCAGCAGCTGTTCATTAAGGACTGAATCAGAAAAGACACAGGCTATTCAGAAGCTTGTGCGAGTTGGGGTTGAACTTGAGTGTGAACTTGAGAGATGAGTGCAGGAAATTAATCCACTGCTGCTTGTGCTGGGCTACCAAGCAGAATATACTTGGGGGAGGGGCGGGTTTGAGCTTGGCTTTGTCCCTCCCATCCATCCCTCCCCCAGCCCCCAACCCCCGTCCCAGGGTTCCCATTCCCAGGTGATTCCATCCATGGTTTGGTCCAGTTTGCAGCTGGAAAACTGTCCTGAGCTAGGGCACTTTGTGTGAAGCAAGTGGTCTGGAATTGAGTGATTCCCTACCCGCCCCCGTGGGTGCCAACCTACCAAACCTACTGACCCCCAGCCCCCTTCACCACTCTTCCCCCCACCTGCTTTACCTGTATATTTAAGAGCCTTTATTCCCAGGAAACTCTAGGGTAAGTAAAGGGTTAAGAGGCTCTGATCTTTTTGAGTTCCTTGTCCTGCTTCACAGCTGAACTGAGTTTAGGACACAGAGGGACGGCCTGAAGCGGAGGAGGTTATATTTGGTGGTGCACAAAGCATTTGAGCCTTTGTCTGCAAAAGGGTACCACATGAGTTCTAGAGATGCTTCTTCATTCATTGCAATACTGAAAGGAGTAACTTCTGAAGGTTGAAGGGAGGACTTTTAATTGGGTCCATCCCTAGGCAAAAAAAAAAGGAGCAAGCCCAGGTGTGGGTTTCAGGGCTCCTTCCTGACAGCTCTGTCGGGTGTTTTTTGAACAGGGCACTGAAATGGATGGATTTTTCAGGCCTGCCGCACAGAAAAACCTGCTTCCCAAAACAGGGGCACAGATGTCCTTTCGATCAATAGGTGATTGTCGCTTGGGCAGATTAGAAATCTGGTTTTATGCTTGCTATAAAAAAGGGTAAGGCTTGGCCTTTCCGAAGCACTTTTCGTGTATTATTAGCTACTAGGTAATTTTTATGTAGCACAAAACTTTGGGGTGCAGCTTGCTCTCAGAGGTATAGTCTCCCTCAAAAGTATGGAGCTCTGAATGTCCTACTGGTGGGGCCCTTAATTTTTTTAAAAAGATCTCATTCTTTCTCTTAATCTTCTTCACAAATTCCAATTAAGTATTTCCAACTAAATATTTCTAAGCAACATTCTGCCTCCCACAATTAAAAACCACTGCTGGAAGGACATCATCAGTTGTCCATTAATAATTGCTCATTAAGCAATCATCAGTAAACACTTTATTCCAACAAAGTAATCATTCCAACAGTCTAAAGAAAAAATCCCAAAGCTGTATTTCAAGGATTATTGAAAGATATGTATCCAGAAAAAATATTCTGGTAAATGATTTCATCTAGTGCCTGCCTTTCTTTCCTCCCTCAAAATCCTGGGTTAAAAAATCAAGCACTGGGGCACAGGCATGCCTGACCCTGCAGGTGTCTGGGGTAGATGTGAGGACCACCTGCTTTCATTTTTCTGTATTTTCACAGAATCAGGAATTTAGCAAGCAGGATGGAAGTGTAAAGGAAAAAGGAATTAGCAGCAGGCTTCATAAACAATGCATACAAGAGGAAAACTCCCTCGCTGACATTCATTTAAAACTTAGAGAAGTCCTTAGATTTTCCATCAACAGCATTATAGCTTTTGATCTTTAGAGGATCTTTTAAAGATGATTTTGTGCATCATTATTAAAGTTGTTTTCTATGATATCTCAGCTTTCACATAAGTAACTATTTTATGCTCTTAATCAAATACGAACATTAACATTTACTTATCTTAGTAACAATCTGTTAAAGATGAAACTATTAACAGCCTTGCAAGGAATTAGACAGACATGTATTTGATTTTCAAATTTAAAAATTTAACTCATACAACCTTAATTTTACCACAATAAGAAATTACCTAATATTAAGTTTGTTCTTCATAAAAATGACAATCAAACCTTGTAAAAAATACTTTTTTTCTAAAAGTAGTATTGCACAATTGCCACTAGGAGTTTGAAATAATTAATACAGGAAGTCTTTCAACATCAAAAAATATGTCAAATGTTTTTGAACTATGACTACATATTTTACAAACTTTTATTCACTTTTTAGGAATATAAGATGGCCTTTATAACTGCTACACTTTTTCCTACAGTAGTTCAAAAATAAAGTGGGGATCTAGATTAACTACATTTTTTTCACTGTGATTAATAGTTTAAATAATCTAAATATTTAAGTACATAATATAAAGTGCATATGATAACATTTAAGTAATAAAGAATTTTAAATTTTTCTAGTAAAATATTGTTAAAAATCTATATGTAATATATTATATATATGAATAAGAGAATTAATACCAAACAAAAGGTTATCAAATTCTAGCCGAATTAAAGGTACATGACCACATGAAGTGATTTAACCTATTATTTTTATCATTCTAGTAATATAAAAGGAATCTCTTAAAATTAAACCATTTCTATGTTTATTCCATAAAAGCAAAAATCAAGTCAAGGCTTTTAATTACATTGGCATTAAGTTAACTGATACTAATAAAATATTATAGTGATGTTAAATCATATAGAAAAGTAAATATTTAAAGGGAGATTGTGCTTAATAATGAATAGATGTAGTCGCACTACTCCATCCACCTTTATCTTAAGGATAGAAATGAAGCAGAATAATGAAATGGATCTTTGTGTTATAATGATGACCTGCGGTAAAATGAGCACTTTACACAAAAGTATTATTCCTGTGATTTTGTAATCATCTTCCAATCACAGCTTTTTGCAAATATTTATCTTGCTTTGAATAGAATCTCTGACTTAACAGAATCCCTAGCAGATAATAGCAGTCTTTGGAGGCGTCTGTTGATAGACGCTGATACGCAGTATGTATATGTGTATGCCTATAACCACCCACTCAGACAAAAAGAATGAATATTTGAAAGAGAAATCATCCCCATCTTGGCTTTTACAACCAACTTCTAAACTCAAACATTTTGAGAAATAGAAGCAACTTTATAGAGCATTCAGAGGGAAGAGATGAATATATGTGGTACTTGAGTCACATAAAAAGGAAACTGTTAATAGCATGTATTTATAAATAATCCACACAAAACTCCATTATACTACCTAATGATAATTAGAGGGAAAGGAAGTCAAAGAATTCAGCACTTGCAAATAAATGAAATATCCCCCCTCAAATTAAGCAACAAATTCATAAATAACAAGGCTTATGCCATAGATTTGAAGGATGTCTCTTTTGTAATATAAGACAAAGGGAGCATAGAGGAATAAATATTGATTGAACTAATCATCTGATGAATAGAAATGAGATTTACCAGTGCACCAATATAATAGGCCATGTTAACTAGTTCTTTCATGGCACATATGCTGCCCTTTCAACCCCTGACCCCATCTATTCAGTTCTTAATGAGGGAAACCACAGGTGTTATAACGGCATTTATAGTGAATCAAGCTACATATAATAACCATGTGGTTAACTAATGGCATTGTACGTGGATTCTTATAAAAGGAAATATTCTGTTCATCTTGTCACAAACGTATTGTGTATTTCAAAGCACTTAGAGTTTTGGTATACTCAGGTAACCTTTAAAATATATCTGTGTGGCTATCAATACTTCCAGTCCCAGCCTTAGTAACTCTGTGATAAGGTAATTGTATTAGTGATCATTTGAGGAACTAAAAAATGTTAAATATATATTTTACCTATATAATTGTATGCCTTACAATGTAAACACTTAAAGATAACACTTGGAAGGAATAGTGTTTTATATTTAACATAGCATGCATTTTTTGGTTAGTGTTTATTTTATAAAGACTGAAAGTAAGTTATAACCATGCAATAATATAACTAGATAATACATTTTATTTTAAAGTTAAATTAGGATCTTCTTGTCATAAGCATGTCTTTACAAAAGCCAAACTGAACTTGTCGCCTTTTGACAAAATATGAGGCTAAGAACTTATTTAAAAGCACGTTCTTTTTTTAAAAAGCAAAAGTGCTTTAATTTAAGCACATTCATCCCTGAAAAGTGAATATTTCATTAACTGGATGGTGCTGACTTTGTAAGCTGGTTTATTAGAATGGGTATTCGTTAATGCCATTTTTTGTGCTATTTGCTATCACATTATGTGGCCCTGGGGTATATTTCTCTAATTTAGAGAACTCACCAACATTAGTAATAGAACTAAGCAACCTGGTTTTTCACTAAATTTTGCTTTTTGTTGCTAGCTCCTTATTCTTATATGCTCATGTAAACCAGTTTCCCTGGTACAGTGGAGAGCTTGAAATATTTGAGGTGTTTAAAGGAAACTGTTCCAGAGACATTACCTCATAGTGGAGCTTTTCTCAGTAAACACTACAATCAGTACCTTTGAAATTATATTTTAATTGTCTTAAATGTGCAACAAAGCATCCTTCTTTTAAAGATGCTACACCACAACCTGAACTGCTTAGAGTCTGTTCTAGTCATGTGACAATAGCAGATATGTGATATTTTATTATAAATTAGAAGTATAAACACTGGTCTCTGAATTTGGGCAGAAAATTATCCCTAAAGTAGAAATGACAAAAGCTTTTCTGAATGGCCTTGACATTTATAACCAGAAGTTGGCATGAAATATTAGCTCAAAAAGATATATATAAAGATATAAATATATATCGGTAGATAGATACATACATACATATATACATACATATACACTGTCCTTTAAATTTTTTAACTAGTTTATAAAAAAAAAAATTTCAAATACAAATTTCTCTTCTTGTTTAGCACTACACTACCCAGGCTTGATTTTGTCCTCTTCTGAAAACTCTGTCAAATTCATTAGGAGCCCAAATTAAGACTCATTCTCATGTATGAGAATGAGATTATCTTCCCAAAGCTGTTCCCACTTTAGCTTTAATTTTATAAATGATAAGCTCAAAGATGTTCTCTTTTATGTCCATATAGGTACATACTAAAGGAAAAGAATATGACACATATTTACTCGTGATTTATTGTGCAGCAGCCCCTAGTAGGGTAGAGGAAAGAACCCAAGGATGTTTATGTTGATAAAGCCCAGCCAGCTGGTGAGCTCAAAGCCAGGCTTACACAAGAGCAGAAGGGAATACAGCATGGGTGATGTCAGAAGTCAACACCTCTCACAGATGAAGTGAGATGGGCCTCAAAGAATGTGTAGAAAGAAGTCCCTCTTTAGATGGCTAATTTGTTCATCATAAATCTATTAAATTACTGTTTGTTGTATTCCCCAGTTTCCATGTGTACTTAAAACTATGGGAAATTTGAGTTTATTAAAGTAAGACTATCCAGAAAAGAACATAACATATGGTAGAACAATAATATTCTTATCAAAGATTCTCAAGAGATTTTTTAAAAATCCGTGGTAATTCATAAAATTGCACAGAAAATGCACTGAAGAAAAATACCAGTATGAGGAAAAGGGCATAACTTGTTTTAAAAAATCTGTCACCAAGAAAAAAGTTAAAATATCCTGAAATGTTTGATTTTATAAGGGAAATTCTCATTTTTTAAAATAAGGAACTGGCTGATATGTAATATTGAATTTCACTTTCTTTGATCTGAAAGTACTGATATCTGCTCTAGAGAGTATTTTAGATTACATGATATAAGTGAGAATAAAATCCAATGAAGTAACAGTGTAAGCAATTTTTGAGGACTATAACAATAGTTTCCAAACTCTTCAATTCCAAAAATTTAGATATGATTGTATTCAGAACATTAAGCTATAAAAATCAACATATAATGGCCCTGCTGACGTCTGAGTGATTCTTTCTCTTAACATATTTCAACAAGGAAAATGCTGAAGACTTTTAGTAATAAAAACCTACTGTGGCCGCAAATATTGGCAGGTCCATCCAGCACTATTTATGCATGAATCTCTGATCGGGCTGAAATAAATGCCACTCAAGTTCACAGAAAAAACTCCTCTTTTGAAATAATAATTTATCGTTCCAGGCTTACACATTTAGCTTTCGTGAGCTTAGTTGAGACAGGTCCTCATACTGATGTTAATTCACTCTGAAGCATGGGTGCAATCAAATTTCTCAGCTTACAAAACTGAAAATACAGATTGGACTGGGGAGAATTCACCTAAGTAAACTCCACCTTTTGAATCGCTCAGGCAACCAAACTGTCACTATTGAGGGTAACTCTCTGTATTAGCATGAATGCCATCTTCAAATTTCTAAATAGGTGACCACACAGTCACCTTTTCTGTACTGAAGGACACATCATTTTCTTTACTACTGAAGAGCAGAATTGGTTGTGCTCTTCTGTTGTAACCACATCCGAGTAATATGATGGCCATGGCCTTTGATTTGTTTGTTTCTTGGAATAGAGGGGATTCAAGAGCTGGCTGCATGACCCCATTTTAAAGACTTTACTGAGAAGGTGAAACGTTAAAAAGTCCCTGTCACTTTAAGTGGATTTGACTGAGTAAATATTTCATAAGACAGTTGGTTTCTGGACACACTTTCCCACACCCCTTACTGAAATTTGTCTCTGATGTTGTAACTCTGTGTTATGCATAGCCAGTATATTATTCTGGATGGTAAATACAGTTTGAAACTTTGGAAAACAGTGATTTATATGTACCATGAATCTAGCTTTTTTACTGTAGCTTTTACAGAAATATGCCTAGTACTTAGTCAACATTAAACCACTACTGTGATCTTTTCATTAAAACAGCTATTTAAGGCAATCTTATTAAATAGGATCACAATGCTTTGTTGTCTGTAATTAACTCTGTGAACATCAAATTCAGACAGCCATACTGTTTTTATTTACCTACATAGTATAATGAAAAGAGTGAAGCTAGTCATTTGATAAACTACATTTAAAATATTTCATTTCACCTGTTCAAGGCATAGACTACAAAAGTGCTTCACGTAAATCCACATTCTACATTTCCCCAGTAAAATTTCATTATATCTAGCTTAAGCCACAATGAACATTCAAATCATATTTTCCATCCAACAGAGGTTGACTTCTAGATTTCGGACACACAAGTTTAAAAGATGTAGACATGTTGATTTCCTAATGTATAACTGGCTATCATTATCATTGTTGGGTCAAATAATAAAAATTATTACACAGAAAATTTCCTGCTAACTTATACATAAGTTGTGTCTGGCACATGTAAAGGAATTAAACACTTTTAAAGAAAGAGAAGAAACCTTGTTCCAGATTTCCACAGTTGTTGAATATGAGCAAATGCCACACAGTCTGGTAGAATGGATGAACATTTGTTCAGGAAAAACACAGCATATCATGAAGGTACAGTACTTCCTGGCAATAATTACTTTTACAGAAAATACTTTAAATTTTGGAATGTATATCAATTGATTTGATCAAAATTAAATTTAAAACAAACATTATAATATTGTGGGGATTTTTCATTTAAATGCCCACTACTCTTCATTGCACCTTCATCTTTGCATATTTATTTTCATTTTTGTTGCAAAAAAAGTTATTAAGTACCAAAGAAACAGGATTTTTTAATACATTTTTCTAAGAGTGACTAAAACATATGAATACTTTAAATACTCATAAGATAGCTTTAATATTCTTCTGGTTGTGTTGCTTTGTTTTATTTACAAATATTACTAAAGATCAGTTCTGGCTTCCACCCATGCCAGAATCAATTAAATTTCTATTATTGGCTTTAGAGTGGTTTTTGTGATAAAATAAATTCATTCTGAATTTCTTCCCACCATAATGTTGTTGTATCCTTATTTTCATTAATGACTTTTGAAAGATTATTTAACATGGTTAGATGATTTAGTCAAAGATAGCCTTCTTTCTCATAAAGCAATGAAAGATAGATAGATAGATAGATAGATATAGGTACACACACACACAACACAAATTTGTAAGCAACATCTCCAATACTGGATCAAGTTTCAAACCAATTCAACAAATCTTGATTATTGAACACTTTATGCTATGTAGGATATGCCCTTCAGGGCAAGTCTGAAGAACATAATGTGACTTTCTTATAAAAGCCCCAAAGAATTCTTTACACAATATTTGCTCCATATGAATTCGTCAAATGCCTACTTTAATTATGTCCCTTTTATTAAGAAAAATATATGGCTTGTCCATAACTACTTGTTTAAAGAGGTTGATGTCTAAGAGATTGACCAAGCCTTGACCAAATAAGAGCTTCTTACTGAGTCCAATTCTATTTTCAGTCATTTACCCCCACTCCATGCTATTTTTAACTCCCTTGCACCCATAGTAGACATCAGTAATCAACCTTGGAACTAATCACTTATGAAGTCCGGATGCAGCCTTCACTGTCATTTCCCAATATTGAGAAACATTAACCAAAATTCTCACCAATATTTTTATCTATAAAAATAATATAATAAAATTTTTAATTAAACATAATATCCCCTTGGAAAAACATGGTTCTTCACAAATTTAATTTCAGCCTATTATGTAAATATACTCAGTACAGGTATGTCAATCCTGTCCTCTGGTTTTTGGGTCTGTCAAGAAGAAGATTATCTATCTTTGGCCATATGCGTTTCAAGCAAAGTAATGGACTATGAATCTGGCATACCACCATTTACCCACCTGAGTTTAATCAGTTATGTCTGATGGACTAGTATTGAAACTCTCATCAAAACACTGTTCATATCAAAGGCCTGTTATCGTCTGACTGTGTTTTGTACAAGCATATTCTCCTAAGGAAAGCACCTTGAAAACATTAAGAAGGTGTCATATCTAATTATGCCCAACAATATAAAGGAAAAAATCAATTAAATCTGACATTAATTCTAAAGAAATATAGAGTTCTGCTGCTTATAAAATATTGCAATTTAATTTGTTTTGCATTTTGGCTAAAACATAATATTCTTTATATTCAGCTACCCTTTATACGATTCATTTCTATGCTTTAAAATTAAGCCATTTTTATATCTTTAAAAGCATAATTATTAGCCCATTTTTATTGATTTTTCAAGCCTCTTCAGTTGTAAACTGTACTGTACAAAACAGCATGTGACACTGACATTACTATGGTTATTTTCCAGCCCTGGATTTGATGGTGTTATGTAACAGTCCTGACTCCCATGAGTCACCAAAATTTGACCAGAGATTGCTCTCAAAGAAACGGACTGCACTAGATTGTTCTCATCTCATATTTAGTATCTACTCTGTTGAATAACATCAGGTTGGAAAAGACTATAGACTTATCTGCAGTGATCCTCTTTGTTTTACTACGTGAACATACCTTTTTGCTTGCTCTATTTTAGAAATAGTGGTATGTTTCGTTATACTCGTTAATTCTGTCAGTCTTTGTACTACAGCTGCTTTTCTGGAAAAACCCTGAAAATACTTAAGAAGCAAACTGTAAACTTGAGAGGGGCTGACAGATGCAGTCTCCTCTCTTTACAAATGTAATGTAGGAAAAATTGATAATAATATCTTGCTTGTGTTTTGTGCTCTGTAGTTCTTAACAAGCTCATGTAGATCCTAGCTCAAAGAGCCACTCAGAAATCCTGTGAGATGTGCGGGACAGATATGAAAGAGGAGTATGTCCAAGGTAGCTAAGCAAGGAGAACCCCAGATGCAAACAGGAGGCTCTTTTAAACAGTTTTAACATGTAGTTTCTGCACGTCAAAATAGTCCCCAGTCAGAAACATAAAACATTTAGCTTACCAAGTAAATTTAAATTGATTATAAACATTTAGAGAAAAAATCAACCTCATTTAACTCATTAAAAAATTTTAAAACCTAAGAGAACTTTCTATTTGTTAAGTGTTAGTATGATGATCTGAAATAGAGTGTTCTCATATTTTATCATAAGAGCTTATATTAGTAAAACCTTTGAATGTAAACCCTTAAATGTATCACTCTTTTTTCCAGTAATTAATCTTCTGGGAACCTTTCCAAAAGAAATAAAGTAGCAATAAAGCCTTACATATAAGCACTTGTGGCTAAAGACATACCATAGCCCCATCATGATGTTTTCAATAATACAGAGAAAGTTTCATTGTGCTGCCCCTCATGACACATTTGCATGCCATGTATATTCACTGCGCACACTGTTACGTACTTGTCTTCTATTCAGTAGACCTGACTAGTATTAAGTGTGCTTACATACCTAATAATATGTTTTCGAAACTGGGGATAAAACAGTGAGCAAATAAAAGAAGTTTTTCTTGACCTCATTAAACCTAAAGACTAAGAAAAAACAGCATGCAGAATTGTACATATATACTAAATTGTACAAGAATGCATAAACAAGAGATTGAAGAAAACAAAAATGTTTAAGAGGCACCTCTGGATATTAAAATTTTAGACTATTATTTTCTTTTGTGTACTTTCAAGTCTTCTCAATGTCTGTAGATTTAGGTGTCAACGTGAATGTTCAATTACTCTTTTTTAGTAGTAAGTCTGTAGTTTCCCCCTTTGCCTACAGCCCTCTAGTGTGCTCAGAGAATCAATGCTGAAAGTTTAGTAGCTCTTTTAGAAATGAACATACTTGCTATCTGCCCAACTGCTCCTTTATTCGCCCCCAAACATGTATCAAGGACAGATTAGACACTTTTAAAGGTTAAAATACTTTTAAGGAGTTATGCTCAAAGTTTATACCAATATAAATTCCTCTCCCAAATGTTAAAGGTACAAGATGAATAGGATTCAGTCCCATATTCTAAATTGCCTAGAATTTAGCTGTCTTGAAAACCTTATGCTGTAATTCACAATGGGCACTGGAAATGCAGTAATAGAAAGAAAGAGAGAAAAAGAAGAGGATGAGGAGAAAAGATAGAAAACAGGGCGGGGGGTGGAGATGAGGAAGAATTTTGTTTTTTAAATTTGACACTTTTGAGTAAAGTTGTATTAAGCTCTTCTTAAAAGTAGGTTAACATAGTGTTTTGTCTCTGGAGGCTCATATTAATATCATTATTGAAGAAAACAATAGGATACTCATATAGAAAGATTTGTCAGTTTGTCTCCGTTAAGCAAACCTATATCCCCCCAAAAGTGTGACGCTTTCAAATCTGGAAGGATATTAAAGAACACAAACACAAACATACTCAGGTCCCAGAAAAACGGAGAAAGTGAACTGACTCTTATTGATAGAATTGTAGGAATATTTTAAATATTGCTGTGCTCTGAGGTACACAAGGAATCCCAGTTTGCTCTTAAGACTGAAATTTGTTGGTGTTTAATAGCGCTTAACTCAATGTGATATTCACTGCTGAGGTAATCTTCATACATGGGCAGGCATACACTAGGACAGCAGTTTAAAATAGGTAGTAATTTCTTTCCCCCGGGAACTGTGTGGTGATGTCTAGAGAAAATTTGGTCAACACAACTGGGAAGTGCCATTGACATTGCATATGTATAGATCAGGAATGCCACTGACCATCCTGAAGTGCACAGTACAGCCCCAAAAGGAAAGAATTATCCTGCCCTAAACAGCCACAGTGCTGAGATTAAGAAATACTGTCCCATGAACATAGGTAGGGTTTCAGAGCAGAATCAGTTCCCAGATCCTCTGTTTTCTTAGGCATTTTCTGAGAAGGCTACTTTCAGCTTTCCGCCTCCCCCGTACAATAACCCACTTCCATTCCACAAAAGAAAGGCTGGATGTTCACTTGGTTAGAATCACCCTGTGTGCATGGTTCCCAAAATAGGAAGTAGTGCCCACTGCGCTAAGGAAGAAGCCATCTGAAATGTTGACTTGGATGCTGAGATAATGAGTAACGTTAATAAGGAGCGAAGCATTTCATTTATGAATCGGGTAGTTTCCATTTCTTTACTTCAAATAAAATTGAAGGGAAGCTTCTTCTAAAAATTTACCTCAAAATTTACTCAATATATTTAATCAGATAGCTGAATTTGAGAAAGGAAAGGAAATAAACCAAACAATTAATATGCCAAAGAAATTGGTACCATAATAGTAAGTTTTAGTGTATTTTAATCATAGCAGTCTGATGCACAAATATCTGCTTCTAAAATTATTTGTATGGTTTAGAAAAAGCTTTTCTCAAATTTTGTTTGTGTTGGTTGTAGGTCTCCCATCACGAGTTGAGTTTTAGGCTTTTCATGGGTATGTTTATGTACAGTGTATTTCTCACTTTGACAATTTAAATTTCTTTACTTCAAGGTAAATATGAACTGGTGATTAATGAAAGACTTCTAAACATGACAATGTTGACCTTAGAATAAACTCTGCAGTGGAATTGAAGTGAAAGTATAAATTCCAGGAGAAAAGTAGGTACTGCAAAAATTTCTGTTAAAGAGCTCGTCTATACATTTTCTTTTCAAACGTATGATATACACTTCAAAACATTTTACAATTTAGATGGCACTGACATATTTACAGAGCAATTCACTAATGTACAAATTCTAAAATGTCTCAAAAAGTATATCCTGTGCAGTGACAGTGTGGATGCTGCAAAGTCTGCTTTTACGTTAGGTCAGCGATGAAGGGTAGCACCTTAGGAACTGTGTCCCTCTTCAGGATGGTCTGCCTGCTTTCGGAGGTATCTATCAGTCTGGTACCCTAACTGTTTAGGAACTGTAATAGCTGAGTATCTGGGCAACAACAACTTCAAACTAAATGACAGAGAGAGAGAGAAATGCTATAAACTTAACAGAGCTTAGATATTAGACAAAGAAGCCTATCTCTAGAAGTCTAAGGCAATATAGCCACAGGTAATGGAATAAACAGTAGTACAGTACATTATCCACATTCTTTGTGTTGAATAATTAATTAATACGTGTAACTCCTTGAGATTCAAAACCTTTGAATCTCTAAATATAAATCTGTAGTTTATCCATCACAGATCATTGAAATTTTACCTTAATGATGGATGAGAAAAGTTAGATTTTTTTTAAAGTAGCCAATCATCTTGCCAATTAGCAAATATTTGGCATACCTAGCATACTAGATACATTAAACCAATGAATACTCTATAGCACTTATGATGTGTCATGTTCTGATCTAATTTCTAATAATTAATTTAGTTAATTCTCACAATAAATGTGTGGTAAACCAGGGTTGATCTTTGCTAATACTGTAGATGAGAAGACTGAGATACAGAAAGGTCAGGAAATTTGTGTAAAGTCACACGTCTAGTAAATCTGAATAGGACTTCAGACCCACACTCCCTATCTCTGAAACATGTGTTCTTATCCATTGCAAAGTGCCATTAGTTTTTTTTTTTCATAAACAAATTCCTTGAATTTGTATGGTCACACTCAAAATACATGAAGAGGCTTCAAAATAACGGATGCAAATGGTTAACTAAAAGTACAGTAGGATACTGTACAATGTTGCCAAATGATACCTATAACCTATGTAAGCTAGATGAGTTCAAAGAGAAGGTCAATGTTAACAGTAATTAGGAAGAACGTCATGGGAAGCCACTCTGACCTTCCAGTCGTGTTCATTTTTTTTGGCAAGCATTCGTGGAGAAACTTTTAAAGTGGAAGGACAGAATACATTACAGCATGGGGAGTGTGTGTGTGTGTGTGTGTGTGTGTGTGTGTGTGTGTGTGTGTGTGTATTCACGTGCACACATCCCTAAAGGAAAAAAATCATGAAACTAACCAGCCTTCACTGTACCCTTACCATGTGGCAGGCACCGCGCTGGGTTGTTGACCTCCAGGGAGGTGACTTGAAATCCTGAGCACTGCAGTGAAGCAATCCTGGGGTTTCAATCCCCTCTGCTATGCTACTTAGTTTCTCTGAGCCTCAAAATTGTTGTAAAATGGAGATAAATAAGATCCTGCATGATTGTAACAGTTAAATCAAATGAGACAATATTTTAAAATGCTTAATTTAGTGTCAGGTATTTAGCCCTTCTGAAGTGGTTTACTGTTGTTCCTGAATTTGTGTGGTCACACTCAAAATATAGGCAGTGTTCCTGTCTGTATGTTGCCCATGAGAAAGCTGCGGCTCCAGAGCCACAGACTAATGTTTATAATGGATGGATCATTTTCCAGTTCCATGAGGCTTCTGAGGGAGTTCTCATTTGCAAGTGGAGATACTAGATAGCTAAGGAATAAGAGCTAAACAACTGAAATAGGAATTTTGTTGCCTTAAGATTTATTGAGAATGTTGGGGGCCTAGTGCTGGAATTTTTGATTAAAAAAATTATATGATTGTTCCTCTGTATAAAACTTGCTTCTTGAAGCTTTAGGACTCACTGGACAAAGAAAGAAGTCAAGCAGAAGGCAGAAGGAAGGCCTGGAGCTTGGATGTACACACAGGGTCAGCAAGCCTAGTGCTACTCCTCACACCTCTGAAACCTGTCTCCTGGGAAGTATTTCCACTGCACTCATCAGTTCTGAGCATACCTCAGATACTGGACTTCAGTCTGGTGCTTTTTTATTACTTAGATTTATTACATTTGTTTAGCCATATCTAGCTGGAAATAAAATTCCAGATATAACATTTACAAAATGTAAGTTGCAATGCTTCTCTGCATACTATCTCACTGAGTATTAAATCCATTGTGTTTTGTTTCATAACTATGAAACACTGATTTGCTCTTTGGAGAGTGGTTTATGTAGGAGTTCTCCACTTTCTACATGAGAGATACCTAATATTTTATTTTACCATATTTACAAGCAAATTCTGAAGATCTTCTAATAATCTAAAACAGTGCAATTTTTCTTCTTTTTCCTGAGAAAAAGATATGTTTTCTGTTAGAAAAACTCAAATTTCATCTAGTTCCAGATATACACATGCAAATTGCATATACCAACTTATGCTTTGTGTGTGTGTGTATGTGTGTGTGTGCGCGCGCACATGCGTGCAGGTGTGTGCATGTGTACTGCTCATAAGTTTGAAAGGCATTTGATGAACTTATATTTTTATCCATAAATAAAGTATTTCCTTACTAGACATTTTTAAATTAAAATAAAAGCTAGCCGCGTTACTCCTCAAAATAGTAACCAGTTTCCCAAAGCCATTATTTTACCTTTTAGAATTCAGTTTCTAGAAAAACAGAAATTCATATTCAAAATGGCATTATAAGTGATTTTGTGAAAAATCATATAGACATGTAATACTGTATAAATAAAAATGAGTTATAAGATCCAAGTTCTCCTGAGGATTGATCTAAATTTCTTCTTATCCTCATCATACCTAATTCATACTGAACACTTACTATTGGAAAGACCATGGTGCATACCTTATATTAATTACATCAGTTAATTACCACAATAAAACCTTGAAATTTGTAGTATTTCAACCCAATTTGCAGATGAAGAAAATGAAGCACAGAGAAGCAAAGTAACATTGAACAAGGTCACCCAGGTAGCAGTTGGAGGAACAGCCATTCTAATCCAGCTATTTCAGAGCTGGACGCTGCAAGCTGACTTTCTCTTCTTGGTCTGTCTTGTCTTTCTCGGGGATCCTTCCAGGGTACAAAGGCCTCCCTGACTCTAGCCAAGGCAAAGCTATTCGACTGGGCTGGAAAACTGCTCTTGCTCACCCTTCTCTGTAAGTCATCTGTAGTATTAAGACTTCTCCTGCACCACTAACTGGACATCCAGAATGATAGGGTGAGCATCTACCTCTTTATATGTACTTTAAAATTTACCACCAATGACCATACTGTGTCCCTATTGTTTTCCTTCACTGTGCCTATTCCTGAGGCAACCTGTCATAATTTGAGCCTGTGTTACTCACACTCAAAGGCCAACAGTATCCAGTACAATGGTATCTTGTGGTCTCACAAAAAACCGAATGCTAGAATTTAGTGGATAGAGTTCTAGGATTTAAAACAGGAGACATTTTGCTTGCCATAACAGTGTACCCAGAGCAGGTCACTTCCTTGCCTCCACCTCCTCATTTTGATGAAAGTATGGAGTGAAATTATCTCCAAGATCCCTGACTGATTTCCAAGACCATAGGTCTATGCCCTTAAGGAATATTTTGTTTCCACGATTGGTTTTCAGATATTTTTGTTTTTGTTTTCAGTACTTGGGATTGAACTTCCCAGTCTTTGCACTGAACCACATCCTCAATACTTTGTAAAATTTTTGACTCAGGGTCTCCCTAAATTACCCCAGATGAGCTCAAACTTGCAATCTTTGTGCCTCGACCTCCCAGAGTCCTGGGATTACAGGCTTGACCTACCACACCCTGCTGTCTTAATTTCTCAAGAAACTGGTTTTATTGACTAGATTTTGTCCAAAACTAAACAGGTATAAGGTATGCACACTAGAATGTTGCCTCAAAACCACATGATTCCAAAATCCTGAGCTGGTGTGTCCTTTGTGATTCGAAAATCGAATAGATCTCTCCCCTAAATTATTCCTGCTCTTGGCCTTGTTGGAATAGGGTAAATTTCTACGTGGTCCCATAACCTTATAAAACGCCAGTATGCATCAGAACTATAATCAGGTAAGGGCCAAACATACCAAAAGAAGAATCTGATTGCTTGAATACTGTCATTAAGTGGGTCCTACAGTGAAATTTAAGGTTAATAACATTTACAACCCGGTGAGTTCACCAAATCCTTTCACAGAAGAGATTTGCGTGAGGATGAAAGACCAGAGACCTAAAAACTTTCCAGTTTCTCTTGGGAAAGCTGAGGTGCAGCGAACACAGAAACTTTCTGCTGATTTAAGATAAATATCTAACAGGCCGCACGGTTTTCCCCAAGGACCATTGGTGTGAGCTTGTGCGTGAGCATGCGCATACGCATGCGCATGCAGGTCTTTAGAGAAGCCAGGGTGGGTAGCTCGTGTGGGAGACAGGGAAATTCAATGAAGGGAGACACTTTAGCCTCTCCTTAAAGTACATCTCCCTCCTGAGTACATTTACTTCCGTCACAATGGACTAGAAGAGATCCTTGCTCAGTGGTGCAGAACCCTTGAGACCTAATTTAGCTTTTATAGGAAAATCAAGAAGAGAGAGCACAAGAGCAAGAGGAACAGAACAAAGATATGAGTTTGTACAGGGAATATTGATACTTGTGGGCTGCTTCTGTAACTCTTTTAAAAGAAATTTTCTAAGTAAATGCTGACTTAGACTTTTCTGTTAGTGGAAGGCTGAACTCCTCCCGCCACACAATGCCCAGTCCGAACCCTCTTCACAATCCCGGACAGCCTGCTGTCTCGGAGGCTCGGGTTCACTGGTTGTTGTACCGTGAAGGTCAGGAAGCATTTCAGGAAAAATAAATTTTCTCTTTTAATTTCTTAAATGTGTCCTCCCAAGGATGTCCAGAAATAGGAAAGTTACATAAATGCAAATTTAAAACATGCCCAACGTGCTGAGGCCTCTGGTCTGCTCGATCATTTATTATTCACATTTCACAGCAATTTCAAGAACATCACCGCATCCTTTGTTCACTGCATATCAATTAAAAATACCTCCGAGAAGCAGGTACACTCGTGCACTATTTGTTCTTCTTGAACAGTGAAAAGTCCAATTTCTGCTCGCTGCTACTCCTGGCACACAGAGGCTTGGAGAGAGAAAGGGAAGAGGGGAAGGATGGCTTGCCCTTAAGGATTGTATAGCTGATGAAGAAAGACATTTTTCTAATGACGTTAAAATAAATTTACCTGGCTTCACTAGACAATGAGTTAGTAGGAGGGATAAGACCAGAACCTAGATAGTCTTATTCTTCCTTATGATTTGCAGCCACAAAGTGTAATAAATTGTCATTCACAAGCAATTTTGCCACACAAATATAAAGTTGCTAGTGCAAAGAGCTCAAATTTCTTCCGTGGATGACTGCAGCAGTGTAATAGTGGAGGGTAGATTGACTAAAAAAAAAAAAATTGAGCTTTGAAATCAGGTGTTTTTCTGCCCTACTTACATTTCTAAGTCCACTGGGATCTGCTAGCTATGGATCAGTGTCTCAATTTCCTCACCTGTCCAACAGGAGGGTGGCACTTACTTCCTTGGATAGGTACAAAAAATTAAACAAGGCAATAACTACAAAATCCAGCAGGTCCTTCATTGATTGTAGTATTAGCTGAAAGACAGCAGTGATATATAATATTTGCATTTTTAAAAGTTGACCTCAAAATGATCAAGATATAGTATATGCATGTACCAGTTCTCCAAGTTGAACATCACTCTTCTGCATTACAACCATATAATATTTTTTCTACAGAAGTTAACTTCAAACGGTTACATTGCACTTAATGTGCTGCTCATACTGTGGGGGCTTTCTTTTCTGCACACTGTGAGCCTGCCTGTAGTTCCACTGATCTTGTATCTTGCCTGATAACAATTTGAATTATTATCACTCATACTAGAGTCTTTCACATCCCTATAGTCTACTTAACTCTCTACAGATCTGCACCACTATAGGCCTCATAGAGATAACAACAAAATAAATGGTAAAATTCTGTGATAAGAAAGATTAATTAACCAGGTCAAAGTTTTAAATTGAAGAGATGATCTTCATGCAGCCAAACCTATATTTAGTTTATTAGGTGACTGAATGCTAATTGGTATTCTGTACCAGGTTAAACAAAATACATAGGCATCGTATCTTCCCAGCTTTAAAGTCCTGCCAAACACTAAAATTTCATTATACCACTGCATTAACCAGCAAGCTTGAACTGAAACTCTTGTTTTTATTCAGGGAAGATGATTTATTCAAAATAGTGTTTCATTTAAAGGTCTAATCGCAAGCCCAAGATCATTCAGATGGTGAAGTCCAGCTGTAACAACAACAGGATCATCCAGGGAAAGGATCACATGCATACTGAATCCCTTAAAAGTTTTCCGTAACAGATCTGGGGGTGATAAACCATGCAAACTACTTCTATAATTAACTAAAGTGTTCCTTTTCCTTCATCATAATCAAAATGGATCAGCCTATGGCTTTTAGTTGGCTAAAGCAGTGGGCCATAGTTTACTCTGCTGTGTAAAATTAAATTCAGATTTTAAAATCTGACCAAAAACAAATTCCAAACACGTACACCAATGGATTTTTTTCAAAACTTTAAAGAAATCTTCACAACAAATAAAAAGTCTGAACAATGGGCAAATAACATAACCTTTCCATAGCAATCACCAAAAATCTGATGGTCCTGTCATCTGGAGAATCGAAGAGAGACAGGCTACTACAGTTTATTCCTAATGCTGATTACTAGAAGGCTTGCTTTTTATTTTTTACCACTTTATCCCTATCAGCCAGTAAAGTACCATGAGTATATGTTGCATGAATGCACCAAGAGTATGGCACCATATTTTATCTCCCAATTTGTAACAATTTGGGAGCACAGTTAACTTCCTTTGGGATGTTTAGTACTGGTGAAGCAATATTCTTGCAATCCTCCAGTCTTTCATAGATATGCTCCATGGTATTGTTCCCCATTTTGTGCAGTTTCTGATCTTAATTGCAAGAGACCTGGGTTCTTCTTTTCTGTGATGTTTGCTTTCTGTGCCATACCTTTGATACATTTAATAGAAAATTATTGGTCCCTTTTTGCAACAAAGAAGAATATGCGCAAATGGACAGAAGGATGGGTAGGTGGGTAGATGTTTGGATGGATGACAGATTAGATAGCTTTCCTCAGAAGATATTTATAGTTACCAAATTTTAGCAAGAAATTTAATAAATCTACTGAACTGTAGCTTACCTTAAATTTTAATTTTATATTTTCAGCTGTCTATACAATTGGCCACTTCTGGACAGCTGCATTTGCTGAACTTACTGACATCCCTTGAGCATGTTGAAAAATAGCCATCACTTGATTAATGTAATAGGATAAGCATTTTTATGTACAAAATCACTGACATCAAAATTTCACAAGCACTAGAAAATAAAATGTAGAATTCATCTTCTCGAGAAATACTAGAATTATTCTATATAGTTATTTTATTACATTGTTTTTGAATTCTCTCTGTGAAGGTCAAATAAAGGCCAAGAAATTGAATTCACATAATTAACTCAACAGTTGTTTACAAACTGGAAATATGACAGTGGCTGTGTGTTGACCTCATTAAGGAAAAAGCTTAATTCTATGCTTTTGCTAAAATAAATCATTTATGATGCTATGTGTTGTCGCTTTTCCCATAGAGGATAGTAGTTGATATTCAGTTCAGTTACCAAAAAGAAGAATAGCATAAATCAGAACCCATGCAAGTAATTCTTCACAAGGAAAAACCTGTAAACTGAAGTCCCCCTTTGGCTCACCACCGTTCCCAGATAACACACAAAAGAGTGGAAGCAAGTGTTTTGATGAACAGAAGCATCACTGCAGTCACTATGTTAAAAAATAGAAGCAGAATGGAAAATGCACATGAATATCTCTTTCTAGTTCTATCTAGTCCTTATAGACCCCAGCACATCACAGTGATTTATACTGAGTTTGAGTTTAGGCACTTAATAAACAATAACCATTAGATAGATTTTTTTCTAGATTTGACTTTGGTGGTTAGCTTGATTCTCAAGTTTTCTATAAGTCTTTATTGAATTTATAGTCTATTATAAATTTGTGTCTTTTAATTTCCTTTCATTTCTGTTTTCCAGCGTCTCATGGCCCTCCTTCTGGAGATGGATTCCTTTTCTCTCCCCTTTTGTTATATTACTTTTAACTCTTCTTTTTATCTTTCATTCATTTTATCTCACTAGTCTTTTAATTTTTTTACCTGTTTGTTTTGAAAGTTGCTTTACTCCCTTCTGCTCTCCCTTCTTAATCTGTCCATTTTCATTCTTTCATTTGAACTTCTCTACCTTTGGCAAAAGTTTATCGAAACCACCATTGGATTAAGGTAGAGAAGAACAAAATTTCTTGCTTATAACTTCCTAAACTGGGTCCTATGCAAAGTGGGTATTTATAGGCTATAGGTCAGGTTTAAAGGGGTTTTTTGTCCAAAATCTATGTTGTTTTTTATATATATGGACATTTCAGAACTAGAGGACTCCAGCTAGAGCTTTCAAAATAAAATCGTTGACCTGATCTTTGCTGCCCCATAATAAGAATGCAAAAAGAAAAAATAACTTGTGATGTGGACTGTTCATTCAAAAACTTTTAACATTTAATTCTCTTAATAAGAACAAATAATCTCCGAATCTCATTTAATCACTAAATCATCCTTCTAGAGTCAGTATGAACTGTGCTTTATTTCAGTGAATCAGTTATGCAGCTAAGGCTGTTTGATTTTATGCTAAGTCTTTGCCTCTTGAGTGGTGAAATATCCTTATATAGTTCAATGGCACTTCATGCCAGAGTTTTAAATTTGCAACATAGAAACTATTGTCATGGTGTCATTTATTATTATATCAACCAGATTTTTTAGAAAATATTATTTTGTAAGACCTGTGCTATTTCTGAGGTAGAAAGAATAAAACTCTAGTCATAAATAGAAAGCCAACTGTGTTGGTTTGGATTTTTTTTTTTGTAAGGGGAAACAATACATTACAGGACACATATTTTACAAGAATATTTATAATAGTCACCCAAAGAATGATATACAAAAGAGTGAAGGAAATTTGTGCACACACTAAGACCAAGAAATCTAGCCAAGGGTCTGGATCCCACAGAAGTGTCCTGCATGAATCCAGCTGAAGACCTAGAGCCCATAACAATTCCTCCTACGAATCCAACTGGAGGCCCAGAGCCCATAACAATATCTCATGCAGGCTTAGTCTACAGATCTGCTCTGGGAAGACCCAAAGGTCAGTGGTGGAAGCTAGAAAGTTTGTGCCAGCAGGATGAAGGATCTGTGCTAGTAGGCTGAGGGATCTACACAAGAGCCAGAAAGTGATGTGCAATGTAAGAAGCAGAGCTCCCCTGAAAAGTACCACAGCTATTCTTAGCAACGGTGAGGTCCTGAGCCCCTCTGATTAGGAAAGTTGAGTTCCAATCAGGAAAGCCAATGTGACAGGCTTCTATGGGAGACCGGCAGGGCACCATCTTCCCCTCTGGAGCCAGGAAGTGATGCTTAAAGTGAGGACCAGAGCTCTCCCAAAGTAAACCGAAGCTATTCTCAGCGCCAACAAGGTCTTGAGCTCCTCGGAGGATGAAAACAGCCAAGTTCATCAGGAAAGCCACCATGACAAGCTACTCCAAAAGCACCAACAGTTGCTTAAGCTTCTATGGGCTCCCAACAGTCTTTCTTCTTTTTCTGCAGTTCTGCCTCTGATCTTACTGGCAACAATCCTCAGGTGGGCCTCCTACACCCAGAACAACACTTACTCAATTCAGCTTGGGGTTATAAATTGACCACCAGTGGTCAATCCACCACATCAATGATATTTCCAACCCATAAGACCAGTACAGTGTGAGATATGGTTTGGGGCTCTAAACAGGGTAAAGTCTAGGAGGTCATAGAAGAGGGAACTTTGGCCCCCTTGGGTGGTAGGTAAAGAGAGTGTGTAGAAAGACCCTAAGAAAGGTAGGACCCATCAGAGGAAGCAGTCAGTAAGGTCAGTCTAAGCAAGAGCCATGTCTAAAAGTGGTTCACTTTTTATTAAAAATGAAATCAGGAAAAAAAAAAAACTTGTAAGATTGATATTGCAGTTGTATCATCATGATGTACATATTGTTTTAAAAATTTTTGAATGGAATATGAAGGTCTTGACTTCAGCTGAAAAGCTTTTTAACTTTATTTATTATGACCTTTTCATTTCTTTCGTATAAGATGAGCTGTTCGTTTAAAGACATGCAGGAAAAAGTTCTACTAATTTATAGGTGATAATATTTAAAGTGTGTCCTACTTTTTCCCCAAACTGCTTCTATAGTCTCTTCTCTGTTTCCATAGTGCAAATACGTTTTTACAGGCACTGTTCACTCTTCCTTCATCTGGTAATCACAGCTAAGATCAACTCCCACAACTCAAACATGAAGGACCAAATTTAACAATTTTTAATATTTGTCTTTTACATTCAACAAGAAAGAAGAAAAATGAGTGATAACATTTCATAGCCTGCAAAAACCATATTTTGAAATCAACTAACAAAAAGTCAAATAATTTTCTTTAAATTTTAAAAAATATTTTGTAAAATACATCATTGATAAAAATTATGGAATGTCTAACATTCTAATAATCTAACAAGAAAGACCTTTAGGAAGAGAAATTATAATTTTCATCTTGGATTTGCTGTAACAGAAAGCTAAGGGTATACAATGTACTTGAAATTGCTCATTAAATTATATTTACTTAATACTAAATCCACTTAGTGATCTACATCCCTAATGCTGATAAATAAACCACAAAAGATTAACCCAAGCTGTGTAATATTTAGGTCAAAAATAATAATGTTAAATTTCTGAAAGTCAGAAAATAAGCAAAATTTCCTTTTGTCATTGAACAGAGAAAGAACTCTGTGTTTGTGTGCCATAATCCCTATTGCAAATTATTAATTCCTTTGTAAGTAAAACACAGGAGTTACAAAAGTTGGAAGTTATACTGATTTTTCATTACCAACTAGAGACTTAAATGCCATGTAAAATGGATTTTTTCAAAGCTAGGAGAAGTCATCCTTCCAAGATCCTTTTAAAAAATCAGTAGGAAACCAAAGAATAGTACAGTCTAGTTAATAAAGTTAAGCAATAGGGTGGTAAAACTTTACTTTTCCACTTTTCAAAATAAAGCTGGAGATTTAGCTCTATAGTTCACCAAATAATTTTCTGTTTGCCGTCTTCCATTTCACATTTTACTAAACCAGCTAGAGTTTCCTTACTGGATCCCTCTTAAAATGACAAGAGGACTCTGTACCCACAAGTTAGAATTTTCACTCTACAAATCCAATAATCCTGCAAGTATGTGGAAAACCAGATTGAAGATCAGATGTTTCCATGGAAAGATGAGTGAATTAGACAACATGCATTTCCAATTTTATAATGAGTGGAGAATTCTATTGTTTTTGTTTCCCATCCCCATTTCCAACCACACCCTGAAGAATGTTCCCCTCCTGCTTCCTGAAATCCTCCAACTAACTCAGAATCTCTCTTCTAAAGTATCCCAAGTGATCCAGGCTTGAGGGTGCATATCTTTAATTCCAACCTCAGCTACATATTAAATTCAAGGGCAGCCTGGACAGATCCTGTCTCAATAACTCCCAAAACAGTAAATCGTAACCCAGGTGATTCTAACATTAAACCTGCATGGAGAGACAGAAAAAAATGCAAACATGCTATAGTCAATCACTAAGCTTTTTAAAGTAAAGGGGAAAATACTATGGTAGAGTAGCATCAAGAAAAAGTAAAAAGTCTCCTTCTATAAATTTACTTTTCAACTTCACTTATGCTCATTTTCCCAGTAAGAAAACCATCAGAACTGCAAAAATCTCACCTAATTTGGAATCACTTTAAGTTTTGTCCAATGCCTGGCTGACATCATCAGCATAATCAGGAAAATTACATAAATTATAAATCAAAATCTCTGATAGATGGACCCTAAAATTTAATAAATACCCACTTTAACAAAAAAAGTCAAAATGATTCCTACAATAAAGGTTGAGGTTCATCGCTCTGGTGAAAACACATGCTTTCCCTTTAGGAAAACAAAGGCTTGTGTTTAACTTTACAGTTCAATCAAACTATGAGGAAAAGCCCACAAGATTCATCCAGACACAACTGCACAGATGGTGACAGTGAGCTCCAGTAGCAGGCTCTGCTCAGAGTTTCTCTGCAGATGGAGGTCCATCTTCCCCAGACTCATGAGCACCAAGGCAGAACACAAGGTAGAATGCACCTTCTCACTACAAATTTGTGAGAAAAATTATCACAACGATGATTGCGTTACATTCAAATTATTTGAACATAGATGAAATAAAGGCCAAGAAATTGAGTTCATATTGTTACCCGGTTTGTCAGTATTTCTCATGCTGTCTCAGACTACTGATGGTGTATGTGAGAAAGCCAGTACAAACCTCCTGTTAATGACCAGAACAGAAAGTCTGTGCTCCAATTTGAGGAAGATGCATTTTCTTAGACTCACAATGAACCATGGTTGCCATCATGGTGTCGTGATTTCTGGAATGAGAGACCCTCCTGCCTGATTAGAAGGAGAACATGCATTTTACAAATTTTTGCTTAAAAATAAAATAGTAAACACCCTTCAAAGAGAGCTGTGTTGGTCTCTATCACCGGAAATGCTCAAAGAGCTCGGCAAGATTATCTTTCAAGGCAGTTTGCAGACATAAGCGTCATTGAGTGGAAGGTTGGACTTCAAGATCTAAATTCCATCCTTTGCTAACTTTCTATGTCCATATATATTCCAGCTACTCAAAAAAGATGCTTTGGTCAAACTACTCTAATTAAAAGTATTCATAAAGCTCATAAGAACCTGAACTTAACATATGCATGAGCAGTGGACCATTATGAGTTACTAGTAATGCATCTTTCATTGTGAAAGGACTTTGATTACTATTAAAAGTTTAAATTAGAAATTTACTCTCAGACATTTTCTTAGGTAGGATGTGAGAAGAAACTATCATTCTCTCCTAAGAAAACAAGACTCACAATTATGACTCATATATTGTTTCCACATTTACTAAACAGCTATTATGTGTCAGTCAGTGTTTCAAACGCAATTAAAAAGCAAACCTCAGTAGTGTTTGTAACGGTAGCACAAAAAAACATAAAGTCAGGAAATGGCTAAAATATCCGCATGATAAGAAGTTGTATGGAATTACTATTTTTCACTCATAAACCACATTTAGTGGTTCTGAATTAACAGGGTCAGTGTCCTTTTACTCAAACCTGTGATTTTACAGAACAAACAACAGTTCACAGTTTGTCTAAGATTTCTATGACATGAGTTCGAGTTCATTCCCCCATGAGTAGAGCTCTTTCCATTGTATCATACGCAGCTCTCAGATTAGGAGTTATATCTTTGAATCCATTTGCCCACAAACAAATTCAGTTCATTCTTTCAAACGTCTCTGTATCTCACCAGTAGCGCGTGTATAGAATAGCAGGCTGACTACAGGCACTTGACGATAGATAGATGGCTGTTCGCACTCTGTTGGGAGTGATGATGTAATTCCACGTGATTTCCAAATAAGGTTTCAGAGCAACTCTTCCAAGACAGAGATCTATGTAGACTATCAACAGATGACCATAAATATAGTTTGCTGTAATGTATTTTAAAATTATCTCTGTGCTTTTAAAAGAAACGCCAAGTCTGTCACTTCCGTTTCCCTAAACTTCAGTGACATAAAAGCTGAAAAGACCATTTTATCTATGGGGGGGGGGGGTAAGAACCAGGGATGCCTCGAAGGAAAGAGAACAAGAAATTATTCAACTTGAGTAAAACTGCAATTTACATAAAGGGAGTGGGGGGTTCTTAGAGCCCAAGTGTTGAAACACTTTTAAAGTGCAGCTATTACTAGAAGTAACTGTGAAAATACTACTTTCCTAGCACAGCTGCTCCCTTCATATTTGGTTTACTGAAAAAAGAAAAATGTTTATTATGCTTAGTACTACAAGCCTGAGGCATCAACGTCTCAAGTGTCTCCTAATCTCTCCTGCACAGCCGTCACTCAGGGCTGCAGCCCTGATCGTTTCAATGCCTGAGTTGTGCACCAAGCCGAAGTCCTCTAACCCTTTCCTCTTATAAACTGCGAACAAATGAGGGAAAGAAAGAGACGGACTCTGGATGTAACGAAAGTCTTTTTCATACTGTAACTGTGACTATAATTGGGTTTTTGCTACCATTTAGAGATAACCTGACAATTACTTCCTTTGAACATAATGTCTTCTCCTTTTGTATGCAATGTCTTCTTTTGTATATAATGTCTTCTCCTTTTGTATGTAATATCTTCTCCTTTTATGATAGTCCTGAAAATTATTTTCTCCTTTGGCTGTAATTTGGCAGGAGCATTTATTGACGAGCTAGTAGGTGCTACTTCTGTTTTCTTTGTTTTAGGTCTTATGGCACAAGGGGAGAAAGTAGCCAATATTTGTTGTGTCTACTCTGTCCTTAAGAGTTTTACATTTGTTTTCTCATTTAATCTTCACGACAATTCTGAAGTGAATGCTATTATTTATTTTAGTCTGATTAGATTTGTATTTGTATTAGATTATATTAAGGATTAAATAGTGAATACCAAAGGGTGGATACATTAATAAACCCTGAATAACTGCAATTATAACCAAGAAAGCATTCTATTTCTTTTTTTCCCACATTTACATATAACAACATTTGCCCCACAATCACTGACAAAATGTAATGCAATGCTACAAAGTTGACATACATATATAAAACATGTCTTCATTCTCTAAAAAGTAGTCCGTTAAAAAAATAGGAAAAAAATCTAAATGCATAGCATTATTCTTACCATAACCTTTTCACTTACGTACTATCATTAATGCCAATGTTTTAGATGAGGAAGTGAGGCGAAGACAGTTAAACAACACTCCTGCAGTTCCACAGTTAGTGAGTGGTGGAGCTAGGGTTCCAAACAAGCAGGACTCAAATTCATGTCGCTGCTTTCAACAACATGTCGATCAGCCTTCCTTTAGTCAACCGCTATTTCAAGTAGAAAGGCCGTATGTTCTATCCATGAAAGTGGCTCAGGAGTGGCGGAAGCACTATGGCAAGTAGTAAATATTATGTAATTCAGAATAAAATCCCAGGCCATTAGAGAATTGGGAAGTATGCAACTTTAGGCAATCATCCCAGTATTCAACTCATGAAGAACCTCAACTACATGGGAATATTTAGGCATGGGAGGGCCAAGTCTGAAAACACGTTCAGTCAGTGGAAGTGAGCTCAGAGCTTCTTAAAGACACAGATAGTGACATCAGTATTCTGATCTCACTGTTTATCGTACCAAGACGAAAATGACTAACAGAGATAAAATTCTAAGTCAAACTTTCTGGTTTTTAAGATGTGGCCATAAGGCCTCAGCATCACCTCCACAATGAGTGCCAGACTCTACCTGCAGACAAGGCCCATGTGTCTCAGAGGGTAAAAGCAGCCCTCGGGCTGGAGGTACAGCTCAGTGGGCTAAGTGCTTGCCGCTGAGCACTAGGGCCCTGAGTTCGATCCCCGGTCCCGGGAAAAAAAAAAAAAAAAAAAAAAAGCAGCCCTGAGCTCCTTGCCTCCTACATGTTACACCTAAGTGTAAAGTCTGCACTCCCTGGGGAAATTGAATTTCCCTTCCTAAGAGAATGGCAAGCCCATTTCAGAAACACCAAGCTTGTGGTTTTATGTCATTTTTATCCATCTGCAAAACGCAGTTCTATTATGAACTTACAGAGTTCAGACATGTTATGTTCAGTTTTCCGAGCTCCATGTATACACATGGAACCTTGTACAATGACCTTCTTTAGATAGAATAACAAACATTTTATTGATATTTTGGTTTCCTTAGTATATAAAATAAAAAATGACTATTACCTTTAAAAAAAAATCTACCCTCTCTAGATTTAAAAAAAAAAAATACAAATGAATGTAGAATAGCTTTTCTCTTTCCATCCTTCCCCAGTAAGTTTTGAGTGTAAACCTGCTAAACCTTAGAATTTTTTATAAAGGTAGCAATGTGTTTTACAGATAAAATGCAGCTTATATGGAAGGGTGATGAATTCCTAGTCTTGAAATTCATAGTGTCAAAATTATTACCATTTAAAGTCATATCTTGAAAATATTTCACCGAAACTCATGCTATGTGATGTTTGAAGCCTATAAAAATCTTCTTTTCATCTAAGTTGGCACATTGTCACTGTGACTAAAAATAAAAGAACATACAATTCTATGGAGCTGTTTACAATCAGAAAAACTTGTTTTAAGTTTATTTAGCTTTCATTAGCTACCCATGATCTTTATAGTTAGTGTTAGTTTCTAAGCATCAAACTCTGAGTAATAGTTCTATAGTTCTTTCCTATGCTAGTCTATACGTAATGGAAATGATCAGATGCCAATGCAGTTCTACTCTGTACAGTCACATTACCTAGAGAGGTGTATGTAAAATAATTTGAATGTAATAGACTATCGATCTCATCCTGCTCTTTCTCAGGGATCAGGTCTGATATAAAGCCTCAAAGCATCATTCTAACCTTAGTTTTTCTCTTTCTGGGGTCATTCACTCATCCTGGTCCTTATCCCTCAAAAGATTTTACTCTCAGAAAGAAATGTTAATACTACACAATAGTGTACTATACAACGCACTACACTCTACTGTATCCTTGCAACACTGATGGAGAGCTACTTTCTTTACTTGGTTCCACTATCTACTGTGCTCTTCGGAGTAAACCCCTCAGCTTCAACATGTGCTTTATAGTCAACATAGCCTCAGAACAACAACATTCGGCATTATGTTCAGAATACCTTTAGGAAATATGCATAGTATGCGTGTACATAACATACTCCATAAGTTAAAAATTTAGGTGCTTGATGAACCTTATTTACCTTAGTTTTTGTTGGATTCGTTTTGAATAAATTGCTTAAATTCTTAGATTAGGAAGCTTTGTGAACATCTATATTTCCAGTTTATTTTTCCAAAAAGCCCGTAACTCTTGGCCCCTGAGCCAAGGCAGTAAAAAGTAGGGCTGAGCATCAGCTCTCGGGACCTGCGCACTCTCTTTATTTCCTGTGGCCTACTGGACTCGGTTTATTCACTTTACTTCCTGCCTGTCCTCTGTAGGCACTGGCGTTTGCTGCCTCTGCTCCGTACGAACATTTTTCAAAGACTTTCTAATCCACTTTGTAGAACTATCTCCCACATGTCATTTCCCCATGAGGGAACATAATAAATGCTTTCCCCTGATAGGATCTAGTCAGTGTCAAAATGTTTTCCTTGTGGCTTTCTTCATGTTTATGCAAAAAAATTTAAAGGCTTGTCTTTAAAGTTTCACAGGAGCCCTTATTCAGTTGCTCCCACTCTGCGAAAATGATGAGATCTGCATTTTTTGAAATGTTCTGTAAAATGTCTTTAAAAATTACTCACAGTAGCGGCGACAGCAACACCCCCAACCTGGAGGAGTGCTGACACTGGCTTCGCTGTGGCAGAGGCCCCTGGAGGAAGTTTCTAATCACAGGGAAGCTCTCCAAGGGCTATCTCTCGACCTCTAAAACATCTTGTTTTGCTGGGGTTTTTTTAAAGTCTACTCTCTTTTACATTTTTAAAAATTAATTTAATATGGATGACCTATCAAGATTATTTAATTTATTTAAATTGATTTCCAGGCTGAACCTCAGTCTAGAGAGACAATGATTGCACCAGTTCTCATAAGTTTGGCTTTTTAAAAAAAAAATTAGAAATTTATTGTTTAATCCACAAGCTTCATTTACCTTTAGTTTAAAAAACAAAACAAAAACAGTGAGACCAAGACACTATTTCAAAGTCTGGGCCCTTCCAAGCTTCCAAATACAAGAACTCTGAATATTATATAACCCCAATTGGAAGAATAAGACAAAAATATGAATGGTGGACATGAGCAAAGTAAATTTAGAGGTTATAAAGCTTTGGATAACAGAAAGAGTAACATGGCTTTGTTAATACATCCACAAGCTACAGTGGTTATGATTCTTTCATTAGGAAGAACCTAGAGAATGTTTTTAATTTTTTAATGTGTGAGACTTAAGAATACTGGTTTTGTTCTCTTACTGAACAGTTAAAAGTTGGCAATGTTCTTAAAAAAAGAATTTCCCACTGCGGTTGTTAAGGACTCATTAAGAAAGGATGTTGCACCACTGACTCCTTTATTTAGTCAGGTATTTGCGAGAAAAATAACCCACCCAAACAGCATCTGACCACCGTGGTGCCCAGAGACCTGTTCTGTTGACAAAAGTGTTTGTATCTCCCTGGTACTCTCCCACACCCTGTATCCTAAAGCGACTCTTGGCGAAGTTTTGCCTATTTAATAGGCATCCCTTCTCTGTTTGCTGTTTCCTCCCTATGATTAAAATGGCCAGGTTCATGCTGTGATAAAAAATAAGCAAAATACCTTTCAGTACTTGCACAAGGAAATGAGAAAATTCAGAGGAACAAGTTCTTTTCCATATGGAATCCTGAATGGAGGTGGGTTGTGAAAGGACACTACTTAAATAGGATTGATAATGACTTGATATTATTTCTTTTCATCTTCTTTCTTTTTTCCCTCTTTAATCCACATGAATAGTAATGAACACAGCTGAGTGAATGAACACAAAAGCAGATAAGCCACTGTGAGCATTTTATACCCTTCAATCTAATGAGCACATTGTCTTTAGCATCATTAATGAGTTTTGCAAAATCTGTAACATTTTTATAGAACCCCGTTTCAGCTTGTTTAAGGGTCATTTGGCCATATTTTGCCTTTGGCATGAGAGTGATGGGTTCATTTTTAGTTACAGATGCTAATTCTAATTAGCAGGCCAGGAGAAAGTCAGACTGAGTTCTGTGTGAATTTGCCCACCCGTTTACACCCCAGATGCTAACTTGTACCCCAGAACCACAGCATATAAATGGTTTCTGTGGTGCCTAAGATGCTGAAACAGCTGCTGCAGCCCCTATGGTGGATAAAGTGGCAGGGAATATTTTGACATAATGATTACAATAATATTTTCCCGATGCTGCTACTGTACCCCAAAGTGCCTATGTCAGGACATCATTTCTTCTTTTTCTGTATTCTTAATCACAAAACCAAGCTTACAATTGGATTTGGCAGCTGCCAAGCTACCCTAATATAGCAGCAGACGAATCCAGGAAAAGAACCGATCTATCACTGTATCTGAATGATCTTTCTGCTTATGCACAGTGACAAATTCTCACCTCTCCATATAGATCGGCAGGCTCAGGAACCAGTCAGTCACACATGAGTTGTGATGGCACATCAGAAGATTGGCAATTTAGAGCCCTGGAGAACAAGGTGAAACACACAGGTATTTTACATAGAAACTGCAGTCTGTCCCAGAGCAACATAGGGACGTGCACGCGCACGGAAGCGTGTGTGTGTGTGTGTGTGTGTGCGTGTGTGTGTGCACACGCGCGCGCACTGCACACTTTATCTTACAGAAAGAGACATATTGTTCTATTCACTTCATCAGACTATGTGGAGAAAGGAGGTGAGATAGCAAAGGTACAGAAGAGAGATCCACATTGCCCATGTATCCAAATCTCTTTTCTCACCCACTTCTAAATTATTCCAAATGGCTAAGATGAGGTGTGCCTGACTGATAACATGTAACATGTCTTTGAGATGGCTATGCCTAGGATATCAGGGTGGACAAACCTTGGCATGAAGTTTCCAATCTTTCTCTTCATGTCGCTAGTAGAATCCTCTCTCAGGATGTTTCTGTTAACTCTTGTGTAAATAAAACCTCACACTTTCATCTCTCAGTTGAACTTTGGGATATGTTTATGTACTTGCAAGGGTTTTAAAGAAACTTCCCTTGTCATCCTATGGTAAACATTTTAACAAAACTAGATGCCTGCCTGCTTCAGAATATTTTAAGGTGCGAAGTAAAAATTATTTCCATGGGCTATCCAAATTCAGAAGGTAGAAACTTGCTAATAAAAGAAATATAATAATAATGTGTGTATGTTGGAATTTATGGTTCATAGTACACAAATTAGATGTATTTTATCATTATTCATTTATAAGAAGTTAAATCTAGGAACAAATCAATTGAAAATAAAATGATACAAGATTTGATGATTGTCTATAACTTACAAGAATAAGAGGTAGTGAGTCACAGATCTAGAACAATTCTAGGTACTTGTCTCAACAGATATCTCATAACCACAGACTCAAATCTAGAAAGTAAGTCTATTGCAAAGTCTCATAAAATGGAAAAAACTTTTTTAAGCTTACATGAGGTATTAAATTATTCATTAAATTATTTTCACTAGGAAAATGCAAGGCCTTATTTAGTGGATGGTTTATTCTGGTTTCAATAGTTAAAATAACATGTTTTTAAATTTAAGAAAGAGAGGAGTCAGTTGCTACACTTCCTGTGTTGAAAAGAGTCTAAGATACCTCGTCACAATTAGGTAAGAATTTAATCATGAAGAAGAAGAGCTAGAAGAGAAAAAGGAAACTGGGGAAATTATATCAACACTGACAGTTTTGTACAGAACAATAGAGGTAGGTGACCCTTTCTAACACACTAGTTGTTTGAGTTCATCTAAGTCCTTGAAAATACATGAACAGAAATCCTTCACATTTCCTTGAGACTTTAAATGATCATTTGTTCAAATATTGGGTCAATTATAATTACAAACAGCTCACTATCACATCTTCTGGAGCAAACTCAGTTGACGATACTATTCCAGACCAATTGCTCACACTTAGCATCCTGCACTAGTAACACCACGTCAGTGACTTTAAGTTTCCAAAAATGGGTTGTGTAGCTGGAGTCATTTATTCAGTTGTCCCTGTGGCATGAGAAAGACAAAATGTCTAAGGGTGTGAAAACTACAAGGCAACATCAGCTGCCTCGCCCAAGGCCACTGGGGACAGGACGATAA
Organism: Dinomys branickii; assembly: GCA_004027595.1. NCBI lineage: Eukaryota > Metazoa > Chordata > Mammalia > Rodentia > Dinomyidae > Dinomys > Dinomys branickii. The sequence continues at coordinate 249,402 of PVLD010000722.1, forward strand.
GGGCAGGAGCTGGTCCTTGCTGTCCAAAAAGCTTTAACTCCTAAAAATAAAAAGAATTTTAAACTTTCCTAAAATGTTTTAATCATTCCCATGAGTCACATAAGAAAAAATTATACTAGCCTTGAACTTTTCTCTTTTGCACTTATTTAATTCAGTAATGAACATAAGCAAGTGCGAGACCCATTTTTCAGGTAAAAAGCTGAGCCCCACATGGTTAAGTGCGTTACTTCAACTCACAGGGCCAGCTAGAAGCTGAGCTATCACTAGAATGGAGGTCTTTATTCTCCAAGTTTAATGTTGTTCCCTAGACTATCAGTTTGTCTCCTTAGTCCTTCTCTCTTCCTCCGGTCCCTGGCACGAAAATCTCTTTCTGCTTGGGACTTGAAGAATAAGGACTGTGCATTACTTTACTTATGTAGTTAACAAAAGTAAATGAATCATTAATGTATTAAGTATCTAAAAGCAGAGGAAAGACATTTTCTGCACTAGGCTTTCTAGTTCTTAAATGTTTTGTTTCTGTCCTACTCTCTTTTGCTTACTCAGAGAGAGAGAGAGAAGGAAGGGAGGGAGGGAGAGAAGAGGGAGGAAGGAAGGAAGGAAGGAAGGAAGAGAGAAAGAGACCCATAAACATCTCCTGAAACTTAAAAAAAGCTCATTTGTTTCTTCCTCATGCAGCCCTCAAATCTAGTTAAATATATTTTTAAAAATCTTTAAGCAGGTGTTTGTTTTCTTAAAAATAAGAATGACGTTTAGCTTTGTTCATTCTGCTTCAAAAGCAAGCATTTTATTCATTAATTCAAAATAAAACATTTTCAAAGAGCTTCATTGCTGACTAGTCGCATGTTATTTGAACTTGTGAATGTCATTGGATGAGTTTTAGAAGCAAAGACATAGAAATAATTTAAAAAATTTTGTTAACAATAAAATACATGATATTCTTGTTCTTAAGAAGTATTACTGGGTGATTTTAAAATAGTGAGGGAAAAAATGTCACTTGAGGGACTGGGGATTTAGCTCAATGGCACAGGACCTGTCTGACAAACATGAGGTCCTGAGTTCAATTTCTGATACTCCCTCCAAAAAGAAAACGGCACAAGAGAAATCTGTCTATTTGATACTGCTCACTTTCTTGATTTAAAAATTTGATCATAAAAGAAAACTAGGATTTGAAAATCAGAAAAAAACATTTTCACAAGGTTATCTTTTTGGCAATCTTCATAAAAGTGTTTTGTGTCAGCACTTCAATGTTCATGTCAATTACCAACTAATAACTGCTAACTTACTAATAATTATTAATTATTCAATTAATATACAAGCCAAATCATAGAACTCTGGCAGACATGTATTTATAGATACTCATATGTGTTCATTATGCATCATCTGCTACATGAAATAATTTTGAGTAGCTTGTAGCAAAAGACAAACATGCAAAAATTAAACAAATAGCATTAACACAGGGTTAAGTAGTAAAAAGGAAGTAATCTGGTCATAATGAATAGCAAGGTCCTTGGAGTCCAATAGAACAGATTTGAATCCAAGCTTGTCTAGCTGTGTGACCTTGGACAATTTATTCCACCTTCCCCACCCCCAGCTCTGCAAAGGATAAAACAGGCATCATAAATAATGTCCACCTCAAAGGAGATAATGTTGACTGCTGTTGTTTTTATTCCCAAAATGTCTTTGCTAATGGAGTCTACCGCAATTAAACACAAAAACAAAATTCTGACCTACACTCTCTGCCCCACTCATGATTATATAGAAATGCAAAAACAAATGCTGAAATAAAGTTGATTTGCTATGAGGTTAGAAAGACCAAGCTAAATTTTAAAACCAACCCTGCAGAATGGTATTCATGAATGCACCTCACACATGGAGTGATATCTTATGGACGCCCGCAGTCAATTAAGAACCACGGAGAAAATTTTAAGTAAACATTAGAGATAATAACATACATTTATTTTTTGCATACATGTGTTTTGCATTAGATTTCACTTAGATATTACTGGTTTCTCATTATAATAACCTCTAACATGCAGTGTATTTAGGTATATAATTCTGTAGTACTGTAGATTGGAAACAAGTATACAATACTCCATGATTGATTGATGTTCAGATGAGGACAAAATTAAAAAGAAACAGAAAATGATTTTTTAAAAAACCCTGCTCTCTCCAAATGTGAACTGGGACTTTCTATTAATAACTTCTGTAAGTATTTACTGAAAGTGGGCCACGCCAAAGCACTGCTCTGTGTACTGGGCTACCGCATTAAGAAGCCAGACAAGGTTCTTGCCCTCCTAGCGCGTTCTGTTCATTAGTTCAGCAGGGGAGACAGCCGTGATCAAATCAACATGACACAAATGGCAGTTATTGATAGAAGCCATAAAGAAAAATAAAGCAGGGCAGGAGAATAAGGGGCAGCAGGAAAGCCAGAACCCTGTGGGTTGGGCCCACCTTTGACTGAGAATTCCACATTCCACACTCAGGTAGATACAAAATATCATTTTCAGACACAATTTCAGAAGTCTTTATGGTTTGTATATAAACTACCCAATCACCTACCCCCTTAAACCCTTCCCCAGAAAGTTTTCAAAGACAAATGAAGTAATTTAGCTTCTTGTCCCAATATTAAATTACCCACTCACATTCAAATTTAAAATGGGAAGGAGTATTTTATTGGAATGAAAACTGAATTTTGTTGCTGTTGTTATTGCTTATTGTTTGGTCTGGGCTGCTTTGGCCGGGGAGGGCCAGAGTAATGGAACAGAAGGGCGGAAACAGAATTTAAAATCACTTGCTCCATTTTCTTCCAGCAATACGGAAAGCAGCTTCTATTTCACTGGAAAAGCTAAAATCGCTAGATGCTTTTTAAAAAAAAGGTTGTCCACTTGCGCTGTGAGCCCGCCCTGTCTTCCCTACTTGATAAATTTGTTTTCTCTCCTGTGCTTCCTTCTACTTTCCAGCTGTCTGAAAGGCCGCCCTCACTAGGCTGCAGTTTCTTCATCTGCAGAACAAGGTAGCAGCAACCACATCAAATTTACTAATGAGGACTGAGTTCATATTTATAGAAGCACATAGAAGAGCTCTTTAAGTGAAATACGCAAGGTATATGTTTGTTCAAAAAACATACATACCAACAGAAAATAAGAAAATATATTGATAATTTCTACTTTTATTGTACAAAAGGTAGAATGCAATAAGCTCTATTTCATAACGTGGCTTTTTCACTTACATATTTTAAACATATTTTATTATAAGTACAGAAATCTTCCTCATTCTTTTTTACATCTATATAGCATTCCACAGAATAAATACACCACACAACATAGCTACTCTCTATAGAAGAGCATTTGGGATGGCACCTCAGTGGAAAAAATTCAGAAATACATCATTTTGTAGGTTTGCAGGAACATCTGCAAGACAGACCTGAAGAAAAGTAGATCACTAATTCAAAGGGTAAAAGTGTCTTTTACTTTGTAAATATTTTCACACTTCTCCCTTCAGTGGTTGTACTTGTACTGTACAGAAATCTTTGAAAGCATTTGAGAAAACATCTTTTAAATATTTAAATACGTATTATTGAATCAAAAAGTGAAGTTTTTGAAGAAAGTAAGAAAGAGTGAGGGGGGAGCTGGGGATATAGCTCAGTGGAATAAGCGCCTGCCTAGCAAGCGCAGGGTCCTGAGTTCAAT
>PVLD010000723.1:0-53088 GCA_004027595.1 Dinomys branickii
GAAAGGTTTATTTAGCTTACAGTTTGTGGAGGTTTCAGTCCATACTTGGCTGGCTCAGAAGCAGAATGGCACATGGCAGAAGGCAAAAGTTCATGGCAGCAGAGCACAGCAAAAACTATAAGAGCAAAAGGGAGGAATGGCAGGCAAGCAGCCTCTTTCCTTCCCTTACACTGTAAACCACCTACCCCCTACCTGCACTCAAGGGGGTGTGTAGCTCTCATATCATCTCCATGCCCTCCTCTTCCACAGGCTCAGGATGTGTACAAAGTAAGCACTTTGGCTTCCTGCTGAGTCACTCAGCCAAATCTCTAGACTCCCCCAGTTGATACAATGTATCAACCATAACAATCCACCCCTTGTCAACTTGGCAACCAGTTGCCACATTTCTTTAAAACAGTTTCCAGATACAGACCTTGTATTACATTAGAGCCATAACATTTCTCCCCCTAAAGACTCATGCACATCCCTTTATGCAAAAGGCATTTAGTCCATCTGCAAGATTTGCCTAAGTTCAGTTTCAGCATTGCTGAAAAGTCCAAGTCCCAAGTCTCCTCCGAGATGTAAGGCAAACTCTTTAGTTACAAGCCCCTGTACAAATGAAAAGTTAAACACTTCCAACATTCAATGACACAAAATGAACAATTACATCCCAAAAGGTACCAACAGGGCTTGAATATAGAGCACTGGGACCAAAGCAAGTCCAAAATCCAGCAGGGCTAACATTGTGTCCTGTAATTCCACAGCCAGCATCTGAAGCAACTTGTGGCACATTGTGAGCTCCAAAGGGTTTGCATGAGTCCACCCCTATGGTGCTGCTCTTGGATACAGCCTCTATGGCTTCTCTCTTAGGCTCACTTTCTCCCTCCTTGCAGCTTTCTTCAGATGATCCACGGTCCTCGTTTCTAAACTTCTGAGGTCTCCAGTGCACCTTTTGCTTCACAATCACAGCTTCACACACTGCCCTCTCCGGGGCACATTGCCTGGCCTCCCAGGCCTTCTGGAATCTGGGTGGAGCCTCTTTAACTCTTGCATTCTCCATGCTCCTACAGCCAGGGCCACGTGGATGATGCCAAGGTCTGATGCCACCTGGAGCAGTAGCCAAACTTTCCTCTCTTTTGGCCATAGAGGTCGAGTGCCTGGATCGCTGGGCACTCTGAATCCAACTGTGAGGAGCAAATTCTCTATGCCGCCACAATTCTGGAACCTGATGTGGCCACGGTCGCCATTCTGGAACATGGCACTGTTTGGCTTCCTTCTCAAAGCAAGTTCTCTCACCTGTGCAGTTTTGAGGCTGCAAAGGGTGGAGACCTGCTGCTTGTGATACCCTCAGGCCATCTTTTCCATTCTCCTGTTCCTTCTCAGCAATAGAGATCTCTTCAGGCTTATCTTTGCAGTCCAGAGCTTTACTGGTGCTTCCTTTCTGGCCAAATTCACAACATTTTAAATCACCCTGCTGGGCTCTTTGCTCTTGATTCTCAATATAAATCTGGCTAAAAGCCCCCAACAATAGCCATGCCACTGCCCCAACATTCGATTGCCTTAAAATTTCATTTGCCAGATTAATTAGTTCACTGCCACCTCAGTCTCAGTCTTAGGCAAAGTCTCTGGACATAAGCAAAATGCAGACAAACTTTCTGCCAAACCATAACATACATCATCTGGGGTCCAGCAACCAATGCAGTCCTTCTTCCCAACAGAAACCTCCCGAACCTAGTCTTTACTGGCAGGATTTCTATCGGCCTTCTGGTCTTCTGAGCTCTGACCAGAATCTCCCAGACAGAGAACAGCCGAAGGTGTTCCAGCGCATCTCTTTCAGGTGACATCTCTGAACCTTTCCAAATTCTTCCCACAAGCCATTTCCAAAGGCTCTTGAACCACATGGTCAGGTATAGTCACAGCAAAGACCCCACTCCGCTGGTACCAAATTCTGTCTTGGTTACTTTTCTCTCGTTGCTGAGACAAAATACCCAACGCCTAAAATGAAGGAAGGAAAGGTTTATTTAACTTACAGATTGTGGAGGTTTCAGTCCATACTTGGCTGGCTCAGAGGCAGAGTGGCACATGACAGAGGGCAAAAGCTCATGGCAGCAGAACACAGCAAAACTCACACAAGCAAAAGGGAGGAATGGCGGCAAGCAGCCTCTTTCCCTCCCTTACACTGTAAACCACCTACCCCCACCCAGGAGGGGGTGTAACTCTCACATAATCTCCATGCCCTCCTCTTCCACAGGCTCAGGATGTGTACAAAGTAAGCCCCCTGACTTCCTGCTGAGTCACTCAGCCAAACCTCTAGACTCCCCAAGTTAACACAATGTATCAACTGTAACAGGTAGGGTCTTACTGTGTAACCTTTGAATACACTGTGTAGCCTAAGCTAGCCTTGAACTTCTGGTGATCCTCATCCCTCAGCCTCCTGAGGGCTGGGATTACAGGTATGCACCACCATGCCCAACCAGTATGTATGTATGTATGTATGTATTTAGTCTTTTTGAGACAGGGTCTTGCTATGCAGTTCAGGCTGGCCTTGAGCTCACTTTGTAGCCCAGGGTGGTCTCAAATTTGCAATGATCTTCCCGCCTCAGCCTCTTGAGTGCTGGGATTACAGGTATGCACCACCATGCCTGGCAATTCTTTAATAAATTATTATTGTTGCTACGTGCTCTGGGAGGAGCTTCTGGGTGACTCTGGTCCCGGTTCTGCCCCACCACACTGTGATCCTGGCTTGGTGAGGCTCTGCTGAGGCTAGGAGTCTGGGGTGGAGTGTGGCTTCCACTGTCCGTGATGCCCCACTGGGTGTCAGGGACAGCCTGCTGTGGGCCACACCTGTGCCCCTCTTTCCTCTTCCCACACCCACTCGCAGCCTCCTAAGCTTGTAGTAATCCCCGGGCCAGCTGCTTCCTCATTGCATGCTCTGTGTCCCCATTTCAGGTCCCATTTAGGTTTCAGGTCCTAAATTTAGTCCTTTCGCAGAAGCCAAGGTGTGCTGTGGGGTGAGGGCCATCCGGGGGAGGGGAGCGGGCTTCTCTGTTGTTGCTATTGTGGCTGAATGACTGAGGCTGGCTGATTCCTAAGAGGCAAAGTCTTCTTCCTTACTGTTCTCAGGCCTGGGAGTTCAAGGTGGAGGGGCCAGCCTCTGTGAGAGCCTTGAGAGAAATGGGGGGCCAGGGGCGGAGGCAGAGGGAGAGAGGGTGTAAGGGGGCCCGGATTTGCTTTTGTAAGAAACCTACTCCCTTAGGCTGTCATCTCCGCACTCTGGGGGGCTGGGGCAGGGGGATGGTGAATTTGAGCCCAGCATAGGTCACTAGGTGACTTAATGAGACCTTAACATAAAATAATTTTAATCTAAAAAAAAATTTTTTTTAGACAGGGCCATGATATAGCTCAGTGTGAAGGCCCTGGGTTCACTCCTCAGTAACACACACACACACACACACACACAACTTCCAAAAGTAGTGGATGAACTCCTATGATAATAACCTTAACCCTTTAATGAGTGTGGGACCCTCGTGACTGGAACAGTTCCCAACTCCTAGCACTGCCGTATGGGGGATGAAGTTTGCCACGTGTGAATTTTGAGGGACACATTCAAGCCACAGCAGGCACCCTCTCTAGCAGTATAGAATTGTGGGAAACAAATCAGAAAGCCGAATAGTGTTTTGTCATTAATGCACTGGGCACGTCATGGGCTTCTTTGGGGACACAGTTTTCTAAGTTTCACATTCCTTGACTCCATGAGAGTGATTTGGCTAAGCCCACACAGCAATGCATGCTTTGGCTGTGGATCTTTTCACTCTAACCTTAGGCTTTATTTATCTATTTATTTATTGGATAGCATCTCACTATGTAGTTCAGGCTGGCTTCAAACTCACAGTGATCCTCCTGCCTCAGCCTCCCAAGTGGCATGATTATAGATGTGCACCACCACACCTGGCTCTTTTCATCTCTACTCTTCCCTTTGCTTACATGATGGGATGATTATCACACCACAAAAATAATAAATTTGTATCCTAGGGAAGCAATGCAGTTTTATGATTGAGAGCCAGGTTAACTGGGCTTGACTTCTAGCTCAGCCACTCAGTAGCAGTGTGACTTTGGACAAATTGATTCAGTCTTTCTGTGCCTCAGTTGCTCATCTGCAAGCTGGGGGATGGTAAAGTCCACCTATATGCCTGTTATGAGCATTAAGTATTTGTAAAGCACTTTCAACAGTGCCTAATAGCTGGTAAAATTTGTGTTTGCTTAATTAAAATAATAACTTAACAGCTAATCAGTTACATGACCTTAAACAAGCAGAAAGCATCTTGGATTAGGATCAGAGAGACGTTCTATTGCAGGCTCAGCCACTGATTTGCTGGGTGGCCTCCTTTAGCCTTTCTGGGCCTTTGCTTTCTCAGCTGCAAAATAAGGGGCTTCCACAAGTTTGATAACAAACAGTATTTTCTGAATATAATATTCATTACAAAACTTAGAGGCTTGGAACGAGCTGCAATGTCTCCAGACCCTGTAGGTTGGCTGGGTAGCTCTGCTGGCCTTATCTGGGGACACTCGTGTGGCTGCATTTATCCCAGCGGTCGCATGGCGTGATTCTCCTCCTTGTAGCCTGTTCCCGGGGCTGTCATGCTCTCCAGGTGGTTCATGGGAGGGGCTGAAGCTCTGGAGCAGCACTTTGTCTGCATTCTATTGTCAGAGCAAGGCCCGGGGTCAGCACGGATTCCAGCATCCCATAGACAGCGCCTGGCATACATGTGCTCAAAACAACGCTGGGTCTAGGCAAGGGCACTGTGGGTTCACTCCTCAGTAACACACACACACACTGAGACCTCTGAGTTCTGTTACCTCCTCTTCCTTCCTGCGCACCTCCGTGTCACCTTCTGTAAAATGGGTGGCCAGTGGCAGCCCTACCTCAAGCCGGTGGGAGGCTGTGGCCAACAATGACGCTCAGCACTCAGCAGTGTGTAGTCCCCCGCAAGCACTCAGTAGGTGGCAGCTGGTACTAAAATGAAACAGGAAGTCTGGCCACCCATCCCGGAAAACAGCCTTGGATTTGATGGACCCGATGTCCTGAGATTCCCGCTCCCAGGCAGACTGCCAGGGCCTAGTGTTCCCACCCTGGAGAGATTCCTGGCTTCTCCCTAGAAGTGCCTTCCTGGCCCTGCAACCCCTCACTCAGTCCACACACAGCAGGATGTCTTCCTTTGACTTTTTTATTTCCTCTGGCTTTTTATTAAATCACATATAGCATGGGGTGCCAGGCCCAGTGACTTCATTGAAATCACCTGGGACTGTGGGGGGCAGGAAGGAGGGGCTGGGGAGAAGATCCCCAGCTTTCACTACAGGGACTACAAACATTAGGGACCATCCCAAGATGGGAGGTACAAAATGTCCAATGAAAGGGACGGCGGAATGAGGTACAGAGGCTGACAGAGGGGGGCTTGGCCTGAATGTTGTGTCACCCCAAAATTCACTTTGGGGTCCTTGCCCTCGAGAAGGTGAGGCCTTTCGAGGTTACTAGGTGACAGAGGGGAACGTCAGGCGGGGGCGTGTGCAGTTTCACAAGAGCCCTGAGGGAGGAGTTTGCACTTCTACCACCGAAGACTCAGAGAAGACCCATGAGTCCCTTGGGCCTTGATCTTGGACTTGCAGCCTCCATAGCTGTGAAAGCCCAGCTCCTGCCCCTTGTCACCCTGGTCTCTGGTACTTCGCTTCACTGTAGGAGCCTGGGGGACTAAGGCATGGGATAAGCCATTTCCTTCAACCCCAAACCCAGGGAGGAAGGGAACTGTGTTTATCACGTCATCACAGAAGAGGCTCTGACTCAGGAGTGGGGCGCTGAGCACCTGAGACTTAGACTCTGGTGGAGGGAGAGTGGGGAGAACCAGCTCCCAAGCTCTACTTCCAGAGGTGGCCCCTAAGCCAGGTGGCTGCCTCAGGTCCTGGGAGACACAAGGGGCCGTGGCAGGGTCACTGGGGTTGGGGGAGGGGTTCACGACCCTACTTAGCCTGTAAAAGGTGTTCCCCCATGTTCTGAAACTGCAAACACGGGATGCACAGGGTGGGTGCTTTTGATCTACTTCATTCCTAGTCACTGCTGTGGGTGCGACTGACCCAGGGTCTGTCATGGGTGCAAGTGACTCTAACACACTTGTCAGGGCAGAGGAGAAGGGACACTGGTCTGTCTCCTCAGGCAGCCCACATTCCCCCCCAAAGCAGGCTGGGGCCAAAGCCACGCTGTCTGCCCAGGGCCTGGGGATGTGGGGTTTTCCAGTCCCCTTCAGCGGGCTGTGATGGGGTCACACCCCATGTCCCCTGAGTATAAGTGAAGGCTTTACTTCACTGATATTGCCTGGCCCAAACCTGGAGGTGAAGTGGAGGTAGACAGGCCTTGGGAGGGGCAGGAGGGGGTTAAAGGGTGCTCTGCTCAGTGAGATATTCCAGAAACAGGCCAGGGATAGTGACAAGTTTGGCACACTGGCTCCCCCTCCAGCCACAGGGTTCCCATCAGGTCTGTAAACAACGCCCACACCACGCCACACCACCCTCTGGCCGCAGGGACAGCCTTCTGTGCTGCTCCAGCACCACCGGGGTCTTCTCCCTGGGTCTCCGTAGGAGCTCAGACCCCCACAGGGCTCTTCTCATCCTCTTTGGGGCTGGGGTCCTCCTGAACCTTCTTCATTTCCCAGCCCCGGACCCAGGTGTAGGCAGAGGAGCCGCCCAGCACCATCAGGTTGCTGGTCCACCACAGGAAGCTCTTGGTCTCCTCATAGTACAGGACAGCCAGCACCGTCTGGGCGCAGGCCTTGGCAGTGCCTGACACGTTGTGGGTCAGTGGGCTGGTGAATTTGATCTGCAGTCCTGCCACATAGCCAATGGCAAAGCCAAACAGGCCGCCTAGCGTCATCATCCCCCAGAAGTGAGCGCTGCCCAGCTGGGCAAAGTCCCAGAGGGTCCGGAGCTCCCCCAGCAGCAGGAGCAGCGGCAGGAAGAGGACGCAGGCATTGACATTGTTGTAGAAGGTCAGGCGCCAGATACTGCTATCCACGGCTGGGAGCACCTTCTTGGTATAGATGGCGTTGAGTGACACGCAGAGGCTGGCCAGTACCCCAAAGACGGTGCCCAGCAGAGACAGGGTGCCCTCTGCCCCTTCCTGGTCCACACCCAGCCAGAAGCCACCTGCAGCAGGGACACGGAGAGAGAGGGACAGAACTGTGACACCAGAGTTCACAGATCCTGCCAAACCTCTTTCCAAGACTTCCCTCCTTACAGTTGTAGCCACTGTAATGAGCAGCATGGAACAGCACAGGGTGCCATGCTGGCCTGGGGCCTCTGGGAAGTGACTGTGTTCTGCAGGATGTGCGACAGTTGTGGTGAAGGACACTTTGGGCACGTGACAGGGTCTTTAAGTTTTGGCTTCTCCTATAGCTGTCATCACAGGATACCAGATTAGATGCTCTTGTCGCCTTGGACCCTATTCTTGGGTCATACGCTGCTCAAAGAGCTCCGAATTCCCCACTGCCTACTGGCAAGTCTGCATTCTGGCTGTGCCAGCACACTGGCTTCCTATGCCCTTGCCCCCCTTTCTCTGTTTTGTGACCACCCCAAGCCACCCTCTATTTCCCTGCTTCCTCTTCCTTTTTTTTTAATTTTGAGGCAGGATCTTGCTATATAGTTCAGGCTGAGCTTGGACACATTATGTAGCCCATGTTGGCCTTGAACTTGCTGTGGCCCTCCTGACTCAGCCTCTCTGAATACTGGGATTATAGCCATGTGCTACTACGCCCTGCTTCTTACCCTGGGGCTCAGTGTCCTTCTTCCTGCCTGCAACAGGAAGCACTCTTCTCCTTTTCAAGAAGTTTCTACTCATTCTTCAAGTTCGAAGCTGACCTCTCCCGAGGGAATCCATTCCCAGTAACCCCAGCACCCAGACCTCTTCCTGGACTCTCACTGCCTGCACTTCCTGCGGAACCCCTTGTCAGCCCTGGCCTGCTAGGCTCCTGTCTGTGGGGACAGTGTGGTCTCCCAGAGGTCTGGCTGAAGTTTACATGTTACACCTCGTGCCATAAGTCCAGCAACGTGGGAGAGTGGGCAAAGCTTTGGTGTCAGATTTGGCCTCCAACTAAACTCTGCAATTTGTAAACTGAGTAGCCTGGGAGAAATTACTTAACTTCTCTGAGCTCCAGTCTCCTTCATCTGTAAAGATCTGGGCTACTTTCTTCATCCATACACTAACCAATCTCTACACCTTGCAACCAAATGCTCTTTCTCTCTGCTTCAGGTCTGGTGGAGAGGCTGGCTGTGGCTTCTCACTGCCTTAGGAAAAATTCGGCCCATTCTATGGGGCTCTTTAGGTCTCTCTGTGTGGAGCACACTGTGTGGCCTGGCCGTGAGGCTTGCTGTAGCCTACATGAAGTACATGTGCCCTTCCTTTGGCCCGGAACATTCTCTTCCTCACCTCACCCTCTGAGCCCACACGGCACTCACTCCAAAAGGGCTGCCCTGATTGCCCATCCCTTTGTTAGCTAAGTGAGGTAGAACTATTCTAGGCCATCAGACAGGCCTGGGTCCTCGAGGCAGTCAGTGCAGAAGAGGAGAACAACACATCAAAACTGTGGCTGCAGGCGCATCTGAAGATTAAAATCATAGTGGCAGGCCAGGAGTATAGCTCAGTTGCACAGTGCCTGCCTGGCAAGCTCGAGGTCCTGAAGTTCATTCCCAGTACCAAAAAAAAAAAAAAAAAAGAAAGAAAGAAAAAGAAAAAAAAAATCACAGTGGCCAGGTACATACTTCCCTAAGGGATAAATGGAAGCTTGAGATTATTGGTACCACCCTTCTGAGAGTTCTCATATAAATAAACCAGGATCTCACTAGGGATGGGCCATCCTCTCCTACCTACTAAGACAGACTAAGGCAAAAGTAAGACTATAGATTATTACCCAAGGTTAATGATGTCGCCTATGTACACTTGCTATATGACTTGCTTCTTCATTGGATCAGTGTTACCTAAGGGACTATACTTATAATCTTATTGCTTGATCATAACCTTGTACCCACCTCTTGATTTTGTCTCTGTAAAACCACCTCTGTAAAGTGGAGTCCTCAGCAACCCACTTTCTGGGTCCCTTGCTGTCTCTCTCAGAAGCTGTCTCTCCCTCAATAAAATTGCCTACTCTTAACCTCCATGGTTCCTTAGAATTCATTCTTCAGCTTTGGGGAACATGAGCTTGGTGTATCGAACATCTAGCAGGTTGGAAGTTACATTTATTTCCCCTATATCACCTCCGGCACTCACCCAGCACCTTCTGTGTCCCTGTCATAGCCCTTAGCCCTCTAGTGTAACCATCACTGCTGCCACACCTCATTCCATGCCCTGCAGGGCTGTAGGAGCTTGCATCCTTTCCCAAGCTTGTATCCACAGGCACTGGGCCTGGAAAGCACTTAGCCCCCAATTAATGGCAGGTGAATGAATGAATGAATGAGTGTTGCCATGGATGTGGCTGCAGCAATAGAGGAGACTGGAAGCCAGACATGGTATGCACCTGTGGTATGCACCTGTAAGTAGTATCAACTGCTCTAGAGGCTGAGCTGGGAGTTCAGGCCAGCCCAGGCAGCATGGTGAGACCCTGCCTCAGAAGGAGGAGAAAAGGCATCTATTTCATTTTAAGCACTTAGCAAGCAGCAGTCCCCTCTGTCCTGGCAGAGCTCTTGTGCCCCCTACTGAGCCAGAGCACTCAGCCCAGCTGCTGGCCACCCTTCAACTCCACAAAGAACCTCAAACTCAAGATGCCAGACCCTTGAGGGCCTCTCAGCTTGTGGAAACTCTGAACAGTACCACAGGACACAGCAGGCAAGGAGGAGAGGCCAGGAGCAGTAGCTTGAGGCCCACCTTGGGCACAAGGAGGAAGGAAGGGGACACAGTGCAGACAGGAGCCTGTCATGGGGCAGCAGAGAGCCCCATCTCCCGGTCCCACTGCAGAAGCTACCTCCTCATCTGCTACTTGGGTTATTTTTGGACTTGGGCTTAGTGTCCCTAGTGGCTTCCCATTCTTAGATGCAAATCCTCCCACCAGGACTGAGGTGGAGATTCTGGGGCCTCCGGGAAGGGTAGAGAGGAAGTGAGGTGTCCAGCTCCTCCGGGGGGAGGGAAGCACTAGCTCGTTGCACTCTACCCTGGCCCTCTTTCAGCTCCCCTCTGGGCCTAAGACTGAGCAGCCCTAGATGGAGCAGATGCCCAAGAGGGGAAATGTTCTCTAGGACAGATGCTTGGATGGGCCCTTCCCCCTCAACTGAGCACCTAGCCTGGGACTCTGAGACACCAGGGAAAATATGTAGGCCATGTAAGACAAACTTCGCGGTATTGAGAAACCTGAGCAGGTGCAAAGACAGATCACCTTTCTTGAGAGGCAGGGCCAGGAGGGTGGAGGGAATGGAGCACTGCAGGTGATCTAAACCAGTGACCAGCCCTTAAATTTGCATTTCAGTGTAACTAATTCACATATGCAAATGGATAGCGTACTGGACAGTGGCACTCTAACCTTGGGTGGACAAGAACACAGTGGTTAGAGGTCCAAGGCTGGAGTCTGGCCAATCTGCGCTTAGATATGTGGCCCTGGGCAAGTAACTTAATCTCTCTGAGCCTCAGTTTGATGATCCAAGGGCTGTTAGTGCTCAGGACTTCTGGACAAAGACGTTCTATGTGAGATGATCAGCACAACGTCCTCCTCAATAATTCTTATTTTCTGTCAAGTAACTCTGGGATGACAGCTAAGGCCATGGTCTCAGGTTTTGTTGAGCCAGCAAGGCCAGAGGGTGACAGTGGATTTATTGAGAGATGCACTGTCCTCTACAAAGAGAACTGGACAGGCAATCAGGGCACTTGAGCCCTTAAGAAGCAACATGGTAGAGTGGTCAAGGGAGCGACCTATTGAGCAACACTGCTTGAGTTCAGATTCCAGCTCAGCTGTGTGCTCTTGGACAAGTCACTCAACCTCTGGGGCCTTGGTTTTCACTTTGTAAGTGGTGGATAGTAACCCTACCTTCTTATGAGGATTAGTTGCCTTAATATGGGTAAAATGCTTAGATATGGGTGCCTGGTTCATTTTAAATAATCAATGCCAGCATCTTATGCTGTAGCTGTTGCTCTCATGATTGTTACTGATTTTGCCCTGGTTGGGTTCCTAACCTGCAGGCTGATCATTAGCAAGTTATCTGGTCTCTCTGGGCCTCAGGTTCTTCTTTGAATGACTGTTGTACCAAAGAAAATGGCACAGATGACATACAAAGATGCCTGGAAGGGTTGCTCCTTAGGGTTTCAGTCCCCACATCTGCCCTGTCCCCTGCAGCCACTCACCGATGATGATGCCACAAGTGAGCAGGGCGTAGAAGGAGGTGGTCTGCTTGAGCAGCACGTAGGTGAGCAGCACGTTGAAGACGGTGGTGAGCGAACGGCCCACATTGTAGAAGGCCACACCAACGTATTTGAGGCAGAGGTTATTGAAGGTGATCATGCCGATGAAGACCACAGACAGCGGCAGGACGCTGCGGGCCACCCTGAGGTCCAGGCGCAGGGTGGGGAAGTCCACAGTGCCCGGGCAGCAGATGGCCAGGGCACTGAGGCCCTTGCATAGCACCACGGTCACCAGACACTGGTAGAATGTAACAAAGATGGGGGTGTCGAGCTGTAGGGAGGGACTGGCCAGCAGGTACTTGTTGAGGAACACCATGGAGATGGAAGTGACCCAGTAGAGGGAGACTACCATCGCGATCTGCAGGGCCCGCAGCAGGAAAGGCATCTCCCCGCTGCCTGCCTCTGCTTCTCCAGAAGGGTCGGAGGCTCCGGTCAGCGCCATGTGTAGGATCCTGGACCGCTTGAGGGGTGCCCTGTTCATGGCAGGAGAGGAGCTGGGTCAACCCACTGCTGGAACGTGCAGCCCTCAGGGGTCAACAAGGGGTGGCCTAAATGCTCCTCTTCCTCTGGGATTAAGTTCTACTTTGGGGTGAGCCCTGCAGGGCTGCTCCACAGACCGCTGCCTGCCGGAGCGGAGCGGAGGAGGAAGCTGGCTACGGGTGGGGCCAGAGCGGAGGTGACCCGTAGAGTACCAGGGGCTGGGGCCTAGCAGGGAGGAGGAGCAGGGAGAAAGGAGGGGAGAGTACGGGTGGGGAGGGGAAGGGGTGAGAACTGGGCGGGGGCGTGCAAGGAGCCGAGGGAAGGCGGAGGGGTAGCAGGGCGGTCGGAGGGGGATCGGGGCTGCAGGCGGTGAGGCCACCAGCCAAGTTACGCCCACAGCCTCCGGACGTCCGAGGCCGCCTCCCGGGCGGGGCGGGGCCGTGGCTCATTTCCTGACACGCCCCCGGCCCCACCTTAAAGGGCCCGCGCGCCCAAAGGCGGCCTTAAAACCATAGCCCAGAAGCGCGGGCGTGCGCGGGTCTGGTTCTTGTCTGTGCTTTTGCGCGCGTGTCCCCTGCCTGGCGCGCGCTTGCCCGCCTGCTGGGAGTGAGGGGCGCTCGGCAACCACGTGCGAGCTTTGTGGGTGCATAAGCCTCTCCCGCTTCGAGGAGGGACTCCCTCCTCCTCCGCGGCCCACCCTAGCAGGCTGCTCCGGAGGCTCCTCCCCGCCCCCTCCTTCTGCGCCTGGTAGTCTCCCCTTTGCGGAATCCGGGTTGCGCGCGGGAGCCTGGGTACCACCTCTACTCGCCTTTGCTCCTGGAGACCCCCCCTACCGGCCCCGCATCCCTCCACCAGCCCAAGCCACCTTGCCAGACTTTGTCTCAATCCCCACCTCAGCGCCTGTGATTTCCACCGCCCACGATCCTCGCCAAGCCCCAAGCAGCGCTCCCAGAGGCCGGAGGCCACGCCTCTGCCCCCAGACTCCACTTGGAACGCCCGTCCCCGCGTTCCAGACCTGCGACGGCCGGGATCCGAGCTCTCGGAGCACCCCTTTTCTGGAGTCCCCTCCTCTTCCAGAAAATGCCGTCCTCCCGCCGGAGTGCCGGTGACCGAGTCTATGCTCACCTGTCCCGTTGACCTGGACACCACCCCACCGCACCTGCCGCGCCCCGGGCGACTTCCTGCTCGCGGCCAGAGCCTGCCAGGCGGGGATTCTCCTTCCCCCAGGGCCATCTCCGTCCCATCCCCCTCACGGGGCGCCTCGATTCCATTGCCGCCGCTGGCATTGCCCGGGACCCAGCTGCATCCTTGGCGGACTGAGCTCTCAGAAGTGCCGCGCTGAGTCTCAGGATTGGGCCGCTCCCGCCCCCTCCCAGGACCAGGCCTGGGGAAGGTCGCCAGCCCGGGGTCCCGGACTCACTAGGCAGCTGGGAGGATCGACCTCTCTGGTTCGCGCCCTAGCTCCAACGTTGGTCAGGCCAGTTCGCTTCACTGTCAAAGCAGGGGGTGGCCTAGCTCAGGAGGTCTCTGCCTGCTGGCTCAAAAGTAGCTCGTGTGGTTGAGCGTCGGGACTGTCCTGTGTGTGATAATCCAAATACTGTTTAATTAGTAGCATTTGTCAAGACAAAATGACACACTTGGAGTTACAGATCTAATTGGCTTTTATGGGTAACTCATGGATTGGGGCAGTTTACATTCTACAAAATAGAATGGGAGTCCCCACCCGGGAAGGGCAGAACAGCCGGTTTTATAAAGCAGGAACAAGGAAACGGAAAAAAAATGGATTGGCTAACATCAGTTACTTTTTTTTTTATGACAGATAAAGCATTATTGTTTGTTTATTCCCAAAGGTAAACTGGAATCTCCTGTGTTCAAGAAAAACTGGTCTGTTTTGGGATCTATCTGCTTCCTTAACACTTCTGTTTGATTATGTGGCATTTGGCAAAGTCAATAAGCACAACCAGGAGGGAGAAGAGTGCGAAGTGTATTACTTGTGGCAGGTAAGCAGCGCTCAGGAAGATTCAAAGGCAGGGACGCTGAGTTTTGTGGTCGACTTCCCGCGACACCCGGTTCCAGATCCCGCTCTTTCATAGGTTCCGGAGGCTGCCTGGGGAGGGGGATTTAGTATTATGAGATTGTAAAGAGCAGTATTTACACTAGGTCACCTCAAAGATGCACTATTGTGTTGGCTGGTTTCTCCTTTTCTCTGGAGGACCTAACCTGAGACAGAAAAACATCGTAGAAGAGAAGAGATGTTGGCAGTCATTTAAAGAGGCTGCTGCCCCTAGGAGCTCCTGGAAGTTCTTTTTTTTTTTTTTTTTTGTACCAGGAGTGAAATTCAGGACCTTCAGCTTGCCAGGCAGGCGCTGTGTGGATGTGCTATATCCCTGGCCCTAGAAGTTTCTATTTTGCAGCTGACAACTTCATTTTGGTTTGGTCTGGTCTGTTGGGGCTAAGCGGAGTTCAGCCTCCAAACAATGGCCTTGAGGTGTGGTGGGGCACACCTGTAATCCCAGTGCTCAGGAGGCCAAGGCAAGAGGATTTCCGTGAGTCTGAGACCAGCCTGGGCTACATAGTGAGTTTAAGACCAGCCTGAGCTACATATTGAGACCCTGTCTCAAAACACACACACACACACACACACCACCACCACCACCACCACCACCAGCACCACCACTACCAACAAAACAATGCCCTTCTTGTATGATATTACAACTGTGTCTATGAGACCATCCCCTTCCCTCTCCTGAACCTGGGCAAGGCCCCAGGGCCAATCTCCCTGACCTTTGTCCTAAGGTCTACTATCTGGAGGCAGAGAGGAGAAAGACAAAACCCTTGGAAAATTGGAAGTTCCAAGATGAATGGTGCCAGATCTGCTGGCATGACCTACAGTTACTTCCTGTGGTTGGAGGCCACTAAAGCTTCATACATAATCCCGTTATAAGAGAGTTGTGGGGGCTGGGGATTTAGCTCGGCGGCATTAGCACCTGCCTGGCAAGCGCAAGTTCCTGAGTTTGATTCCTGGTACTGACAAAAAAAAAGAGAGAATTATGGGATAGGACTTGTACAGCAGACACAGCTGACCTCAATTCCACACCCTGTCAATCACATGTCAGTCACCTCTGGAAGACCCAGCGGGAGGTGCTGTAGATCTGGTCCAACATTTTAAATTCTTTCTCTTTTTTCTTCTTTTTTTGAGACAAGTTCTTGCTACGTAGTCTGAGTTCTCACTATGAAGCCCAGGCCAGCCTTAAACTTGCATTGATCTTTCTGCCTCAGTCCTCCAAGTGCTAGGATTACAGGTGTTCTCCACCACACCCAGCTATCATTTTAAATACTTCAACCCAGCCTATGAGCCTGTTCATCCCGGGCCTCTCATCACCTAATTAAACTTAATTAAACTTTGCTTTTTCCTTACTGCTCTGTGCCATGTCCAATTATTTGTTGTGTGTAAGAGCCTAGAAAGCAGGCTGGAACCCCACCACCCACAGTGAAAACTCCATCACTTTTCAACATTTAATTTTAGATGAGTAACTACTATTACAGATAGCTAAGTTATTTAAAAGTATTGTAGTTACAAACTGTGGCTGGGGGCTATAGTTCATGAAGGCCAGGCTTCAGGAAAAAGGGGGGCTACTCACCCTTATACTTTCCCAGGGCTGAAGAGCAGCATCTCTAAGGAGATGTCAATCACCTTGAGGTGGAGGAACAAACCTCCTTAACCCACCCCTTTCCGGAAAGTCCTTGTCCCGCCCCTGTGCTACTTGTAAGTTTATTGGTTTGCCACACTCCTGTCCCACCTCATGTCCACCTCTTGATTTCCCATTGGATCAATATTACCTAAGCAATTATACCTGTAATTTTGTTGTTGAATTATAATTCTGTCCCACCTTGAACCTGCCTCACTCTTGGCCTTGCTCAAGAAAACATCCTTTGAGAAGTGGGGTTGGTGGGTCACCTTTCTGCCTACCCATTTCTGTCTCTCTTAGAAGCTTTCTTTCACTCAATATTACTCTTAACCTCCATTGTTCCTACAATTCATTCCTCTGTTTTTTTTTCTTTTTGGTACAGAGTCTTGCTATGCAGTTCAGACTGACCTTGAGCTCACTTAGTAGCCCAGGCTGGTCTTGAACTCTCAAAGATCCTCCTGCTTCAGCCTCTCAAGTGCTGGGATTACAGGCGTGTGCCACCACACTCAGCCATTCCTCTCTTTTAGAGAGCACCGACTTGGTGTTTTGGACATCAAGCAGGTTGGGAGTTATATTTCCCTTATCTTATTTGGAGATCCTATATCCTGTGCCCTGCATCAATACCATGTGAGATGTGCTTTAAAATACTCGAGTACTTGCCCATTGATTCTTTTTTGAGTCAGTAGATGAAACAAGATAAGTAACATGTTAATAATTATTGAAGTTGGGGGTTCCTTAAAAGCGTTTCCTAATTTTTGTGTAGGTTTGAAAATCTCCATAAGAAAAAGATAACATCTTTGCAGTAGCTTTGAGCTCTGACTCGCTAACTGCACAAAACTTCTCTCACACTTAACAGCTCTGGCTAGGCTTTGGGGACAGGGAAGAACATTTACAAGTAAACATGCCCAGCAGCCTGAGGGCATGCCCAAGCTTCCCAAAGTGATCTTAGCTTGTAAAAGGCACCACGAAATTGAACTTTAAAAGTTGGAGTTTTTTCTTTTGCAGATAAGCAAGTTCTCTACACTTCTTCCCACTGAGCACATAGTCAACACCCCCAAAAGTGGCAGAATATGCAGATGCCAGCCCCAGGAGGCCATGGGCCGGGTTTCTTTTCTACAAGAAAGAGGAGGATGAGCTGAAGGTCACTGGAAGTGATGAAGCAAATGCGGAGACCTGCGTTGTCTTGGTGTGCTTCCTCTCTTCTCTGTTTCTACTGTAAAAGATCACTGCACCCCTGTAAATGGTGAGGTGGAGACTTGAGGCAAATGGGCCCCTCCATCACCTTGGAGGTTGCTTTGAATAAATCCTATTTCCTTCTTACCCAAATATATGACCTCCTCTGATTTGGTCAGTGATGGGCAGATGAACCCACCCATGTGTTTGAACCTAAGTGGCCGGTAACATGCCCAGGCTCGCCCTCCTCAGCAGGGCCTGACTCTGGGCTATCACCCTCCAGTCTTCTTCCTTCTGGGACATAGAACTTCCTGCTTCCTAGTTATGGAATGATCCCCCGCCCCCTGGATGCCATTTGGGGACCTTAGTACCTTTGGGAAAGGAAAAGCTGGTAAGGATAGAGCTGGTTTCCTGAACCTTCCCTAGAGAGTCTCCTGCCAGAGCCACACTTGGGAGGTTTTTGACTTTTATTTAGAGAGAGCTTGTGTCTTTTCTTTAGTTCTTACAGTCCGCCATGACATAATTTAATGATAAACAGGGAGAACTTGTCTGTGAGAGGCCCTGGTTACCTCACAGGCCCTTCTGGGCTCAGGAAAGGATTGATCTGTTGTAGGTGCTGCCGCCCTAAGTCCTAGGGAAGAGAGATGGGCTACATAGAGGTGAAATGCATTTCATGGAGATTCTTGGGGTAGTCAGTGCTGGGAATGAGGGATGTAGTCTGAGTTCTCCATCTGCCAGAAGGCCAAAGATATCTTCCACTGCAGTCTCCCTTTACACCAAACTGAAACCCTATCACTGGCAATACTCCATGGATCGAGGTGGTAACAGGCCAGTACAGCAGATTTCCTAGGTTTAATCTTGTTCCTCATGGGGGAAAGGAGAGGTGGGGATATTTCTTCAGGGTCCAAGCCCTCAGGAGTTGTCTATTTTGTGCACACTGTTTCCTTTTGAGTTTATATTCAAAAGGACTCAAACTTTTTCACAAACCGTTAAAGTTTCATAAAACTAGTAATTATCCAGTGTGTGGATTTACTCTGAGGTGAATTCAAAGGTGAGATCAGCATGGCAGATGGGCTGTAAAATCAGGAAGTATTTTACTTGCTGGGCAGGGTCCCCTCTTGTTTCCTTGGCTGGGAGCTGCTAATGATGTTGGCATGATGTCATTTCTAAGCTATGTACAACTAAGCTCCGGGGTGCAGAGGATACCAGATGTGTACCTGTGGGGCCTCAGAGCCTCTGGAACAATAGATGTCAATTGTCACCTCTGAGTTCACCAGGACTCATGGATACAGGGGAAATAAAT
Source organism: Dinomys branickii (assembly GCA_004027595.1). Classification (NCBI taxonomy): domain Eukaryota; kingdom Metazoa; phylum Chordata; class Mammalia; order Rodentia; family Dinomyidae; genus Dinomys; species Dinomys branickii. The sequence continues at coordinate 18,047 of PVLD010000723.1, forward strand.
GTAACTCCCAACCTGCTAGATGTCAGATATGCCAAGCTCATGTTCCCCAAAGCTGAGGAATGATTCTAAGGGGCAACAGAGGTTAGGAGGAGGAAATATTTATTGAGAGAAATAGCTCCTGAGAGACAAGAGGGGATCTGAAAAATGGGTTGCCACAGACTCTACTTTGCAGAGGAAGTTTTATAGAGCAAAAATCACAAAGTGAGTAAAAAAATCACGAGGTGGGTCCAATGTGGGACAAAACCAAGATCAACCAATAAGATTACAAGTTTAGCTGCTTATGTAACATTGATCCAGTGGGGAAGCAGGTCATGTAGAAAGTGTACTTGGAAAGAACAAGGACTTGTTTAGGAGGAGATGAATAAGGGGGTATTGGTCACCTACTGGGGCGACTGATGTTAATTTATTGTTTGTCTCTCTGGGAGGCATGTAGACCTGGTCATTTTGTCTTTTATTTTGAGGCCTGGTCTACAACAGCTGTGCCTCTGGCCAGAGTTATAAGGTGTTCTCATTTTCTGCATTGACTCCCCCAAGGGCCTACCCCTGTCTGCCTGCCTATTATATATATTTATACCTAGCTTAGCTATCTATAATATTCCCCCCTCTGAAGAGGTGTCACTAAATGCCATAAGAAGGCAAAGAGCAATGACTGTTCTGGCTGGTTCAGGCTGACGGGTTGTGCTCAGCCATCGGAGATACCCCACAGAGGGTCTGTCTAAAGGCCCTTGATAGACACCAGGCATTCTTATCTTCGATAGGCAGATAGATTTAAGTCTGGAAGAGGAAAAGAAACAGTTTAAGTATGCATGGGCCAAATAATAAGATCAGCTAGACTATTATGGATACAACCAGCAAATGTTTCCACCAGGAAGAGCCAGTAATAGTCTTCCACAAAGAGGGTAAGCAGAGTCCAGTGAATTTCAGAATCTGACATGATATTAACCTGTCATTTAATATTTTGAACAACCATCAACGTATTAGCAGGAGGATCAGGAATGTTCACACAGCATTCAGCTTTTCCAGTTTGCACCCCTTGTGCTGCTGACAGGATGTCTAATGCCATCCACTTTTGGAGGACAGCTGGCCTCACTGAGTTTACTTCTGTACTTAGGACAGAGAGAACCCAGTCATGGTGTCATTAAAGGCCCGCTGTGTATAGCTAGCCAAGGCCTTGATAGGTCGCATGACATCTCCTAATGCTAGGGAAGTCACAAAGATAGAAGCCAAATGATCATACCAGTGAAACACACTAGACCATCGATGCAGATGGGTTAAGTTTCCAGGTTTATCCTTAACCATCAGGTTTGTTGATATGTTTGACACTCCTGCCTTGTAACCACACAAGTCTCAGCATGCGTCTCCTTATCCATCCAGGTGGTAGCCAGGGCCACAAATTAATTCTAAAAGACCCATGAGCGCTCTTCAGGGCTTCACATCTAATACCTGGGTGATTAAGACAGACCGTTGCAAACCAGTCTTTGACCTGTAAAGTCATGGTGTTCACATTGTTGGGGGGGCGTGTCTATCTCAAGTATCTTGCAGAGTAGGGGCAGTGAGAATAAGAGTGATTTCTTTGTTCCAAACATAAGGGGACTTTGCTACTAGGTTGTCCTATACAGTTGTCCCTAGGTGTATCGTGGTTCACTTATTGCGGCTTCACTGTATCACGGGTGTAAAAAAATACATATCTAATTCTACATTGAGGAGTTTTCACTATGTCGCAGGATTTTGTGTTATGTAGGTATTTATATAATATTTATGATTTTAATTATTTTTGCCTAAAAATTTAAAACAATATAAAAATATGAAAAATGTTAATTCAAACATATAAAAGAATATTAAATCAAAATAAAATACAGTATGTATTTCAGCAGCAGAGGAATACTGGACTATACACAGTGGAAATACAGTACTGCCACTACTGCTTGTGCAAGTTTTCCAGCGTGAGATTGTACATGGCACACTATAGGCTGATGGAATGGAAGGCGACCAACCACAGCACCGTGTTCTGTATCCTGGATGCTGATTGGCTCAGTGACCATAGCATTGGTCTGTTTGCTCTCCTGCACTGTGTCCATACGTTAGCATCTCTCCTCATTCACTTCACATGGAGTACCCATATAGAATTTTACAAGATGTTAAAATTATGTAGGTTTAAGAGTATAGAAAGTATTTAAGAGCATATGAAGTGTTTATAAGAGTGTGGGAAAGGTTAGTAAGAGTGGGAAAGGTTTATAGGAGTGTGGGAAGGGTCTATAAAGCCTTAAAAAAATATATATATATATAATAAAATAAATATAACACCACTACTTTGTGGATTCTCACCTACTGCGAGGGTCTCTGGAACATTACTCCCGTGACAGGTGAGAGATCACTGTAGTCGGAGTCCACCACATACAATCATCCCATGTCTGTAAACAGCCATCTTAAATCTATGACTGTTGGCTCTCATGATAGGACTCTTACTTAATAGAGGTTCCACTCGAATCTGTAGAAAGGCCTCAGTGGCATTCTTAGAAAATATTTGATCATGTCTAAGATCATTAATAGTGTAATTTATAGACCACTCAGTTGCCTTGTAATGGGCTAAACTATGAATCATTAAAGTTTTCCTTTTTTTTATTTTGTCTTTTTGAGACACGGTCTTGCTATGCAGTTCACACTGGCCTTGAGCTCAGTTTAGTTCCCAGGCTGGTCTTGTACTTGCAACAATCTTTTTGCTTCAGCCTCCCAAGTGCTGGGATTACAGGCATGTGCCACCAGGCCCAGCTACCACTGAACTTTCCTGTACCTCATCAATATAGCCTATCCAAATTGTCTCCTTGAACTGGGGATACCCACCAAGGAAGTCCTGATGTGCTTGGCAAGGGGAGTCACTCTTTGGCATATGAGTAAGACTGAGCTTCCAATGTTCTACAGGGTGTTTACCATGTCTCTGTATACCTGGAGGGGCTATGGTCCAGTTAAGGAGATTTTTTTGGCAGAGCTCACATGTGTTAATTATATTTTGTCTTGTCTGAGAGAGTCCCTTTCCTATGAAGAACTTTAAGGCCAACTGGTGGGTCTTGACTCTGCCCAAGTGAAAGGTTTGGTGTAAAGACTTGATAATTTTCCATTGACTTGTGCCAGGAAGGAACAGTTTACCACCACTGGATTGTAACCCTCCTGATGGAGGGAACTGACACCCATTGGACAGAGCCCATTTGATTTCTGATTGAGGATATTTGGGTTGAGTATGATCAAGGGACCCTTTCCAGATTGGGGGGGGGTGTCTAAAGAGGGAGCCCTCAAGCAGCTTCTTTTGCAGCTGTGACAGCCAGTCAATTACCTTGAGATACTTTATCAACTCCTTTTTGGTGTCCTCTACATTGATGACCACCACTTTGGAGGGCATATAGATGGCTGATAAAAGTGCATCTGTCTCCTTATTATACGTTATGGGAGACCTACTGGTTGTCAGAAAATTTCTTTCCTTCTATGTGGCTGCATGGGCACGCAACACTAGGAAAGCCGACTTCGAAGCAATATAAATGTTGACTTTTTGTCCTTTACTGAGTTGTATAGCCCTGGTCAGAGTTATGAGCTCTGCTAGCTGAGCACTGGTCCTAGGGGCAAGTGAGGAACTTTCAAGCATCTGGGGTAGAGTCACTACTGTGTATCCCGTCTTTCTTGTCCCATTTTCCAGGAAGGAACTGCCATCACAGAAGATGGTCCAATCAGAGTCAGTAAGGGGTGTGTTTAAGAAGTCTTCTCTGTCTACATATGTGTGGAGAATTACCTGTTTGAAGTCATGTCTTTCAGCCTCAATTTCCCCCTGTTTTGGTAGAAAGGTGGCAGGTTTTAAAGAGGAACAACACGTCTTTGTTTGAATGCTGGCCCTTGTAGGTGTAAAGCCTGGTATTTAAGAAGTTGGTTGTCTGATGGTGATAGGCTCCCTGTCACATTGTGAGGTGTATATAGAGTGAGATCTTTACCAAAAGTCAGCTTGGAGGTCTCTGGTACCAGGAGAGCTATGGCTGCCACCGCTCTAAGACGCTCAAGCCATCCATTTGCTACACAGTCTGCTTCATGACTCGGATATTCTACAAGCTGTTGAGTAGATCCTTGAGCCTGGCTAAGCACCCCAAAGCCATGCCCCACCTTTCATCACATATAGATTGAAATGTGTACTGTTGGTAAGCTCAAGGCTGGAGCAACTAGAAGCACCCATTTAACCTAAAATGCAGTTTGGAAATCAGGTTCCTAGGTTAAAAAACGAGTGCCTGCCTTTTGGGCTTCCTTATGAGCTGATAGAGGGGTCATGTTATCTCACCATACCCTGCTATCCAAAGACAATAAAAGCCTGTAATTCCTAGGAATTCCCTTAGCTGTTTTAATGTCTTGGGCTGTGGGAAGGAATGTATTGGTTTAATTCTCTCTTCGCACAGGGTTGAGGATCCCTTAGATGTGATAAGGCCCAAGTATTTTACCTCAAGGCTGAAAAGTTGTGCCTTAGACCTAGAGACCTTATAACCTCTGTCTGCTAGAAAATTCAGCAGAGCATGGGTGCCTTGGCTGGACAGTATCGAATATCAGGTTAAATAACCCTAAGTTATTGCAGGCTGATTAGGCCTGAAATCTCCCAAGCCAGTGGATAGTGAAGACTTAGATAAATGAGACAATGGAAATGATTTCAGGGCTCAGGAGGGACTAACTCTCTTATAGCTTCAATATTCTCTGAGTTTAGCCAAAGACTTCTCTGGGTGGCCTGTATTTATTTGGCTTAAAAGGAGGAGGATACTCAAGAAAAACATGGCAATCTTGCAGGACCTTGGGAGAATTATCCCAAATAGTAAATAATGTCAATCAGGAGAACTACCTTTTCTTTAGGTTGGTATTTATTGTCGGAGGGTGGAACCTGTAGCTGCAGTCTGCTTGTAGTTAATTGGGGCCAAATGTCCTCAGCTGTGGCCTTATCTTGTCCTTTGAGGTGTCATAGTTTCATAGACCTTAAGGTGTCACTTACTATGAGTCTACAGCCTATCTTCAGACAAGGTGCCTAAACTGCAGACAACTTCCAAGTAAACATGGAAAGCCAATTGGTTAATATTAAATCCAGCTCAGAGCCACTTCATAGTGATCTCCAACAGGAGAGCTCTTCTGAGGGTATCAATAACAGTATATCATCAGTATATCATGACTTGGGAAAATTCAAAATATGTCAAGTTCTGGGAAAGCACTTATCCAAAAAGATGAGACTGTCTCTGAACCTCTGAGGAAACACAGTTTAAGTCAGTTGAGAATCTTGGGGTTGTGAGGATTTTCAAAGGCAAAGAGAAACTGGGAGTGTTAAACCTAACACTGAAAACCAACAGGCATCTTCTGGGATCTGAGAAGGGAGAGTGTGTGGGTCAGATACCACTGGGTGGACTGGCATTACTGCCTCATTTACCAATCTTAGGTACTGTACCAACTCTCCATTGGGATTTCAATTTCTAAGGTTGGAGTGTTTCAGGGGATGTTCCAGGATATAATTTTACCTTATGCCCTTAAACTATCAATTATAGGTGATAGTCCTGTTCTAACTTCAGGTCTTAGAGGGTATTGTCACCAGTGAGGAAAAATAGTAGGATTTTGAGATGTATTTGTACCAGAGCAACTCCTATTGTTCTTCCTATTTTACCTTTAGGTGCCCCTAGTTTAGGATTTATTTCTGCCTCCATGAAGGCAAGACCTGAGTACATGTATATTATGACATTTGAGAAAGATATCTCTCCCCAGGACGGGAGCTGGACTTTCAGGCATAATTAAAAAGGAGTGGGTGAAGAGAAGGCCATCCTGGTTACAGCCTAAGGGTTGTGAGAAATAATGAGTTATCCCTTTCCAGTGACTCCTTTTTACTGAACTATGACAGATGGAAGGAAGGCCAGGTTGCAGAGGAGGACAGAGACACACACCAGTGTCCAGAAATAGGCAGATTTCTTTTTCCTCAGTAGTCATGATTGCCCAGAGCTCCTCTGTGGATACGACAGTCTGGCCAACAGGAGCAGGCAGAGAGTACCCCGGGGCCCGTCAGTCTTGCTGGACCAGCTGGTAAGACGGGTCTGATCCCTGGGACTTCCATCTCAGGAGAAAGTCTCACTTCCAGTGGTCACCTTTGCAGTTAGGGCATGGCTCAGGGGCCCTCTTGTTGCAGTGGTTCTTATCACAGCCCCTCCTAAGGTGGTCTGGCTTTAAGCAGTGGTAGCAGGTGAATGTAGTCATCAAAGTCTTCTTAGAACCCTGAGAATCAGACTCAGGATCTAGTGCTTTTAAGGCTGCAAGAAAAGCAGCCTCTTTTTCTTGGTCTCTTTGTTTTTTCTCCTTGGCTTCCTCCTCATCTTAGTTATAAAATACTGAGGAAGCAATTCTCACTAAAGTATCAGGTGAGCTACCTGGAGCAAAAACCGTTTTCTTGGGTAGTTTTCCCTAATATTTGAGGGTGACTGGGTAATCAATTGGTCTTTAAGAATAATCTGCCCTTCTATCAATCAGGAACAAGGCAGTGTGTTTCATCAGTGGCTCTTGTAAATGATCTAAGAAGGGGAAGTTCTTGTCTTTTTCCTGATTAATAGTTCCCAATTTCAAATAATTGAAGGGCTTAGTTCTTGTCCTTCTTAGACAGGAACTTCAAGAAAGTATGTCTGAAGATGCCTGCTATTCCAGTCTCCTGTCTGGTTGGTAGGCCAGTAAGGATCTTGTGTAGGGACTGCTTGGGCTCCCATAGGAACCAGTTGTTGCCTTGGCTATCTGTCCTCTGCCCTTCTAAAATTAAAAATATGATATTCATCTCCAAATGTAATAGCAGCTTGTAATGCTGCTTGTCTCTCCTTAGAAGTCAATGTTTAACTGAAGAGTGGCATTACATCTTTCCAGTCTAATTCATAGGTCTGAAGTAAGTCTTCTAAAGACCTCAATGTACTTATTAGGGTTGTCAGAAAACTTTACCAGATGTTATTTGATCAGGCTGAGATCACTGAGAGAAAAGGACATACGGATACTGTGATGGTTGATTGATTGTGTCAGTTTGGGTAAGAAAAATTTAACTAAATTGACCCAGCAATTCCACACCTTAGGGTGTGGAAGAGTCACCCTCGGGTGACTCCTCGCATGGGTGGTATAGAGTGGAAATGAAAAAGGGCAGATCTGCTTAAGTTTCCTCGGAGGAGCTCGTCTTTGCCTTCACCTCGGATGTCACCCCCTGGCTTTCAGAGCAGACTCTTTGACTTTCAACACAGATCTTTCAGCTTTCTGATGTAGACTTTTCAGCCTTCCATTGCAGACCCATCAGCCTCCTGGTGCAGTCTTGCACGGGACACTGAGGTGAGCTCCAGATCTTCAACCGAATGCTTCAGTCTTCAGTGTGCAGACTCCCTCTGCGCGCGTCCTCATCTGACCCTACGGGTGGACATTGCAAGCCAATCTTTTTTTTTTTTTTTTTTTTTTTTGCAAGCCAATCTTGTAAATTCTTACATATCTATATATTCTGTGTTACGTCTGTTTCTCTAGTAAACACTGATGATGCAGACAAAAGTAGCGCAGTATTCTCCACTTATTTCCTGAAAGGGACCCTGTCCTTGAGGAGCTTGAACAAAATCAGATAGGGAGGGATACAACTCAGTAGTGGCTTTAATTATGGCTGGCTTAGAAGCCTTGCTCTTAAAGTCTGGAGGCAAGTTAGGGAAAGCTCAGGCTCAGTAATAATTGGTAAAACTAAAGTTGCCTTGGAAACCTTGACCTTAGAGTCTGAAGGAGAAGGGAGGGAAATCTCTAGCTCAGTAATAGTAGATGTATCCAGCTGTGCTTAAGGGTCAGAGGTGCCTGGTTTTCCTGTGGCTTACATTTACATTTGAGTACAAGTAAGGATTATCTCTCAATGCAAAGAAAGTCTGAATATAAGGATAATTCTGACCATTGTCCCTCTCTCTTACCGTTTGACTCCAGTTGTGAAATAGTGTCATAATCAATACTTCCCCACTGCATTCCATTTTGTTTCTAGGGAGCAGGCAGGTCATACATGGGTGCAGAAAAATATCAAACAACTTTCTCAATATGTGAGGCCCTCATAATTTCCAATGCTTGAGGGTACATTCCAATGCAGTAAGAGAATTTGACACTGAGTTCCCTATTTGAGTATATTTCTTTTTTTTTTTTTTTTTTGGCGGTACTGGGGATCGAACTCAGGACCCTGCGCTTGCTAGGCAGGCGCTTATTCTACTGAGCTATATCCCCAGCCCCTGAGTTCCCTATTTGAAACACAAGAGGAAAATATGCATCCCTTTTGATCCCTACTTGGTTTCTGTATTTTCTCAATGAATGCCCTGAGGTGACCTGCTCCAGAGCAGGTGGCTGCTATCTGAAGAGTGACTGGAAGATATGTCAGATTGGTCTAGCTACTCTTACCATCTCAGGTCCCTACTTTCTCCAGAAACTCACATTCCTAACTGCAGTATGTGTTTCTAAAAGTACAAACGCCTATTGATTCCAGCTGCAATAGTCATGTTTAAAGAAGGAAGCAGAAGGCCCATTGTGGTGGTACATGCCTGTAATCCCAGCACTTGGGAGGCTGAGGCAGGAGGATTGCTGTAAGTTCAAGGCCAGCCTGAACTGCATAATGCAACCCTATCTCAAGAGAAGAAAAAAAGAAAAAAGAAAAGAAGGAGGCATTGCTAGCAAAATTAAACCAATAATCAAGAGACCTGAACAACTTTCCAATTCTTTGAAAGAGAGTGAGGGAAAATATCAAAGGGTGAGTTGTAAGTGATTGGAACACTTCCTAGCCTATAAAAGAGATCAGATCTCAAGATAGGTAGAGGCAAGAAATGGCTCAGAAAAATTCTGCCTTGGGCCCTTTTGCAAAGAAGTCCCCAAGACATTTCTATTGTCTACATAATTAACAAGACAATCTTAGCAGCAAGACAAGGCTAAGTTTTGCTCAAAATATACTCTAAAATCTATGTGTCTATATCTACAGCACAATAATGAAGCTCATAGGTTAAAACCTGTGCACAGCTGGGCATGATGGCACATGCCTGTAATCTCAGCACTTGGGAGGCTGAGGCAGGAGGATCTTTGTGAGTTTGAGAACAACCTAGGCTACAAAGTGAGCTCAAAGCCAGCCTGAACAGGATAGTGAGACCCCGTCTCAAAAAGACAAAAAAAAAAAAAAACCCAACAAAAAACAAACCAAACTTGTACCCATCATTCAGTAACCACAATTTACACTTTAGTAAAGGTATTTATTTATCTTTGGTGTTAGCAAATGCTGATTTTTTATGGGCACAACTTAAAAGTTCTTAGTCGTTGGATAGGAGGGAAACATTGAGACAGTTTAGGGTTCCTTCCTTTTTAATTTTTATCAGAAACATGTGTCCAAAAAAGAGGGTAAAAAGTGACAAGAAAAGATAAGAAATGAGATCAGAAGAAGGCTGTCTTTCCTTCTCTTTCTCATGGTGAGGTATTGACCCAACCTGCTGATGAGCCGTCCCCCTCACCCTGGAAGGGTAAGAACAGCGAATCTCAAGAGCTAAGATTGCCTCCTCAGTAGCAGAAGGTCAGGCCTAAAAGGCAACGGAGGCAGAACAGCCTCAACATTCCTATCTAGAGTGTGTGTGGGGGGATCAGGCCAGACTGTCCCAGTGAACCCTGCCCTCCAAGTCTTAAGAACAAGTTGTCAGCCTATTGCCTTTTAACTGGCAACTAGAGTCCTGAGACTTATTATATTTCCTAAATATAAACTAGATTTCATAAAAGACACATTGTATAACATTTCATAAATGTACATTTTGGTTAGTATCAAAGTCCACTAGGGGACACTCTAACATTACTTTTCTATAGTTCTGTTATCTAATAGATCAAACAGGTCAAGCAGGGAGCACCAATAAATTCAGGACCTAGTAAGTCCGAATGCAGCATATACAAAACAGGAATACAAGATCTTACCTGCAAAATTAAAATGTCGCACTGAAGAAACATCATTATTTTCCTGTGCTCTCATTTATATGTTTTTTTTTTTTGGTGGTGGTGGTACTAGGCATTGAATGCAGGACCTTGCGCTTGCCAGGCATGCGCTTATGCCACTGAGCTATATCCCCAGCCCTAGTGCTCTCATTTAAATTTATCATCGTTTCAACATAAAACTGATAAGTCACAAGGCACCCAGTCCCCCCATGGGGGATGGATTAAAGACTCTTTCCTTCCCTTACCTGTTCCACTTCAGTTCCCCTCGGCCACAAAAGCCAACCCTGCCCTGATCCACTTTGGCAGGATTAGGTGTTCACCTGTGATGAACACCCTCTTCCCTGCTTGGGCTGTTCTGGCCTGCAGAACCCTCCCCCCTGCTCGGGCTGTTCTGGCCCATGGATATCCCCCTGGAAAAGAGCTTAAGAACTCCAAGCTTTGCTCAGCTCAGGGCTGTCCTGGTCCACTGGTCAGCCCTATGTGGCTGTTCTCCCCCCAGTGAAGACCTCTCATGTCAGAAGTTCTGTTATGGCTCCATGTGGGTCTCGGCTCTATCAAAAACAATGCATAAAATAGATAAGGCATAAAAATTTAAGGCATAAGCAATTGACAAACAAGGACAATTTCTGATTAAAATGAGTTGCTAACCAGAGTCCATAAAACTATAGCAAACCTTTTCCTCCTTGCAATTATTTCAGTGGGACCTCCAAACCATACAGAGGAAATAAATGTAACCCCCAACCCACTAGATGTCAGATATGCTGAGCTGGTATTCCCCTAAACCAAAGAATGAATTCTAAGGAACAATGAAGGTTAAGGGTAGGAGATATTTATTGAAGGAAAGAGAGAGAGAGAGAGAGAGAGAGAGAGCTCCTGAGAGGCAGGGGAGGACTCAGAAAATGGGTTGCCACAGTCCCCACTTTGTAGAGGAAGTTTTATAGGACAAAAAAAATGAGGTGGATACAAAATTATGAGGTGGGCACAATGCAGGAAAAAAACTAACATCAACTGATAAGATTACAAGTTTAGCCCCTTAGCTAATATTCATCCAATGGGGAAATCAGGTCACATAGCAACTGTACAAGAAAAGAACAAGGATCTCTTGAGGAAGAGATGAATCAGGGGGTCTTGGTCAACCACTGGGGTGACTGTGGTTAATTTATTGTTTATCTCATGGGAAACCATGTAGGGTGCTCATTTTGTCTTTATCTTGAGGCCTGGCCTCTAACAGATACACCTCCAGCCACAGTTGCAGTATGTTTTCATCCATTGTATTATCTCTCCTGAGGGCTTACCCTGTCTGTCTGCCTATAATATTTTTACCCAGCTTAGCTGTCTGTAATTGTAGGCAGTGGCTAAAACTGAAAATTGATCTCGTGTGTGGGGGCGAGACAAGGCCAGTGGGAGAACAAAGAGCTTTTGAGGCAAGCCACATGAACAAGCTGCTTCAGTCCAGAGAACACCAAGCCCTAAGACAACTCAAGCAATGGGTTGCTAGACAAAAAGGGTGTCACGTGACACCAACTTGCCAAATGTATAAATAAATGTGCTATGGTGGCCGAACAGTTTCTTTCCTCCCATGCAGACAGAGGGCTCTGCCTGACCTCAGCCTCCTGTCTCTCACCTTTATCTCTCCATCCTCTCACCATTCTTCCCTCCTGGGAACTTTGAGAGCTGCATAGGCTGCATATAATGTCTTGAGCCTGGTCTGTATGGTAGACACCACTCTCTTCCAGGTGTTTTGGGTTTTTTTTGTACTGGAAATTGAACTCAGGACCTTGTGCTTGCCGGGGAGGTGCTTGTGCCACTGAGCTATATCTCTGGCCCTTGGTCTTCCAAAATTTGTTCTCCTATTCATTTAAAATGACTATGTTGAGCCAGACATGGTGGGTGCATGCCTGTAATCCCAGCACTTGGGAGGCTGAGGCAGGAGGATCATTGCAAATGTGAGACCAGCCTGGGCTACAAAGTGAGCTCAAGGCCAGTCTGAACTGCATAGTGAGACCCTGTCTCAAAAAAAAAAAAAAGACTGTGTTGTTAATGTCATGTTGCTCAGCCAGATTGTATTTCTCGATCACTCTTATGGGTAGATGAGCCATGTGATTTAGGAAATACTGAAGGGATGTGTCTTAGTTTAGGTTGATATAACAAAAATGCCATAGACCTGGTGGTTCAAATAACAAGCATTCATTGATCACAGCTCTACAGACCACAAAGTCCAAAATCAAGGTAATGGCCCCTCCACTGTCTGGTGCCGGCCCTGTGTTATTCTGTAGAAAGATGCCTTCTCTTTGTATCCTCACATGGCAATGCAAAGGAAGGAAGGGAAAGATGGATTAAAAATCAGGGGCAGTTTAAGAACTTTATTAACTGTAGGTCCTGGAAAATTATAAGGCTTTTTGTTAATCCCGTATGTAAATAAAAAATCCAAAATAATACTAAACTATAAAATAGAAGATGGAAGCAGAGGAAAAAAATATTGTGATTGTCCTCCTGGTTATTGGGATGCTGTTTTGAAAATAACTTATTTCCAAAAAAAATTAAGTCTTTGCTTGTATTTATGGCAGACACTACTGATTTTCTGCTTCCAGGAATTTCAAACTTTTCTTTAAAGAACCAGAGAGTAAGTAGTATGGACTCATTGTGCACAATGCCTTTCAAAACTACTTAATACTGCTATTGTAGTGGAATTGTAAACTAATGCCTGCAGCTGCATTTCAATAAAACTTTATTTATACAAATAAGTAGTGGGCCATCTTTGGTTCACTGGCTATTATTTGTTGATCCCTGATTGAAATTATATTATCATTCATCTTTACTAACATTACTCATATTTTGTAAGTCAACATGTCCACCTAAAATTACAAACTTACCCACTCTCTTGCAGCTAAAGGCAATGTATAATACCTTTTGCCAGTGAATAGTAAACTGACATTTTGCTTTCTTACTATAGGTAAAGTCTTTGTTACTTGTTTTTCTCGTTTTTCTCCCTATAACTCAGAACTGAGGTCTGGAAGAGCATTGGTCATCTCGTGATCACAAGAAAAAGATACGAGGAGGAAAGCTAAGAACTACAGAGCAGAAACATGGAGGTATCTTGTGTCCCGAGAGTTTGTCTCATCTGCCATCCGTGAATGGCCTACATGTTATTGTAGGAGATGAATGTCCAGCCCTCCCCATCAGCATAGGCCACTATAGAAAGGTATTCTGTTTTCCATAGCAAAACAGAGTCCTAATATAAGATACTACTTCACTAGGCAATTCAGGGCTGTTATCACTCCTGTAGAAGTGTTAGAAAGGCTGAGTATGGGGACAGCAACAGAGAATAGCTAGTTGTCAGGGAATGAGTCAAAGCCATAGAGTTGAAGATTTGGCAGAGAGTCCCAAAGGCACAGCTCATTTTCCAGACAAGAATCAAGAGTAGGAGAGCCAGCCGTAGGGCAGATAAACCCCAAAGCATGAGAGTATGGCCAGGGGCAAGGGCTTAACACAACAGAAGTCCTCACATGGAGTAGGGGACTCTTCTGGCAAGGTTGCGGAGGCACGGAGGACCAGCAAAGAGCTGGCTTCTGTTTAGCAATCACATTTACAAGTGGCCTTGCCTCAATTTCCCCATCTAGTTCCTGTTAAGCATTTAGCTTTGGGGGTGTAGGCCTTGTTTTCTTTCCTTCTTTCTTTTTTTTTTTTGACATCCGGAGGAGTAAAAGGTGTTATAGTAAAAAATTCTTGTAGACTGCACTCAATTCAGCTCCGTGCAGAAATAATGTTCCCAAGATGTGCAGCTAACCCGTGAAGAGCAGCAGTGTTGGTCCCTCTTGGCCCATGGTGTTGTGACTCATTGCGTTCTTCCTGCGGCCCCAGAAGGAATGGCAGTGAGAAGGAGGGAAAGATGGACAGGAGACAAGATCTAGGTCAGATGGAGGCCTCTTTGCCTGATGGATAGGAGGACCTCAACAACAACAGGACGGGAGTTTATTTATACCTTTGCAAAGTTAGTATCAGAAGATGAGAGGTTGCCTAGTAACTAATGACTGAATTGTCCAGGTGCAGGATGCTTTTCTCAAGACTGAGGCAGCCTGACTGCTTTAGGCACTATGGCCTTGTCTTGTCTCCACACATATAACCCGTTTCCAGCTCCAGCCACTCCCAACACATGGTATTGAACACACATCACTGCAGCATTCACTCTAGGTGTTCATGCATAGCACGTCGGTCCTGACATCACCCTGGGGGATAAGAGTCCATTGATATATCAGACAAAGATGCTGATACCCAGATATGGCTAGTCATCAGCCTAAGGCCAACCGTAAGGACCTAAGAGGATGGATTTGAACCCTGGCCAATTTAACTCCTAAGCTGAAGTTAGTCCTGTTGCACAAGCTCAACTCATCCCCCATTTCTCAGCTGGCCTCTCTGGTCCCTGGATGCTGTAGTTTTTAAATATGCTTCATCCTCCGATAGTGGTGTCAGAGGCTTGGCCCCTAGCATGGCAGTGGGTGTGTGTGTGTGTGTGTGGTGGGACCTCGTGCAAGCTCTTTAGGTCAGACATCTGAGAAGGAGCAAAAGTGTAGATGCCTCTGGAGATCTATGCTTATATTTGACATGATATCATTTTTGCCTTATTTATTTTACTGGGCAAAGGGACTTCCTAGGCCAGTGTAGAGTCTGAGTGGATGGAAAGGACAAAGTCAGGGCAAAGCTACACAGAGGACACAGGTAGGCTGGTAACTGGACCCACTTGTGTATCTGATGTAATGACACATCATAGTGGAACTAACTACTTCTCTCTCTCCAACCGGTCTCTATCCTGCTCACTACTGGATCCATGCTATGGGCTAGAGCACACAGTAGCTATTCCTGAAAGGTTTAGTAACAGGGTCCAGAGCTGGGCTGTGGTGCTGTCTCTGGCATGCTGGGGAGCGAACCCCTGATGATCCCTATCCTGAAAGACACCCCAATGTTATGTAAGAATCATCCTAAGTCAGCATGTACCTAAATTTCAGCCTTCCAGTTCTTCCAGAGTTTCTGTTTAACCTGATGTAGTCACCAGCTTTGGATTACTATAATGGAACACTAAAGGCGACTAACTTTATGAAGTAGAAATATTTCTTTAGTTCACTGTTTAGGAGGTCTGAGAGCATGGCACCAGAATTGGCTCAGTTTGGTGAGGCCTTCATGGTGAATGGCAGACAATAGTGGGGGTGAGTGACAGTGTGGGTGGTCACATTTGGAACATGTGCAGGAGGAAACGAGTGGGCTGGGCTCCCTACTTTCATAATGACCCTTGGGGAGAGATCAAAAGGCCACACACAAACTACTTCACATTCGCAGTGACCTAAGGACCTCCTATGGAGTACCACCTCCCAAGGGCTCCTAACAAAGTCATGCTGGGGACCCAGTTATTAACCACAATGGAACTTTGGGGACACAAAACACTCAAAACCATGGCCTTTGATTTTTGGCCTTTGGAAGGTCAAATAGCGAAACACCTAATTTGGTGTCATTTCTGAAATGTCTAAAATTTTCGAATACCAATGACCCTTTGATCAGGAAAGGACATCATATTTAACCAGTGTGACTAGACTCAGAATACAAGCAAACCAGGTAATTTTGATTTATTGATATCTGAGCTTTCATTTTCAAACATAAGTGTTTTAGAAGTACCTTGAGCTAGAAAAATCTCCTTTTATAAATTGTTCAAATTATTTCAACCAGTTGGTGAATACACATATATTTATTATTCCAGGGTAAAATGGCACCAGAATTGATGATAATCGAAAGCTATTAATTTTATGGGCAAAAGTTATTACTACATTTCAAATGTTTAAATCAATAGGAAAATAGATGTAGTTCATATGAATATTAAGAGTGTGTTAGCTAGATAACTTTAGGGAGAGCATTTCATTCTTTTAGAACCAACCAATGTTTATACAAATTTAAATAAGAATAGTAGGCAGGATAATAGAGATTCAATTATCTTTTATAATTCCAACTTTTATAGAACTGTTTGGCAGGATAGCATTTTTATCATTAAACAAAATAATTTAATTCTACTTAGACTATTACTCTCTCAAGAAAGTGTGTGTTGGGAATTACTCATATTTTGTGGTATCAATTCATAGAAAAATGTCTGTTTTGCTGCGCCAACATTTTGGAAGAAGAAAAATTCTGATATTAAAATACAATAACTTGTATGATAAGTGAACTCCCTTTCAGACACGATGAAGTAAAAAAAGTCATGAAATAAAAATGAAAGATGTTAAAAACAGATACCCCCTTTTGTAAATGCAAATATCTTGCTCTTCTAATAATCTAGTTATAAATAAGACTGTATGGAATGTGGATTATATAGGATGGCAAACACGCAGTTCATCCCAAGGTAGGATCAAAAACTACAATAAGTGTTCTTTTTTTTTTTTTTGGCGGTACTGGGGATCAAACTCAGGACCCTGCGCTTGCTAGGCAGGCACTTATTCCACTGAGCTATATCCCCAGCCCCTACAATGAGTGTTACGTGAAAACATTTACTACAGCAAAGGACACATCGCCATTAATCACCTTCAAAATATTGCCCCCTTCAAACATACCCATTGTTCTTGTCACTTTAGGAAGTAGCTCTGGAGTCTTCTTTCATGAGAGTCTTTAGTTGCCCTGTCCTGGCTGCCTCACTGTCCTGAATCAATTCCAAACCTGTCCCTTTCGTGGTCACTTTGACTTTGGGGAAGAGCCAGAAGACACACAGCGCCAGACCTGGTGAATGAGGCAGAGGAGGGCAACGCCATGCTTTTGTGAGTCTGGTTTTCCACTGGTTGGCAGTCAGCAGCAGTCTTCAGTGTATTTTTGATCACACCTCATAAAGATGCAAAAGAAGACTCCCAGAACTGCTTCGGAAAGTGGCAGGAATGACTGGATAAATGTGTTAGAAGAGGGAAGAAGTATTTTGAAGGGGATTAATAGTCATGTGTCTTTTACTGTAATAAATTAAAAAAAAATTAAACATTGATCATATAGTGTGACCACACCTCATAATTCTGGGAGCAATGCAATCTCTAATGATACATAAAATGTAGCATTCCTGTGGCTCCTGTCAAATTTCTTTAAAACTAGGTTTTTTGAGGTATATGTTATATACAGAAAAATGCAACATTCTTAGGTGTAGTTTCATGAGTTCTGACAAATGTCTTCAGTTGAGTAACCCCACAGCAATCAAGATAGAGAATAGTTCTGTCACCCCCCAAACATTCCTTTGGTCATCAATAAAATGATGTCTGACCCTGTAATTTTGGCTTCGTGTTAGCATAATGCTTTGAAGAGTTACTTGATTGGTTTCGTGTATCAGTTGTCTGTTCCTTTCATCATGTACCACAATTTCTTTTCTAAGGCACCAGTTAATGGGCTGCTACTAACCTAACACCACAGACCAGGAGGTGTAAATAACATACCTTTATTTCTCAAAGTTCTGGAGACTGGGAATTCCTAGGTCAAGGACAACTAGATATGCTTCATTCTAAGTCTACTCCTCTTGGCTTGTTCGGGGCCTGCCATATTGATGTGTGCTCACATGACCTCTTTGTGCATATGAAAGGGGTGGAGAATAAGTTGAGGGATTTTGGTTTCTTTGCATATAAAAACCCTTATAAACACAGTTAACCTGAATTACCTCCTTAGGTTCCACCACCCAACACTCCTGCACTGAGGAACTAGCCTCTAGCATATGATCCTTGGTAGACAAACTCCAACCATAGCTATGACACGGCTTCCAGAGCAAGGTAGGCTGGAGCTAAGTGGGTGGAATAAGTGACTGTTAGGTCTAGGAAGAATTTTTGTTGGGCTGATAAAAACATTCTAAAATGATTATGGTGATATTTGGAAAAGCATGTGAATATACAGAAATAATCAGATTGTCTATATTATTAGTGGATTGATGGATTGTGGCACTAAGGATTGAATCCATGGAGCTACACCCTCAACCCTCTTTATACTTTTGAGGCAGGGTCTCGCTAAGTCAGTAAGTTGTCCTGGCTGGGCTTGCAGTTGCTATTCTCTTGCCTCAGCCTCCCAGAATGTGGGGATTACAGGAGTGTGGTTTGGGTTGTATGTGTTAAATGGGTGAATGGTAAGGTGGACGTGTTGGTTAAGCTTCCTGGTGTCAGCTTGATTGGCTTGGGAGCTGTGTAGGGCATCAGTAAAGCATGTTCCTGGGTGTGTCTGTGTGGGCCATGGAGGTGACCTTGGGCCCTGTCTTAGTCACTTTGTTGTCACTGAAACACAGTGCCTGACACCCACAGCTTGAAGGAGGACAGGTTTACTTTGGCTCACCTCTTGTAGAGGTTTCAGGTAGTCGGCTGGTTCTGAGGCAGGGTGGTGTGCCAGAGTGGGCTGGCAGAGGAGAAACAGCTTTGGGCGGGGTGGTGGGAAACAGAGAGAGAAGACACAGTCAGATGCTCACGGCCAGGCCACGCCCCTTTGACCCACCTGCTCCCACTAGGCTCCATCTCCCAACGTCACATTCAGCTATAACTTCCTCAGTGGACAGATCCACTGATGAGTATCACACACCTATGAGCACATAAGGCTTTGGGGGCATTTACATAGAAACCCTAGCAGGTGCTGTGTCTGGTCCCTTACTACCTCCTCTCTGGTACTGTTTCCCTGGTCTGTATCTTGGCTGCCGTGAACCTAATCAGTTTGCTCCACCAACAGCTAAACCATTTTATTCTGCCATGCTGTTTCTTCCTACAGCCAGATGAACATGGACCCAATCCCCTGACACTATGAGTGAAATTAAACCTCTCCACCTTTAACATGTTCCTGCTGGCTTGAGCTACTGGTGGTACATGTATGACTGACTCATCAAGTGGCTTCTACCACTGGTGGTTAAATGAATCTAATCATTTTAATCAGTCTTTTTTATTAACAAAATTAATACAAAGTCTATAAATGGCCAAAGGTGCAGTAGAGACCCCGGAAGTTTGGAGAAGCCTGGGACATGGATCATCTGAGGAAAACTGCAAGGGGAGGGAGCAGAGCCAGCCCAAGAGAGAATTAATCAGAGCTACAAATACCAGAAGTGCTGCAGAGACAGAGCCACCTAATCCCTTTGGAGTTAACATCTTGCCACAGATTGCCTCTGATGCTGGACATGGAACTACAGGACCTAATGCTTACTGTGCTGGATTTTGTCTGGGAGGCCAGGGGCAGAATGTTATGGCTTGTGCCTAGATGTCCTACCAAAGCTTCATGCATTCATAGGTGGGGGTTTTTCAGAGTTGGCTAGATCTAGGTGCTGGGATTAAGGGTATGTGATTGGTAAACCCACTGACTGGTCTGGCACCCACCCTAAGCCCGTTAGCCTACATAGACTATAAAGGGGGCAGAAAGAAGCTGCTAAGCTCACCTGGACTTGCTGCTCTTGCCCACCTGGTTGCCATAGACCATTTCTCCTCTGTTCCCCTGCCGTGTGCCACCCTGGCTTGGAGCCAGACAACTATGTGCTGAAACCTCTATAAACTGTGAGCAAAATAAAGCTTTCCTCCTTTACCTTTGGGTGTCAGATATTTTGTCTCAGCAGCAAGAAAAGCAACTAAGATAGGCACACATAATTTATATAACTTTATACCATATTTGTGCCATTTTCCTTTGATGTATTGGTACAAACAGAGAAGTCCTCACAATAAAATCATACTTTTTAATCTATCACTATATTTCTACCATGTTTTACCATATTCTTGAATGAACTAATAATTTCTTCCATGATTTTTCTAAACTAGCTATCATTAACTAGTCATAGATGAGTAGCTACTATTTGCTAGTTGTGGTTAACTAGTTTCCATTAACTATCATTTGTTAACTAGCTACGACTAACCAAAATGAAGTACTCATCAATAACTAGTCACTGATAACTAGTCAGCTAGGGGTGTGGCCTGTGTTTGGGGTCCTGCTGTGGGATGGGGGAAGGGGGCATGTTGTGTAGGCTCATGTTTTTTCCTTACCCAGGCTCTGCACACAGGTCAGCCTTTGTTGGATCTTGACTTTTATAGTGGCATCAGGGCTGTGAGGGTGGCAAGCAGGCTCTGGGAAGGGCTGGCAGAGCATATCAGGCGTAGTGTTTGGGGCTGGGGTCATGCAGCCTGGGAACTCCAACCTGGGTGGGTGCACAGGTGAGGCAGTGGGCACCCCCAGGCAGGGCCCCTGAGGTGTGTCTCAAGGCAAATGGCAAATGGCAGTGGTGGGAGGGAGTAGCCAAGGGAAAAGTCAGGGAGGAATCAGTGACAAAATTATTACCTAGTGCTTTGTAAGTCTATAGTAAAGGTTTTAAAGTCTACAACTTATTAGCAAAAATTTTTACAAATCTTACATGCCTCTAAAAAGGGAAAGTATAAAGTAGCAGGAAAAGATCAGAAATGAGACCAGACCAGAAAGGAAACTGAGGCAGAACAGGCTTGACATTTCCTCTAGAGTGTAGAGGAGGATCAGGCCAGTTTGTCTCAGTGAAACCTGTGTTCCAAGTCTTAAGAGCAGCCACCGACCTAGTGACATTTAACTGGTGGAAGGAGTCCTGCAGTTTATTAATAGGTATATATTGTTATTGTTATTGTTTAAGATAAAATTAAAATGCACAGCAGTTACAAGTATGTTACAATACTTTAAGTAAGTCTAAACATAGCATACATAAAACAGAAATATAAGCCCTTGTCTACAAGAGCAAAACATCCTTTAACGAAACATCTTGAAATGATTTATAAACAGAACAAACAGTGGCACATATGAATGACAACTATGATTACCTAATACAATTAGCAGCTACAAAAATACCCTCTTCTCTCCTATTAATCATTTGTTGTGGAGAAATCAAATGTATTGTGTTCTGTCATTGAGAACCATTTGGGCTTCAGATAAGGAGAGAGGTGGTGTAGTTTGAGATTCTGCAGAAGGCAGGCTCACAGAGGCAGGGGAGCTGGACAGTTTTCTATCTGAGTACAGAGAGACATATGGGAGACGAAGGAAGGAGAATTTCCCATCCTGAGCAGAGAAAGCTAGTTGTTACACCTGGTGTGTCAAAATGAGCAGAAGCAGGATCTCTACTGAGCATCTTCAGTTGAAGCCAAGATTGTGAGGGAATGTGGGTGAGAGATCAAGGGGGTAGTCATCTCTTCAATTGGTCACTCACCAAGGGGAGCCAGTCTCCCCATGGAGTGTCCAACCACGACTTGTAACTAGTGCTAGGTTCATGAGCATGGAAAGAGAAGTGAGCCTTTTTCTGTCCCAAGGGATGAGAGAAGAGAGCAAAACTGGGAAACAGTCCACTGCAAAGAGGAAGGAGGTTTAGTGGAGAGGAAGGGTTAAGTTTCTTTTGGCTCCTCTGGAGCCAAAAGTTGTGGCTTTTGGGGCTGAAAGTGGCTGCCTGCATTGGGGCTGAAAGTGGCTGCCTGCATAAGGCATGTGTGTGTGTGTGTGGGGGGGGCGCGGGGGAGGATCTGAAAGGCACAGAGAGTGTTAGAAGCTCAGAAGGGGAGTGAGCTCACCTGATATGCAGCAGTCAGTGTGGCAGGAGCTCCATCTTGGCGGCAGGGTTAGGGAGAAAAAAGAAAGGGACTGAGAGATTGGGGGCGGTTCTTAGCTCTGAAACGCCCAGCAAGATCTGGCTAGGCAAAAGCAGCTGGAGCTGTAGGGACCATAGTGTGAGGATGTTGCTAGGTGGTCAGCTGGGGTAAAGGTTCAAGAGAGCTTAAAGCCTTCCAAAGAGAGCTTGTCCCCCTTCCTGGGTCTCGGCACCAAAATGCAACAAATGTAAAATATGGGGGGAAGAGGGAAAGCAGCAGAGACCACCAGGCTCATGTAAAGGCAACACAGCATGGAACTTATTGGGTCTGGGTTCAGGCAGAGAGCATGATGAGACTGCCCTGAACAAAGAGAAGTGTGTCCTTTTACAGGGATGGAGAGAAGGCAGGGGACGTTAGGTGGGAAGATCCCAATGAACATCTGTGATTAAAGTTTTCTGGCAAGCTTGCATTTCAGTGTGCAGAGTCCTTTGCAATGTCTGATGTAAATTTTTGGGTGTCTCCAGATATCTCCAGGACCTACAAAATTTCTTCCTATCCCATCTCTGTTCCTGTGCTTGCTGGTGATGGCTTTAGGTTCTGAGCTGAATTTGTTGCAGACAGTAGTGCTTCGGCTGGTAAGCAGGCTGGGGGCTCAGGGTTAGGTCTGGTGGGAGACTTATAACTCGTAGTGACTAATTACCACTAACTTGTCACAACTGACTAGTTTCTAACTGGTTTCCACTAACTAATCATAATTAACTACTCCTTAGCTATTACAGAAATAACCAGTTGTGAGGGTTAGTCATTGTTAACCAGTTGCCTTAACTAGTCATTATTACAGGTGGTAGCGAACTAGTCATCTTTAACTAGTCACTGTAGCTAACTAGTCACCATTAACTAGTCATTGCAGTTAACTAATCTCATTAACAAGTCATCCCGGTCACCTTAGTCATTAACTAGTTGCCTTAATTAACTAGTTGTTAACTAGAGGTAGATAGTCATTAACTAGTACCTTTGTAAACTAGTCACCACTAACTAGTCATTGTACTTACCTAGCCACTATTAACTAGTTGCTCTGGTTAACTGTTTAACTAATTTTCGCTAGTGGCCTTTGTTAACCAGTCACCATTAACTGGTTGCCCTACTTCGCCAGCTGTCATTAACTAGTTGCCTTACTTAACTAGCCATTAACTAGTTTCTCTGGTGAACTAATTGTTACGGTTTGTGTCTGGATTTTTCCCCTAAGCCTCATGCAGCCATGGGAGGGAGCAGGCATTTTGGAGACAGCTATATCTAGAGTTTGTGACTGGTTCATTGTCTAGTGCTGGGATTGGCAGTGAGTGCCACACCCACCCTAGGGCAGGTAGCCTACATACAATATAAGGGAGGGAAAGGCTTGTCTGTTCCTTTTCCCACTTTTTAACTCTTGTTGCTTTTGCTGTCTCTGCCGTCCCAGCAGCCATGAAGTCTTGCCTTTCTGCCAATCAGCCCTGCCTTGGAACCAGCTGAATGTGGACTGGAACCTTCACAGACTGAGCTAAATAAACTCTTCCCTAAGTTTGGGTACTGGGTATTTTTTTTTTACTAGCAAAGAGAAAAGTAACCAAGAAGGAATTTGGTGCCAGAGAAGTAGAGTTGTTGCTGTGAGTATACCTGACCATGAGGTTCAAGAGCCTTTGGTAATGGCTTGTGGAAAGAGTCTGGAAAGGTTTGGAGCTGTTGCCCAAAAGAGTAGTACTGGAATGCCTTAGGCTATTCTGTTTGGGAGATTCTGGTCAGTGCTCAGGAGACCAGAAGGCTGATAGAAATCCTGCCAGAAAGGCTGGGGATATAGCTCAGTGGCACAAGCGCCTGCCTGGCAAGCACAGGTCATGAGTTTGATCCCCGGTACTGAAAAAAAAAAAAGAAAAGAAAAGAAATTCTGCCAGGGAGACCAGGCTCTGGCAGTTTCTCCTGGGAAGAAGACTGCTTTGGCTGCTGGACTCCAGACAATGCGTGTTATAGCTTGCAGTCAGTTTGTTGGGATTTTGCTTGTGTCCAGAGACTTTGCCTGAGACTGAGATTAAGTGTAGCAGACTAATCTGGCAGAAGAAATTTCTAGACAGTCAAATGTTGAAGTGGTGGCTTGGCTATTGTTGGGGGCTTTTAGCCAGATCTGTGCTGAGAGTCAAGAGCAAAGAGTCCATCAGGATGATTTAAAATGTTGTGAGTTTAGCCAGAAGGAAAGCTCCAGTAAAGCTGTGGACTGCAAGGATAGAGCAGAGGAGACCTTGATTACCAGGAAGGAACAGGAGAATAGAAAAGATGACCTGAGGCATCACAAGAAGCAGCAATCTCCACCCTTTGCAACCTCAAAACTGCAAAAATGAAAGACTTTGCTTTGAGGAGAAAGCTACAGACCACCACATTTCAGAATGGTAGCAACTGCATCATGTTCTAAAATGGCAGCAGCATAGAAAATTTATTCCTCAGAACTGGATTCAGAGTGCCCAGTGATCTAGGCACTTGACCTCTACAGCCAAGAGAGAGGAAAGCCTGGCTACTGCTCCGGCTGGCAGCGGACCTTGGCATCATCCATGTGGTGCTGGTTTTTTTTTTTGTGTGTGTGTGTGCGTGGTGCTGGTTTTAATGCATGCAGGATGCAAGAGTTGTGGGATTAAGATTTCTACCATGATTTTGATTTCAGAAGGCCTGGGAGGCCAGGCAGTTTGCCCCTGAGAGGACATTGTGTGAAGCTGTGAGTACGAAGCCAAAGGTGCAGTGGAGACCCCAGAAGTTTGGAGAAGCCAGGAACTTAGATCATCTAAGGAAAGCTGCAAGGAGGGAGCAAAGCGGGCCTAAGAGGGAAGCCATGAGAGCAGTAGCCAGGCAGAGTCAAGCCCTTTGGAACTCACAATTTGCCACAGATTGCCTTAGATGCTGCACAAAGAACTACAGGACTTAATGTTTGCCTGGCTGGATTTTGGACTTGCTTTGCTCCCGTTCCTTTGTATCTCCATTTGTAACTTTTGGAATGAAAATGTTTATCTTGTACCACTGAATGTTGGAACTGTTTAATTTTTCAAAAGAATGTGGCTTACATCTCAGAGGAGACTTGGGACTTGGACTTTTCAGCAATGCTGAAACTGTTAGGGATTTGGCAACTCTTAGGTATCGTCTAAATGCCTTTTGCCTAAAGGGATGTGCGTGAGTATTTTGGGGGCCAAGGGCAGAATGTTATTGTTTGTGTTTGCATGTTGCCCCAAAGCCTCATGTGGTCATGGGAAGAAGGCTTTTGGGAAGAGGCTGTATCTAGAGTTTGTAATTAGTTCTTTGCTGAGTGCTGGGATTGGTGATGTGAGTTCTACACCAACCCCAGGGTGGGCATACAATATAACTGGAGGAAGGCTTGTTTCTTCTCTTTTGCCTGTTCTGGCTGTTTGCTGTCTCCACCACAGCCACCATGAACTGTTGCCCCTCTGCCAATCTACCCTGCCTTGTAGCCAGCCAATTATGGGCTGAAACCTCCACAAACTGAGCTAAATTAACCTTTCCCACTTTAACTTTGGGTGTTGGGTATTTTGTCCCAGCAGTGAGAAAAGTAACTAAAACTTTAGTCATTGTTAACTAGTCACCTTAGTTAACTAGTCATTGTCATAAACTGGTCACCATTAACTAATCACCATAGTTAACTAATAGTTGTTAACTAGCCCCTTAGTTAACTAGCTCTTGTTAACTAGTCATCTTATTTAACTAGCTGATAGCTTAGTCACTGTTAACTAGTCACAGTAGTTAATAAGTCCTAATTAAGTAGTCACTTTAGTTAACAATTCATCATTAACTAATCATTAACTAGTCATAACTAATCTCCTTAATTCATTAGCTAGTCATTAACTCATTATCTTAGTTAACTATTTGCCATTAACGAGTGATTGGTAATTCATTTTGTTAGCTAGTCTGCATTTATTACGCAAGTTAATTAGTCTTAGTTAGTCATCTTAGTTAACTAGTTTTCAGTAACTAACAATTGTAACTCATTACCTTAGTTAACTAGTCCTCATTGACTAGGACCTTAGTTAAGTAGCCTTCAATAACTAGCTGTTCTACTTAACTAGCCCTAATTAACTAGTCATTGTAGTTATTATAGTCAACAGAGCAGTCACCTTAAGTAACTAGCCCTCATTAACTAGTCAATTTAGTTAACTAGCCATAAACTAGTCCACCTGTTTAGTCATCCTTAACTAGTCATCTTGGTTAACTAGCCTTCATTAACTAGTCATTTCAATTAACTAGTTACTCTGGTTAATTAATCATCACTAACTAGCTATACTAACTAGTTTTATTGTGTGGTTGCTGCTAACTAGTATTTGTCAACTAGTCATCATTGAATATTTGCCACTTAGTGACTAATCACCAACTCAGATAACTAGTTGCTGTTTGTTAGATGTGGTTTATTAGTCAATGTTAACTATTTACTATAATCATGCCTAGTTAGGCTTAGCTAGTCATTCTTAATTATTAACTAGTCATAATTAACTAGCCATCACTATCATTCATGTTATGATTAACTAGTTGCCACTCACTACTTACAACTAATTAGTCATGATTAGCTACTTGCCATTACCTAGTAGTCATAAGCTAGTTGCAACTAACCAGCTATGAGTAACTAGTCACTGTTAACTAGTAGCTGCCATCTAGTTGTAACTAAGTTATTGTGGTTAACTACTTGACATTAGCTAGTAGCAGGTAACCAGTTGTTGCTAACGAGTCATGCTTATGTAGTCATAGATAACTAGTTGCTGCTTATTGTGGTTAACTAGTCACTGTTACTAGCAGTGACTATAAATCTCCAAGCTGGCCCATCCCAGCCCCCAACCTGCTTGCCAACAGCACTACTCTCTGCAAGAAATTCAGCTCAGCACCTGAGGATGTTACCACAAACAGGAAAGGGGATAAGATAGGACAAGGAGTTTTTCAGGTCCCGGAGACATCTGGAGACACCCAAAAGTTTCAATGGATACTTCAAAACTTTGCCCACTAGGATACAAGGTTGCCAGAAAACTTTAACCACTGATGTTCGTTCAACCTCTGCCCTGCTCTCCCCCCTTATAAAAGGGGCACACTTCTCTCTGGGGCACGTGGCTTTGTTGCTCTCTGCCTAACTGCACCCAGGTAATTAAATATGCCTACTTGCTTTGACAAAAGCCTGTCATTTAGTCTCTTGTCTCACATTTGGTTAGTGACTGCTTGCTACTAACTAGTCATGAGTAATAGTTGTTAACTAGTCTTTGATGACTAGCCAGATGTCACTAGCTAGTTATTAACTAGTCATAAACTATTTGACACTAACTACTCACAATTAACTAGTTCCCATCAACTAGCAGCCACTAATCAGCTGTCTGTAGTTATCACTAGTAATTTAGTAGTTACCCTTAAGTAGCAGTGGTTAACTTTGTCCTTAACTAGTTGCAGATAACCAGTAGCTAGTAGCACCTAACCAGTGGCCCATGCTGATTGTTATAGGCAGCTAGTAATGCTTAACTAGCTTTCACTAACTAGTTTTGATTAACAAGATGTTAAGTAGTCACCAGTCATGATTAGTTGTCATTAGCTAGTAGTAGCTAATGAATTTTCTCTAGACGTGCCTAGTAATGAGTAGCAACTGACAAGTCATCACTAACAATAGTTAACTAGTTGTCACTAGTAGCAGGTAACTACTTGCTTACTATTCACGGTGAACTAGTCATTAATCATGAACTAGTTGCTACTAACTGGCCATGATTCACTCTTTGGTGTTAACTAGTAATGATTACTTGCCACTGCTAGCTAGTCACAATTAACTAGTTGCAACCAACTAGTGGCTACTAACTATCCATGGCCAACTATCCACCATTAACTAGTATGTAACTAGTTAATTCTGATTAACTAGTTATCATTCTTAGTTCTGGTTAACTAGTAATCCACAACTAATGTTATTTTTGCTAGTTATTTTTAACTAGTTGCTATTAATAGTAGTTACTAACTAGTCACTGCTAACTAGTCACAATCAATTTGTTATAGCCAACTAAGTAGTTGCCACTAATAGTGGTGAACTAGTCATCATTAGCTAGTCTCCAATAGGTAGTTGCTAATTAGTTGGTGTTTGCTAGTCATGGTTAACTAATTGCTGTTAATGAATAGTTACTAACTAGTTGCTAATAACTCATCATGATTAGTTAATGATAGGTAGTTTGCCATTTGTGGTTAACTAGTTGACATTAGTCATTGCAACTGGTTGCCATTAACTAGCCATGATCAACTAGTTGCTATTAACTAGTTATAGATAACTACTTACTGTTTATAAATAATTAGGTATGGCTTTCTAGTATTGTTTAACTAGTTGTTATCTAGTTATGGGTAACTACTATTGGTTAACTAGTGTGTTTAGCAATAAACTAATGGGTAACTAGTTGTGAACAACTAGTTTTGGTCAACTAGCTATGGGCATATAGTTGTAGTTAACTAGTATTTGTTTACTAGGTTGTGGATATCCAGTATATGCTAACTAGTGTGGATAACTAGTTGAGGATAAGTAGTGTTTTTTTGTTAAGTATTTGTAGATAACTGAGACTGCTTAATGCTCATTAAATTATTGCAGTAATCAACAAATTAATTTTAATTTTAATTTTTTTTTGACAGCTTCTCCATATGTAGTTCAGACTGGCTTTGAACTCACTATGTAGCCCAGGCTGGCCTTGAACTTGCAGTGATCCGTCTGTCTCGGCCTCCCAAGTGCTGGAATTATGGGCAAGCATCTATAAAATTAAACTGAATTTTTTAAATTTTACAGACAAAAGAATGGAAAGAGCATCAATCAAACAGACATGAACCAAAATAACTCAAAAGCAGTAAAGGAAATACATAATTACAGAGAAGATAGTAGGGAATTAACAATGGTTGCTGTATTACATAATGTTATCTTGAATTGGTTCCTCAGTTATACAAATAAAGGCATGTACGGTTGATAAATCGGTTTTCTCCACCCTCATCTCCATTGTTATCCCACCCAGGCAGTCATCTTCCCTCTGATAATAACTGCACTTTTTGGTTTATTTTCTCCTTCAGGCTCTCACATTGGCAAGGCACATGGCTGCTTCAAATTATGTTGTAACAAACATGGGTGCACACAGATTTCTATGGCAGTAGGTGGAAAAGCACCCATCCTTAAAGACAGTAGATAGGCAGGGACCCAGGTATACTGTGGTCAGCACCTCACTGACAAGCCCTCGAGGCCCTTGGGGATCTTGTCGAGTCTGCAGGGTCTCCCCTGTGAACTGCTAGTCTCTGCCCCAGTGCTGTGAGCCCAGGGGCCTGGTTGAGTCTGCGGGGTCGTCCTCATGGACTCAGCCCCTGCCAGGCTCTGCCCCGTCACTGCACACCCAGGGGCCTGGTCCAGGTCCTCAGGGTTTTCATGCAGCCTGCAGGGAGCCCCCCTGCTCCCACAGGCTGCTGAGCTCCCTGTCAAGGCCCCTGGGGTCCCCTCATAGGCCACCAGTGTCTCCCTGCAGGCTGCCTATGACTCTTTTGAGGCTATCCCTGACCGGCTAGAGGTCCAGGTCTGCACCCTACTTCCAAGTCTTCGCCTCCTCCCACCTCTCAATCTCCAGTGCTGCTGTTCCCCACCCCTTACACAGCTGGTCACTGGGCGCACTTATGATGCTGGGCACGAGTGGCATGAAGTCTCCCCCACCCGTACTCACTGAGGTAGTCCAAGGTGTGTACTCAGTTTAGTTATTAGTTTTAGGAGACGACTGGAGGAGTTTCTCGGGTCTTCTACGTAGAGTATGTTGTCATAGCTCGATCTCCAGGACTCCTGCCTTCCATATAACTTGTCTCTATGGGTTCATACAAGGTTCATATTTGCAAGTGGTATGAAGTCCCTCTTGGTGCTCATAATAGTTTAGTGGGTCCTGAAGCCCGTGGTCTCAGCCCATTGCTGTCTGGAACACATGTTGGGTGAAAGGGGCGTCAACTCTCAAGGTGCTCACAGAGGGTGTTCAGGGTGGGACCTGGAGTGTGGTACCTCAGCATGTGTTTCCTGCTTGGTGTTGGAGTAAGAAGGACACAGGGTGATCTGGCCCACCTCCATCTGCATCTCACTCTTGCTGGTGTGCTCCAGTTCCCATTTGTTCATTGGCTGGATCCCTGGGATGTGCCATGGCCCTGGGGTTGCTGCCACTGCTTTCTGCTGCTCTCTGCTGGTAGCTACCCTCACAGGGGGGAGGCAGCAGGCCACAGCGTCTGGGCAGGTGCAGACCGGGTGTGGCAGGCCAGGTACTTGTGGCGTGGTCACCACCTTGCCTCCAGGCACTGATTAGGGTGGCTCGTTGCAGAGTGGGTGTGCTGATCTAGTGCTTGCTGTTCCTTTTCATTACCAAGCTGGATTCAACAGCACCTCCCGACTGCTTCTTTTCTGGGCTGTACTTTCTCCGCTCCAGTTTTGGCCCAGTTCTTGAAGTTTTGCTCTCCTCTTGCCGAGTCAGGAGGCTTCCTCGAGCACAGGCTTCCAAAGCTGAAGCTGCGAGTGGCGGGGTGAGGGAGCGGACCAAGGGTGTGTATGGAGTGGTGACTCCCTCTTTTTCCTCCTGCTCTTCCTCTAACCACACCATGGTGACAGCCCAAGCTGTTTCTCAAGAAGGAATCTTGTTTGTTCTTTCTGATGGCTTCAATTCTCATTTCTAATCCTTCCTGGTACCAGGGGACCCGGTTATCTCCTTGTCTTTCTCATGTTGCTATAATCCAGTGTCTGGGTGGTGATCCTCTGGGAGGATCTTTCTCTGCCGCTTACTGGGTCATGATCTTCCTGGAAGTCCTAAACTGAATTTTTATTAAAAGAACATTTTTTATATTTGTGAGTTGCTTTACTGAAAAAAAATCATTTTACAGAAGCTTATTGAGGATCAGCGAGAAATGCACACAAGTGATGTTTAGACTGTTATCAAGCCAAATGTGTTATGATGTTTTGCACACTGCACAAATCAGCCTCTTATAGGTATGTTTTAAAGAAATCTATAAATATAAATGAAATTAGAGCATATACATGAGTTCAGCAAGGTTTCAGGAGAAAAGATCCATACAAAAAAAAATCAGTTGTATTTCTAGATACAGAAATAAACAAGTAGAAAATGAGATTTAAAACATACCATTTATAATGGCCTAAAACTAAAATATGTATGGATAAATCTAAGAAATACACACAAAATTTATGGGCTAAAACTTAAAAGTTTAGCCCATGAAACAAAGACCTAAATAAACAGAGAAGAATGTGATGTTCATGTATGAAAAGATATTGAACAGTAAAGGTGCGGGCTCTCACGCCAATTGTATTAGACTAACACAACTATTTCTTCTTTCAGCTCTGTCAGTTTTACTTCATCTATTCTGAGTTTTAGTTGTTAGGTGCATGTGTGTTTACAGTCGTGGAAACTTCACCTCCAAAAAGGTCCCATCTGCTCTGCAGTCACATGGGGAGAGCTGTTAGCGTTTAACGTAAGAATTTGGTGGGGGACATAGTTCAGTCTACTGCCCTGACTAATCTAATTAAAAACAAATAATTTTTAAAAGGCGTATTTTTTTGGAGTAGGGGAAGGGGATTAGAAGGGGGGAAAGGGGGGGGAAGTGCAGGGGAAGGAGATAAAAATGATTCTATCTGTCCCATCTATCTATCTACCTGCCTAATCTCCAAGAGTTTGTGTGCTTGCATGCAAATATACAAGGTACACAGAAGACACTGTTGGATAGAAGGTAATTTGGTTGAACAATGAGATGCAACTTCTTGCCTTGTAGACTGAAAACTATTTAAAGCTGATGCTATGAAGTATCAGAATGGGGAGTGGAGCACACTTTGGCTCTTTCTTGTATAGTTATACATTCCTCATATAACCCAGCAGTCTCGCCATTAGGTATTTACTTAAGGGAAATGACAAATTAGGTTCTCACTAAAATCTATGCAGAAATCTTCATAGTGGCTTTAGTCTTAATAGCAAAAGATAACACGGAGAAAAATCCACCAAAAGATAACATGGAAAATGTCCACCAGGAGATGAATGGGTAGACACACAATGCTGTATTCCTGCACTGCAATACTCCTTGGTAACCCGGGGAGAACACCGCTCAGGACACAGGGAGGACTGCTTTGTTCAGGTGAGACAACGGGCAAATCTCACGAGAGTTTTACTGGATGGAAGAAGTCAGGGACCAAAGAGTGGGTATTGCGTGAGTCCATTTAGATGAAATTCCAGAACCAACAGAGTCTCTGGTTTCAGATGGCTGATGCTCGGTGGACTGGGGCTGGGGAGGACAGATTTCTAAAAGGACATGGGAAATCTGATTGTCAGTGTTATGATTGTGTGATTGTCCCACGTGTATATATTTGTCACTGCTTAAACGCTGCCCTTACAAATCTCTGCATTTCGATACAGCTGCTGCCAAAAATAGTTGATTGAACTAATATTTCTGGCTCCTGGTTTTTTAAAAAGTATTTTAAAATTCTCTGGCTATGGGGGAGCTGCTAGAGCACCGCCTAGCTCTTACCAACACCCGCCTGCCCTCCCACCCTGCTTTCAGACTGTTGGGCTTTTAATTTCTAAATAATTTTCCAGCAATTACACATTTGTCTGACAAAGTTCTTAGCAAATGTTGAAGTTTTTTTCTGTGTTCCAAGTGACTCAACCGAGAGGAATTTGGTTGGAAATGAATGTTTACAGTCATTAGTTCATGTCTTGATAAGGTCGTTGCACCCTGGGGAGATTTGGCAATTTTCATATGCATTTTCAAGGCAATTTTGTCTGCTTTCTAGGTTGTTTCATTCTAAAAATTCATTTTCAGCCATCCATGCCCAGTGCACCTATTTAGCTATGTTTCTGCAAATTCCATGAATATTTCTTCTCTCTTATAGTGGGAGAGAAAATGGACAGTTCGCAGCAACCTTGCCA
This sequence comes from Dinomys branickii, assembly GCA_004027595.1. NCBI lineage: Eukaryota > Metazoa > Chordata > Mammalia > Rodentia > Dinomyidae > Dinomys > Dinomys branickii. Next base: position 50,520 of record PVLD010000723.1, read on the forward strand.
GGCAGACAGAGCGTGCCTAACGGACTGAACATGGATGAGCATGTTCAATTAAAACAAAAACAATCACGCCCAAAGCCTGAAGGAGAACCATGAAAATGCAAAAATATTGCAACACACATGCATAAAGCATGATGTCATCAAGTCCCTGAATTTGAGCACCAGTTTACAGTGTGACCTTGGGAGCCTCCTCTCAGGCCCTGAGCCAGGGTGGGGTGGTGGGAATCAGTGGGAGAGAACTTGCTTATCAAGTGCGGGTTTCATCTTCCAATGCTGCAAAAGAATGGAACCGAACCAAACCAAACCAAACCAAACCAAAGGCAAAACCAAAACCCAGTGATTAGACATGCTGTCAAGCTTTCTGATATTTTCCTCTAGGGTTTTGCCCAAGAATGTGACAGGCTGCTGGCTGAGGTGAGCTTGTTGCAGGGTTGGTGTAAGGAAATGAGAGGGCAGTCACAGGTTGGAGGGGGCTCAGAGGCTTAATTCTTTACATCTTGGTGCCCAGGAGTTCTGTAGTCACTCAACAAACACACACACAAGTAAATTAGGGGTCTTGTTCATAGGCTGGTTGGGGAGCTGATGTCCGGGTGCAAAGGGGTTGGCTCAAGTGGCTTCTAAGCTCACATCATTCTTGGGACTGAAAGTGCCTCACACAGGGCAGAGCCAGAGCTGGGCCCTGCCACCAGTCCCCATGGAGCAAGTCACCCTGGCCCCTGTGACCCCAGGGTAGGAAGCACTTGGTGCCCTACAGGGAGTAGTCACTCCTGCCTGGGGACGGAGGGCATCTCGCCCAGTGTGGGCACACGGGGATCATTCTGATGCCCAGCAAGGACGGAACTCCATAAGGGAAAGGCACGCTGCCTGTGGCACAGTCATGCAGGGCCACTGTGAATTTCCCTGGGCACAAAGCTCCACAGGACACCTGGGCACTTTTTCCAGAAGCCAGACCTCCCCAAGGGCCCGTGTCCTTTCGTCTGTGCTGTGGCCCAAAGCCCTGCTCCCCTGTGCCCCTCCCTCTTCCAAAGCTGGGTCAGGAGGAGCCCAGGGCCTGGGGGACAGTGAGGAGGGGCCCACAGGTGAAGGTGCTCAGGGGCTGAGAAGGAAGGCAGGCGGGGCAGCAGGGCAGGGTGGCCCTTCCGTGGTTGTATGATGTGGCCTTGAGTGGACACTTGCTTGGAACAAGCTGAAGGCTGGAAGAATGTCACTGTCTTGCCACCTACCAGGATGTCAGCCAGGAAGTGGGTCCCAGAGTCCGGGTGTTGGGGATTCAGAGAGGCCAGGCTGGTGTCCCTCCCCGTCTCCTGCTACCTTGCAGGAGTCAGGACTGATGAGTCTTGGCAGACAGGGAGGCATGGAGGGAGCCCCGGGGAGCTCAGCCTGGGGCCAGGCCTGGCAGAGCTCAGCCTCTGTTCTCCCCTGTTCGGTGGGCTCCCATGAGGCCTGGTGCAGCTGGGGAGGGGGCAGAGGCTGTTGGGGAACAAGACTGGAATCCTTCCTCTTTTTTTTTTTTAGGGTAGTCCAGTCTGGCCTTGAATTCGCTATGCAGCCCAGACTGGCTTTGAACTCACGATCTTCCTGCCTCAGCCTCCTGAGTGCTAGGATTGCAAGCTTTGGGGATGGGAGAAGGCCAGGCTGCCCATTTTTTCAGAGGGACAAGGCGAGGTGCAGAGAGGACAGTGGCTGCCCCCAGAGCAGTGAAGGGGCCAAGGTGGAGCTCAGGCAGTGGCGTCTGGAAGAGAAGTCAGGCCCTACCCTACCTCTAGGCCTGGCGACCTTGCTATCTCAGGTGTGCCCACGTGTGGCCCTAGTTCTTCCCGCTGCAGTTCTGGGAGGGGGTGATGGTAGGGAGAGGTTGGGCTGGATGTGGCTCCCTAGAGCCAAGGGGTCCCCAGGCTCCTGTCTACACCACAAGCTTTTGGATGGGGCTCCACGGCCGAGGGTGACCTGGCAGACAATCATGGTGGGCAGAGTCGGGGCAGCTCCCTGAAGACCTGACCTGTCCACGTCCAGCTGGTGAATTCTCGAATTCAGGGGTAGGGGCTTCCTGGATTCTCTAACATTGCTCCAGGGATTCTCAGAGGGGCAGGATTTCCTGATGTCGGTGCCAGCTGTCACCCGCCTTGGCCCTCCAGTGACTTTGGAATTGCAGGAGCTGTGGACATTTACCTGCACTTCCTCTGGGCTAGGCGCTGTTGCATGGGTACCTCATTTCACTCTCTCGAGAACCTGGGAGGGGGGTGGCATCGTCACTCCCATTCCGCAGTGCTGGAAACTGAGGCGCAGAGAGTGGACGAGCCTCAGTGGGTGCCCTCTGCTCCTCCCGCCAGGAGGCAGCCTGCCTGGGCCAGGGAAGGTCAGAGACCACCCGGGAAAGGAGCAGTGCGGGGCACTGCCCTCGGTGGCGGCGGGGTGAGTCTGACCGGCTTCTCAAGTGTTTGGCGCACAGATCCACATCTCTGCCTCCTAGTGCCCCTTTCCATCCCCCACGGGGATCCAGAACCACTTCCTGCCCACGTCGGGGTGGGGGAGCCCACCCTCCGACTGCACGAGGAGCTATCCGAGAGGACAG